>BSYO01000013.1:19734086-19816768 GCA_033239525.1 Nepenthes gracilis | reverse complement strand
ACCCTAAATGTAGAGTCCCACATCGGATGGAGAGGGGAACGAAGCGTGCCTTATAAAGGGCGTGAATACCTCTTCCATTGAGGACGCATTTTTGGGCGGTTGGTCCGTCTGTCAGGAACAAAACCGTGCGGGCTGCGTGTTAACTTGGGACGCCGTAAGTTCCCCCTGCCTAAAGCGGACAATATCCACAATGCGGATGCGCGGGACGTTATAAATGGTATCGAGCCGAACCGGTGGTGTGCAAAGGCCGACGCTGGTCCGCAAGGGGGTGGATCAGAGTCCACATCGGATGGAGAGGGGAACGAAGCGTGCCTTATAAAGGGCGTCGATACCTCTTCCATTGAGGACGCGTTTTGGAGGCGGTTGGGCCTTCTGCCAGGAACAAAACCGTGCGGGTTGCGTGTTGGCTTGGGACGCCGTAAGTTCCCCCAGCCTAAAGCGGACAATATCCACAGTGCGGATGCAGCGGGGACGTTACATTAAACCCTAAACCCTAAACCCTAACCCCTAACCCCTAACCCCTAACCCCTAAACCCTAACCCCTAACCCCTAACCCTAACCCCTAAACCCTAAACCCTAACCCCTAACCCCTAACCCCTAACCCCTAAACCCAAACCCCTAAACCCTAAACCCAAAACACTAACCCCTAATCCCTAACCCCTAACCCCTAACCCCTAAACCCTAAACCCTAACCCCTAACCCCTAAACCCTAAACCCTAACCCCTAACCCCTAACCCCTAACCCCTAAAACCTAAGCCCTAAGCCCTAAACCCTAAACCGTAAGCCCTATGCCCTAACCCCTAACCCCTAACCCCTAACCCCTAAACCCTAACCCCTAACCCCTAAACCCTAAACACTGAACCCTAAACCCTAATCCCTAAACCCAAACCCCAAACCCTAAACCCTAACCCTAACCCTAAACCCTAACCCCTAACCCCTAAACCCTCAACCCTAAACCCTAAACCCTAATTTTTGCATTTAGTTTTGAATCAATTTTATTTATATATTTTAATTTCTTAAATTTTTATACTTTAATTTTTTTATCAAACCAAACAAATCTATGTTAATTAACAAATTGGTATTAAAAAATGAGAATTTAGCATACTCTAATTGTATTAGTTTGTTATTTAAAAAAATGTCAATAAAAATATTTTATTAATTGATAATTTAGATATATCCATATTTTATGATGATAATTTTGACTAAAAATATTAATAAATTTAATATTTTTTATAAAAATTTTGTTAAATATCTTGCTAAACTACGATTATTTTATCTTTTTTTCTCTCTTTATAAAAAGACTACAAATATTTTAAAAATTAAAAAAATTAAAATAAATTTACATTTTTATTGTAGATAAATAAAATGAATAGTATCTATGTATTAAATATAATATCCTTACATTAACCATCCAACTTATCAAAATAATCTTTTTTAAAAATTTTAAAAAATAAAAAAATCATCACAGAAATCTTCATCATCTGTCTCTATTGTAGAATAATAATAATAATAATAAATAATAAATAAAATTTGCTTCAAAATACCAATAATTTTATTGCTGTTTACGGTTGTCAAAATAAAATTTGTCCATTACTCCAACGTTGTCAAAAATAAAAACTTCCCGTTACACAAATACTGAGCGCGGAGGAGAGAGAATTTAACTTATTGATTTTCTTGCCTCCTCTGAGTGAATGGATGGGTTTCCGTCGAGTGAGTTAGGCTGTCGTTCGTGCCGTCGAGTGAGAATTCAAGATCACCGTCGTCGTCTGCAGTTCAACAGGCTGCGGTTCGCCACACGATTCAAGATTGCAGTCGTCGCGTGCCTCGGCCCTGGTGTTTGCTTACAATCGAAAACCGATTCCCTCGCATAAACGCTCAAAGATGGAGATCCTCCCCACTCCTCCTCAACGTGCTGCGACTGTTACGGGCCTAATTGCGGACGTCACAAATGACAACCATCAACAAACCGAAGTGAGAAGAAATTTCCGATCCAGTCGACCACCGAGACGGTTCCAAGATTCTGTTTAACCACGGGCGGATTATACATATATATTCATACACCTCACTATACAACCATACATGACACTATACATACACACACATATACACTCTATATACACATGCATATACACTCCTAATTTTTACCCTGTTAAAGGGCAGCACGTGTCCCAAATCTGTGCTGAAGATCTGTTGCTGAAGTGGCGTTTTTGTTTTCCAATACTAGCATATTAGTCTGTTAGCTGGGAGGGGAAAATTAATGAAAAATCACTTTACTCTTCTTTTCTCTCTCTCTCTCTCTCTCTATTCCCTACCTTCCTCTTCCCCGGTCCTTTCCCTTTTCTCCCTAATTTCTCCTTCTCTCGTGGCATCTCGCCCGTCCAGCCTGCCGCTATCCTCCGCACGATCTCCCCTTCCGTTGGTTTTCCCCGTCATCGCCACCGGCGCCACCATGGAGTTCGTGATCAAGGTGCTTTCATTGAGAGAAAAGCGGAGGAGAATGAAGAACGCGCACTTGGCACTCGGGCGGCCGCCGCCGACCCAGCTTGACATGATGAAGGACCTCCGACGAAGCGACCGACCGATTCGATGCCCGCATGTCCACCGCGGTTTCAAAAATTAACAAGCTCCGGTCGTCCTGCACCGCACTCAGCTCGTCCATGGTGGAACTCTGCAAATCACTCCACAGCATCGAGCAAACCACCGGCCGGTTAGTAAACTCTTCGATTCCGATAGCTTCTCCTACGATGGCTTCCCATTGTCACGTTCCTCTTCCCGCAATTCCTTCCTTCACTAGCTCCAGACCACCTCAACTCCCTATTTTTGCTCCTACTGTCACAGAACAAATTCGGCACTGCCGCCCTACCTACGTCGACCGACTACCCTCACCGACTGTACATCCGTCTGGATCTTCGACCTCATCATCTATCACGGCTTCCACCCCCGCTAATTCCTCTTGTTTTCAGACTCACCATCGGCTGTGGTTCCCCACTCTAAATCAAGCTTTCAACCTCCATCACCGAGTCCTTGCCGACTCGACCCAATCGAGCAACCCGATCCACAAGCGCCACCTGGTTTCCAAATCGAAAAGCAACCTACCACCACATCTCTAAGAAAAGCTTCCTCCACTACATGACCCCCAAACCCTTCATGTAACATCATGACACCCCTTGCCAAAATTTTCACCCATAGTTGTGCAAATGTCAAGAAATTAAGGACTCCGGGAACTTGGCCGATGATTTCTCCTCAAGGATAAGGACCAACAAGGCTTCGGTACTGCGTTCCTGTCCTAACGTTGTAGAGTTGAACACTTCGATCCTCGCGCCTGGTTGTGAACCGTAATGTTCACGTAGTGTTAAACCGTGAGAGTGTTCATACATCGATGGCTACCGTTGCTTTCTCGATCTGTCTCACGCTATTTTGAGAAGCAAGAATATTGAGGCTCCGGTCCCAGATCGAGGTATTGTTCATTCATTTAATCCCTCGTAAATAACTGAGTCAAGGTTCTTCGAGTTTTTCCTCCACTGCTCGCCAATCCAAAACCAAGTCACTAAAGGCTCCAATGCTCATTGGATCTCGCTGTCCCATTAGTCACCGCTGGACACGCCCGAGTATCAAGCGCATTCTCGATCCGATTTTTCGGATCTAAAGCATGTAGGCAGTGCAACTCAACGGACATGAATTGTTTTGAATGTCGCGATCCTGTGAGGATTGCTGATTTCATTGTTTATCAAATGGGTGGTCTCGTCGGGGATACAGATTTAAAATGTTGAAGAGGTGTAGAGTTACAAGTAATGAGTTGAGGAATTCCTTAAACATCGTTAAACTTCCCTGGTCGTGTTGATGTTGGACTTTCTCGTCACCGCTCCTTGCTATTTAAGGTATTAGCCGATAGGATCAATCTTCCGTGTATGCTGGGAAAGGCAAGATATATACCGGCACGTATGATGGAGCAAAGGCATCGGATTAAAATTGATGATGGAAGTGAGTACATAATTGGTCCGACAAGTACTTCCGGGCACACTAATTCCTGCCGAGGTGCATCGCAAATCCTCTTCTCGACTCTACGTTGGGAGTCGGGGTTTTTCGTAGCAGTGGAAGTATCAACAGGCTGAGCTTGGTGCTTCACCAAGTGGCTATGCCCCGTGACGTTTTGGCCCGAGGTTGATGACATCTCTAAGGCTCACAGGTCACGTTTAGAAGAGGCAATCCCGGTGGATTTTCAACCAAAGCATCATAGTGAGCACAAGTTTGAGAAGCTTGTTCCTTCGTAATATATGCCCACCGAAACATCACCATTCTCTGTTGAAGGATCGTGGTTGGCACAAGAGTACAAGAGTACTAAAAAGCTGTTTTTGTTAGAAAGTGGGGCCTCTCCTCCTCCAGATTCAAATAACTATTGGCCACATAATGAGTTGTTAATTATCCACTATGTTCTGAACCAAAAAATAGAGAGGCTTGGACTTGCTGCTATTGAAGCAAATAGCGAGAGCCCAAATGAAAGCCCAGGTGCTACGATACTCCCTGGTATAACAAAGGCTTCAAGTCGATACACCGAAACGGGAGGAGATTCATCTCAAAAGATCTCTCGAGGAATATCCTCCGCCACCGTAATTGATTCTTCAAATGAGCGCCGGGCTTCCTTGCATCGAATGACAACACCGACAACTTAAGGTGTCAGATAATAAGCCTAATTAAAGATAGCTTGACTAAGTTAGAGGAGGATAAGCCAATGGAGGATGAAACTTCCATTAGATGGGAATTAGCTTCAGGTTGGGTGCAGCATCTACAGAAGACAGGTAGTTCAACGGACAACAATTCTAAAGGAGCAGGAATCGATCCTGAGCCCTCTGTCAAAGGTTTAGGAAAGGAATTCAAGTGGCTGAGAAAGAGGGAAAAGAAACCAAGTAGCACAGGTGCCTCAGATTGCAAGGAGGAAAGTGATTATCAAGCCCACTACCTAAATTTGGGTGAAGCAGTACCTGGAGATGAGAATATTAGTGGCATTAACGCTGGTGCTGAATTGCAGAAGCTACTTCCAAAAGATGCCTTCTTACGCCTGAAGGAAAGTGGAACAGGTCTTCATTTGAAGCCTGTAGACGAGCTTGTAAAGATGGCACACAAGTATTATGAAGAAGTTGCCTTACCAAAACTGGTGACAGCTTTTGCATCACTAGAACTTTCTTCTGTTGATGGGCTCACACTCACTGATTTCATGCATTTGAGGGGATTGAAGATGTGCTCTTTGGGTCATGTGGTTGAATCAGCAAATAAACTTCCTCATATACCATCACTGTGTATCCATGAGATGATTACTAGAGCTTTCAAGCATGTTGTCAGAGCTGCCATTGCTTCTGTTGATAATGTATCGGATGCACCAGCTGCAATAGCCTCGTCTTTAAATTTCCTGTGTGACAGAGGCTCTGCCACCCAGCTCCTCCCATGGAATTTAAGGCTTAAAATTGCAATTGGAGCTGCCCGAGACTTTGCTTTCTTACACTCATCAGATGGCCGAGTCATTTACCGAGACATCAAGGCCTCTAACATCCTCCTGGATGGGACCTACAATGCTAAAATCTCAGACTTCGATGTAGCAAAACGTGGCCCCTCTACTAGTCAGTCTTATGTCTCGACGAGGGTGTTGGGCATGAAGGCTATACAGCTTCGTAATATATCTCAACAGGTCTTTAGACGTGAAGAGTGACGTGTACAGCTTCAGCGTCGCATTGGTGGAGATGCGGGGCAACGAGTGGAGCTACGACAAATGCAGACGACAATGGGACCCGGGGAAATATTGAGTTGCGCTGGATCCCGATGCTTTAGAATTTTATCTTCGTGTCTAACCTTGAGGACAAGGTTGTTTTGATGGGATGGGGAATGTTACGGGCCTAATTGCGGACGTCACAAATGACAACCATCAACAAACCGAAGTGAAAAGAAATTTTCGATCCAGTCGACCACCGAGACGGTTCCAAGATTCTGTTTAACCACGGGCGGATTATACATATATATTCATACACCTCACTATACAACCATACATGACACTATACATACACACACATATACACTCTATATACACATGCATATACACTCCTAATTTTTACCCTGTTAAAGGGCAGCACGTGGGATTCAGGGGGGGTCCTTCTCCCCTGTGGAGAAGGACCCTCCTTCTCCCTTTATCAGCTGTCGGATGGAAAAATCCGACGGCTCTCATTTTCTTATTATAAAAAGCATAAATTTTTTTATTTTTTATTTTTTTTAATATTTTTTTTTGGTTTTGATTATAAAAATATACATTTTAATATTTTTTATTTTTAAATTTGACAATTTTTTTTTTAAAAAAAAAGAAATCCGTCGGATCTCCATCCGACGGCTGATGGAGGGAGAAGGACCCCCCCGGGTCCCAGCACGTGTCCCAGATCTATGCTGAAGATCTGTTGCTGAAGTGGCGTTTTTGTTTTCCAATACTAGCATATTAGTCTGTTAGCTGGGAGGGGAAAATTAATGAAAAATCACTTTACTCTTCTTTTCTCTCTCTCTCTCTCTATTCCCTACCTTCCTCTTCCCCGGTCCTTTCCCTTTTCTCCCTAATTTCTCCTTCTCTCAGGGCATCTCGCCCGTCCAGCCGCTGCTATCCTCCGCTGATCTCCCCTTCCGTTGGTTTTCCCTGTCATCGTCGCCGGCGTCACCATGGAGTTCGCATCAGCGACATTCCTCGGTCTCTCCTACAGTGCTTCAAGCCGACGGGGGCAGACGCCTCGTGTGATTCCCTCGAAACCCTAGGTTACGAATCCGGACCTGAACGGTAGTTCAAAGTTGAAAGTGTTGGAGAAGCTTCCGAGGTCCCTCTCATCTTCATCTTATGTTTTCTCCTTGCTTGTCATTTTTGCCTTTGATGCTGATTTGTTTTGAGATTTTTTGATTTCCTCAGGAATTGAAAATGTTATTTCGTAGATCAGTCCTGAGGCTTTTAAAAGCGTCATCGCTTCGGGATCATCCAATTATGCTTCAGTCTCAAGAATTGTCAGAAAACGCCCGTTTACCTCCTTCCATGAACTTGATCTCGTTGGGGAAACAGGCTTTCCTTCCTCCGTCAACGGCGTCCTGTCCTCTTCTCAGGTGCTTATCTACACAAAAATTATTCAATAAAGCAAAAGAAATCTCTTTTTTTCTTTTTTTGATATAACTTGATGAGATATATGTTGGGGTCACTCCCTTAGTGAGAATGTGTCCATGAACTCATGCGTGGATATGATCTGCGGACGTGTAAGCTCTTTTTCTATACGCGGACCTATGAGCAGTTGTCCGTAATTTTAAAAATGGACGCGGACATTATGAATGTCCGTGTATCTTTTACTGATGGAGTACGAGACCCATGTGTAATGTATGGAGGTATTCTTTAAAGGTATGAGGATTTGAGGGTGGAAAGTACACGTGGAGGACAACTCAGAGGATCTTTTGAGCATGTCAGATTTTTGGTGAGTGTGCAGCAGTCCCAGTAGAGTGGTGGGTCGCTTTTCTGCAGGGCCGACATTCTGCATGTTTGTTGCAGAGTTGCAGGCTATTTGGTGGCTACATGTTCGTGTGTCGCCTACATTAACATGCCTGTCATTCTCATTAGCCCGATTACATATATGTATGTGTTTTGTGGGTAGAGATGTCACGACTCGGGAACACAACGTACGCAGGTCAAAAATAAAATTAATAATAATATTTTCATCAACCATAATAATAATCAAACAAAGCTTCACTGTAACGTCGATACAGTTCGTGCAAATCAAATATGATAACTAGATTTTGCATGATGGCTTGCGGTCAGGATCGATGTACAACTTATGGACCATTACTCCGACCAGAATCCCAGCATGTCAGTAGAAGTCCACGCGAATATGCCAATGTTTTGTTGTAAGAACGTGATCAACTTGTCGCACAGTGTCCCGATGAGTGAGCCTCTGATCTGCACGCACTTCTCTGAGCCCTCCGAATTCAGTGGGATTAGATCGGTAGCCTCACCAAACTGTATTTGCTGCAGAGTTGCTTTGTCTCGATGGTCAAGTTCTCTTGCCGTCTTGGTGCTGCCACTCGGTGCGATCTGGGATATATAATATGTCTGCCCAATGACTTGGTGTAGCACCCCGAATAATTTTAATTTTATTATTTCTAAAATTTTTGAGGATGAAAATCTTTTAAGGGAGAAAGATTGTAATATCCCAAATATTTTTTTTAAATTAGTTTCAATAATTATTCTTAATTACTTTTACTTATAATTGAAGTGGTCTTTGGACCTAATAAATTAGATAGATTAATGGATTGGGTTTGGATATGTTGAACATTAATTAAATTTTAGATTAAATAGTAAATTAATTAGGTAAATATTTATAGTGTATTAAGATTCATTGACGAAAAATATATAAATAAATAAATAAATAAAATATTTAAAATTTAGGTTAAAATTTTAAATAGAGGTAGTTAGATAACTAACTAAATAATAAATATCTTTAAAGAGAGATAAATAAATATACATAAATATATATATTAGCAAAAATATAATAATAATAATAATAATAAATATATAGTAATAAATAATAATAATAATAATAATAATAATAATAATAATAAGGAAATAAAATGGGAACAGAAAGAAAAAGAAAAGAAAGGAAAGAAATGGAGAAAGAGAAAGAAAGAGAAAATAAGGAAAGGGAGAAAAGAAGGAAAGAAGAGGAGAGAGAGAAAGGCGACAACAGAGGGGGAGAAGGAAGCAAAGAAGGAAATTGGAGCCTAAAATGGGAACCAATGAAACCCTAGATGCGATTTACCCTTATTATTTATAGAAGACAAAAGAGTTAGGACTGGGGAGGACGAACTGAAGAGGAAGAGCATAGCGAAGTGGAAACCGCCGCCGTTGATCCGAAATTGAGGCAAGTAAAGTTTCTCCATTGCAAAATTTATTCTTTCTTCATTTTTGTTAATGTTGAATCTTTGATTTCATACCTTGATTTGATGGAAAACGGGTGAAATGGAGGATTACCAATTTTGGGGAACCTGAATGCAAGGCCACGGTTTTGTGAGAGACTAGCCGACCTCTTGGGCTCAATGATGAATGGGGATTTAGTAAACTGCCTAATGGAGTTCTAAAATATCGATTTACACATTTCACCCCCTGATTTCGGGTTGTCATCACAGTCGTGGAAATAGAGTACCGTGCTTTGTTTTCGTTTTTCAATCGTGTCCAATGACCCGAAGGCAATGAGGGTGCTCCAACCCCCTATTCCGTAAGTAAATCTTTCCCTTTCATCCTTAGATATTGATCATCACTTCATGTGGAGAGTTGTGCCTGTCCTTCCCGATTTTTTTGTGGTAAGGTGAGGAATGTGGGAAAAATAGGGCATCATTAGGTTTTGTGCAGTTGGCACTGGGAGTAAGGGATTCGGCATCAGTTTATGAATATACGTATATGGGGATGTATAGGTGACCATTTGTGTATGTATTTATACATTTATTTATACATGTAGCTTTGTGGGCTATTGTGAGTGTGGGTGCTCCCTGTTCTGTGTTGTGTGGGTGTATCGTGGCGTGAGTATGCGAGGTCAAGAGTGGGTGTAGTGTGCTGGGTTGTGAGAAGGCGGTGAGGAGGTGGCGCTGTTGCCGTCGGCAGTGGTGAACGAGCAGTGAGGAGGTGGTGCTACTGCCATGCGCTGCAACTAGCGTGTGTGTGTATGTGGGTGTGGCCGGCAGAATGTGCGTTGTATGCGTGTGTGAGGGTGAGCAACGTGTGCTGCTGTGTGTACGTCCAAGGCGTGTATGTGGGTTTGTGCGTGCGTGTATATATATATATGCATGTATTTCAACGTAAGAGTATGGCTTTGTGTGTGTGTGTGTATATATATGTAATTGTATACATAATTATGCTTGGATATATTTAGGAATTATGTATAATTATATATGGGACGGTATATAATTACATGTATGTTAACATGCATCGATGGTTGAATACATTTATACGAAATTATGTGTGTCCGTTGGCACGCTCGAAATACTAATAATCGGGAACGTGATTATTCTTGTATCTCATCGATGAAATCTAGTGGATTATTCTTCACGCTAACTTCGTTGGCCTGCGTATATTTTCTTGACACTCTATGGATAAATAAATGAGAGTGTACGAAGACTCTACGGTAACCGGGCGTATGGGAGTTTGTGGGATCGTAGAGTAGTCTATATTTTTCTAATATCGATTCCATTCCGGAGGTGAAGGTCGTTGATATTGAGGAGGGATGCTTATAACCTAGTGAAAATTATAGATGATGATATCGAGATATCATTTGGCGATGGGTATTACGAATGGTATAACATGCTACGGGTACAACCTCTGGGAGGACTGTAGGGGTAGTTGATACCATGGATAACCTCGTTACATTTACCCAGCCGTTGGGGGTGTAAATACACGGCCTTTGGTTTACTATAGTAGAATAAGGTTCAGGAAAATTCTTATTATCTCAAACAGTCGTGACCTTAAATTTTGCGAATAATTAAATTCTTGTTACCTTGTACAACTGGTCGATGTCATTGATATTGGGGAGGGATACTTATAACCATGTGACCATCGTAGGAGATGATATTCGGGATATCATTTGACGATGAGTATCACGGGTGGTATCAGCATGCTATGGATACAGCCTCTAGGAGAACTGTAAGGGTATATGGATACCATAGATAACTTCGTTGTACTTACGCAACCGTTGAGGATATAAATACGCGACCTTTGGTTCACTATGGTAGGATAAGGTCCATGGAGATTTTTGATTATTCGTGCGGCTGCGACCTCATATTAAGCTGATAATCTGATTCAGAGAAATTCTTATTGCTTCTTCATATCTAGTTGTTCAAATGGCTTCGGGGTTGTAGACCCGACTTATTGTTGAATCCCGGACAGTAGTTGGTACATCGCCGGTTATTATTAATTTTATCCATTATTTTATCATCGAGATACTTTCTTGTACTCCTCTGTTGTTATTTATTTTTACTTGCTGGACATTTGACTCACTCTTGTATTTTATTGACTCAAGAGTAGACAGGTTGATATCAAGATAAAAGAGATCGTATGAGTAGGCTTTAGGCCGAGGTGATCTCAGATATTGAGACTTCCATAACAGAGACTTAAGATTTTCGTGGTTTAGTTGCTATTCCAGGATAAAGGCTTCTAGGATCTGCATGGGGGGAGTTTACATATTTCAGTATGCTACTTCTTCTCAGTCTGCTACTCCTTGTGATCCGCTGGGGTCTTGACCGGTCAGGTTGTGATCATGTTGACCACTGCAATCGTAATCCGATTCTGAGACTGAAAAGTCTCCAATTCCTCCCCGCCAGAGGTGCCAGAGCACTGTCTAAGGTTCCTGACGAACCTGATGAGGTGACCCATCCGGATGAGCTCCTCAATCTCCCACTAAAACATCTTACAATTTTTCGTGGAGTGTCCAAAAAATCGATAAAAATCATAATACTTTGCTGAATTTCCTCCATCCACTTTCTTAAGTAGTTTTAACCACTTAAAGGAACTTCTCCCTATAGATCTGTATGAGGACGTCGGAGCGCGTGTCAGTTAGGGGTGTCAGGTTGATTGGCCTGTAATCCCTCCGTTTTGGTGCTCCGGTCCTTTGCTGCTTCTTGCGGGTGTAATCGCCGCTGCTGTGCTTCCTCTTTCCCTTAGTTAGAAAAGAGTGAGGCTGTTCAATCCTTTCAGGATACTTAGCCTCCTTTGCTTCTTCGGCTGCTACGTAGGCCTTGGTGATAGATTCCACCTCCCGAAAGGTCAACAGATTCTTATGCGCTAGGTGCCTAAAGAAGTCCCCATGCGTTGAGGCAGGGATGAAACTATCAAGTTTCATCTCTTCCGTGAGCATGGGGATTCTTCTTGCCTCCACTACGAAGCAATCCAGGAACTTCCACGGATTCTCTTCATGCTTCTGCTTGATATTGAAGAGATACCAAGGCTATTTCTCTTCCCAACGGCTGGAGGAGTATTACACCAAGAAGAGGTCAGTGAGCCCTCGGAAGGTCCGGATCGAACCTGATGGGAGACAATGGAACCAGATGTAGGCGCCTCCCTTCAACGTAAGAGGAAAGTAGTAGCCCATAGTTGTATCCTCCAACCCTCGTAAACTCAGATGTGTGCGGAAATGATCAAGGTGATCCATAGAATCAGCACTCTCATCATAAGAGTTAAGAGTTGGCATCTTGAACTTAGCCGGTATGGGACAATTCAAGATCTTCACCGTGAAGGGAGATCTGTCTAGATCTACAGCGTGTTCGTCATCTTTGAACACGTGTTTCAAGATCTTCTCTACCCTCGAATCTATGCGGGCGGCGTCACTAGTTCTTTTGGAGTTGAGGTAGATTCTCAACTCCGTCATTTTTTTGACGAGTAGCCGGCTAGCTACTACAATCAGTGGATCAAACGATCCTGGAGGCTCCCTCCTAAGCCTGATGCTTGTTCTCCGCCAAAGAGTATTGAGGATTCCTTCATTTTAGACTATCCTCTGGAATCATGCTACCCATACGTCCTTCAAGCCTTGAATAGTTCTAGGCTTGTGTGGCCTCCGGAGCTTGAGTGTTGCCTGACCTCTTGGCCTTGTTGGATGGTTTCTTCTTCTTTTAGCCTCCTCTCAAGGAGGCGAAAGTAGGGATTGTTACGAGCGGAGCTCCCTGCTCTGTATTTTCTTGGCGAGCTTAGAGCATCTGAAGAGTTTGATTCATGTTGCTCATCTATTCCGCCAGGTTTTGAAAAAATTAAGTAGGTACTCCGTTAACCACCCCATTAACCAGGTTACCAACAGAGTGGTCCCGGTTGGGTGTGGTCGCGTCTCTAGCGGGATCGCTAGTTTGTGCTCTTGTGTTCACTATTCTGACTGATGAAATGTGAAACTAAGAGAGATCGTGGAGAAGAGTAGTTAGTTTTTTATAATCTTTCCACAGACGGTGCCAATGATGCGTCATGAATTTAAATTTCAAACAGATTTAGGTCAAGTCGATCATCTAAGTTTGGCTCTGTCCACTGAATCTGGATCCTACATACCACAACTATGAATAAGAGGTCAGGTGTCAGTAGGAGGTTATCCCATTGAAAATAGTCCAACGCTTAAGTCAGATAACAGCCTTCGAATTAAGAAAGTGAAAGTAAATGATGCAAGGAGTATGCAGGGAGTGTTTGCAATAGAAGAGTGTTATCGTTGAAAGAGACTTTGGTGGCTCGTGAGAAACGTTGGCTCTAAGCACTGTGTTCATTAGGAACATAATAGCAAAGAGAGAAAGAGCGTTTGTATTCTGAAAGCATGTGAGCTTTACAGCAAATAGCTTTTTGTTGGCCAATGAGAGCGTGCCTTAGAGTAAGGACTCCATGACCTTTTATAGTTGCTGTGTTGGGCGGTCTTTATTATATAGGAAGGCTTGATTCCCGCACTCTATTAGGATCGTTACCTTTTCTGACGTGGAGCCTTTATGGCAGTAACGGTCGTTGCCTTAATTGCTTTCCTTCCGCGTTCTACAAACCGTTAGGGTTTATTGCAGATAGGATGAGGAAACTGGCATCTTCCTTTAGCGATGCGCATTGAATCTGCTAATGACCGTTACAATTGAGTTTGCCTTCTGTGAAGAGTACGAAATCAAGGAAGAAGACCGTTGTTGGTCGAGGATGGTCGTGTGGGCCAAATTGGGCTTGGCCCACTTGAGACCTGGCCTTTAGATGATCAATTAGTTTTACTTTCAGTCAACGGAAGTATTTACCTTCTTAAGAGCAAGTCGTCTGTCATACTCTTGGGCTTTTCTGGCTCACTTAGTTTTTTATTCGGTCAATAGTAGGCATTGATCGTCCAAACACAAATTGGCCGTTGTGAATCTGGGTTGTTCCTCCTTCTTGAGCAAGCCCATTACTAACATACCTATCACGATTATTTTCATATTTTTATTAGCTCTAAATTAGAGTTTACATAATTCTAATTGGAGATTTAATTTTTCCTCACTTTGTCATCTTCCTTTTCTTTCTATTATCTCTTTCAATTTTTTACCTACTGGACTTTTAGGTAGGAAAAATTCTTAAGAATAATTACAATCATTTCACTTGGTAAAAGACCAAATATATCTCGATAAAAACTCGGTAGTTTCCTTCAAGCTGTAACCCATTACTTTTTATAGTGTTTATTACATTGAATAATTACGCAATATATTAATGAGATAATAATTTTACAATACAATAATTTTATAATTAAAGTGTATTGAAATTACAATAAATATTTAATAATTTTATATTTTGATACTTTTTGCATGAGCAGTACAGGTTGGGTCTAATAGATTAAACTCAGATTGCCACATTTATAATTTATTTTTATTCCTACTATTATTAAAAATATTTTATTTAGATGTCAGAGATGTTCCAAAAAAATTCTCTAAAAATTCCTTTCACCTCTTTTTTTTATCTGTGATGTACAAAAAATTAATTTAATGTTTTAGACCACACTTAGTTATAAGTTTTTTAAAGAATTCAAGTTGAATTGATTTTTTTAGGGCACGTTAAAATCCCCCGCTCATGCTTTTTTTCATTTCAACCATGACACGCATCTTCCCTTTTTCGTCCTAGGCTTCTACCCAAACAAATTGCTCCATGCTAAATTATCGAATGCCAGTATGCTTCAGTTGGGCCACGAATCAGACTACTTTAGTTGTAAGTTTTGCTTTGTGCGATGCTATTTATGCAGGCTATGTTATATTCTTTGTACTCTCACTACCCGTCTACAGTGGTGGGATGAAGAGGTGTTCGTTCCGTTTCATCAATTGGTCAATATCGACGTCTCTCCTCTGTCGCAAGGGAGTTACTGACATCAATATCTTCGTTTCAGCCGAATTAGTTAGACCGATGCCCCAAAACCAATAATTTTTTAGATTTAACTCGACTCTCATGCAACTTTACATGGAAAAAAATCAAAAAAAAATGGTAAAAAAATAACAGCATAGCGTGTTCAGCTTAACCACCATTACATAAAAATAATACGATTCAGTTAATTTCTTTGGAATGATTGATCACTTGAAATGTTACAAAAATTTCTTTTATCAAGCAGTCCAGTATTACAACCCTCTTTTACTTAAAATCGTGTACAGATACGAGATAAAAAATTAAAATGTGATTGGATCATATTTTAAACCTAAAGAACATTAGCATGAAATGACTTTTTAAGGATCACATATAACAACTAAAACCTCTGGAATAAACGACTCTTAACATCCATACTGTATAATCAAATTTTAGGAGAGAGCAAAACAATTACTGAGTGCTTGAATCTGAAGTAGATATTCTCTACGGAGGTTGGATATTCTCTTTAGAAATTATTTTTTTTCTAAAATTGAAAAATTAATATTATGTAACAACAGTGCTACTTTGATTCAATTTTTCATTAATTGACAACCAAGTTCACTAGCTATTGCTTAGATCTGTATTGCTTTTCTATTAGAACCAGAAAGTTCCAACAAACTTGAAGGCATTTATACGGTATCACACATTAGAAGGGAGAACCAGGCATATTGTAAACACAGTATACAAACATACAATTCTGCTCAAACGCAGTTCACTCCTATATTTGCTGATTTTTCGAGGCCTGATGTCCTGAATGTTTCAGGACTCCAAAGAGTAACAAAAGCATGTTCCCTAGTATTTGTTTACAACAAAGCTTATATTTCAAACGAGCCCTAATATAATAATAAGATTTATTCCATTGTGACCTAGAGATGAATCAAATCAAGAAAACATGCTTAGGATGCAAGATAACGTAAATCCAACTTTTCCTATATAGGGGAGCCTTTTTACTAATGCTTAGGGGATTAAACTAATTTGTTCAAAATCTGATTGCATTGAAGTGAAAATTTTATTCACCCACCTGCGATAGTCTGGCATCACAATTGCTTTGATAAATCATTTTAAAACTAATATTTGATCAACATGACATACATTAATTGCATGCAACAAGGCCAACTAAATAACAGAATCCAAATTTGTCTTCACATCAAGAACATATTCATCAAAAAACATAAGCCAGAACAAGGATTTAACCACATATTAAAACCAGATACAGATAATTCCAGCAGCTTCCCATTTCAGAATTTATGACTAATATTTTATGAAAGAATAATAAAAGCTGTAGAAATAAAATTACCAGCAAAGGTGTTTATCAAAATTCATACAGATACTTCTCAAATAACTTCTTGATGTGACTGGTCTGCAAAGCAGTGGCCCGTGATAAACACCCATCAGAAGTGGGGCTTGGTAGCATAAATGCTAGCCCCTCGTATGCAATCCCAGAAGGGCCCACGAATATGGGCCCGCCCCAGCCGAAATCTGCATCATAAATCTGGAGCCTTGTCCAACTAGTTATACCAAGATTCGGGCAGTGAAATGTATGGGCCCCACGGACAAGAGCTGTTAGATCAGGCTGCAATTCTAGGTATTCAAGGGCTGACCTCAGGTATTCATTGTCCATCCCTGCTAATGCCTCATGGATCCAGCTTGCAGCATACCATGATGGTTTTGACACAATGGCACCTGCTTCAGCAATGGGCATCATAGTGAAGATAACATGGCCAAAATAACCGGGTGGGAGCGCGAGCTGCAATCTCAATCGACCATCAGTTGCAATGTATAATTTGGTCACTTGATCGTCTGCCAGGCCACGTGTCCTGCACGCACAGCACCACACATGGCCAGCCATAGGAGCTATAGTTGACCATGCTCCCATTTCTCTGGACTGGGCCTTTAGGGCATTGAGTTGATCCCATGAAATTTTAAAAATTGGAACCATTGTCTCCTCGGGACCTGTTTGAGACTTTATGGATTGTGGAGAGGTTTTCAGGGCTGGAGGCGGCTGGTATTCTATGTGGTGGAACTTAGGCTGGGGTGGGTCCTGAGCACGGAGCAGGCTCCTGTCAATGAATGGAAGGATGGCTCCTGCCAATGAATGGAAGGATGATGGGATCAAGGCCACAAGCCATATCTGACCATGTATGGACAAAGTGCAGACCAGAAGCTCCATCTGCCACATGGTGTTGCATACGAACACCGAGTGATACACCTCCACATTTGAAATATGTGACCCATGGAGAAACAAGAGAGAACATTTCTCATGCAGAGACCAGTAAGATGGGCATAGTTAACACGATAAAATTATGAATGCATCAATGGAGGGATACAATGGAATTGATTCAAGAGAATTGACTTTCAGAACGTTGAGTTTTTTGACCTAATTCTTCCGAAACCATTGTTGTAAACCTAGAAAAGAGTTTCCCTGTATATTTTCAAAATCACCAATTCTTGGAAAACAGAATACAAAACATTTCAGTTTGAAAAGTGCGAAACTGTCTTGATCAAAGATGACACTGGATAGTAGCTGTTTGCCCAAGACCAGATCAATTAGCTGGCTGACAATAATTAAGAGGCTCCTCACTAACCAAAGAACAGCTAATTGAGGCATCATCCAATAAATCAAATTCTCTCTGTGAGCTGTGCACCAGGAAACAAGGGAGCAGTATTCTTGCACTGTAATTGCCCAAGGTAGCTAGCTTGAGGCAAGCAACGCAGGCCAATGCTGAAGCACGGTGGTCATGGCAACAATTTTCTATTAACTCCATTAATAGAGTTATCTGATCATCCTGATCCGCTAATTTAAGTTGGCTCTATTAATCATCCTTAATTATTACCAATATCAAATGCACCTATTAACTCTTCTGGGTCCTCGATGTATAGCTCATAATAAGGTAAAACCATCCAAAATCCCCTACAGCTATTCAAAAGTCAACTTCCAACTTCTTCAATCATTTATTTCCGTTTATTGTCTTGCAAAAGAATTTTAGCATCTGTATAATTGACAGCAGAAAAAAAATAAAAAATATATATATTTTTCAAGCTACCATTAAAACCAACACTGCCTGCTACACCATTTAAGAATTAGTGCCAGAGAAATGCAGTTTAAGTGGGCAAAACATGATTGTGATATCCATCTTTGCTTTTATATTTGGCAAGTCCAAGGATACATCTACCGTCAATCTTATATGGTTCTATTTCTTTGCTCTTCATTAAGTGGTGTAAAGACAATTAAAATAGTGATCATCGAACAAGTGTTACCTAATTTGCATGTTTCCCCATGTGTGGACTAGCTGGAGTTTGAATTCCCCTATTGACTACATCATGGGAGAACAATTTTTTTCTTCAGTGGTATTTCTTGTTAGAAAAAAATGCCTCATATTGTAAAGATGAAGAGTATGGAGGTTGCTTTGACCCCATTGGACAAGTGAAGTTCATATCTTGAGCATAGAAATGATTGGGACATTTTTAACTTACAAGACTGGGAATCCAGCATCATCTACTGATCAACTAATCCTTACTGCCATGAACCTAGTCATTCTCACTCAATGATAAGATGCCCCGACCCTTTCAGACCCCAAAGCTATAAACCTTGTACTCATAGCCCCTAACAAGATACATCACACAAATAACACAAACCTGTTATTAAACATCATAATAGTACCTATTACCTTTAATCAGTACTATTGTCTCTCAGTATCAAGCATCGGCTGCTAAATAGCTTCTATCAGTAATTGCCAAGCCTCATATCTAGATCATGGATTGGTCACTTAATGTAATATCCAGCTTCCATTTGGCTTATTTTGATGATATTTGTTATTTTGGGTACATTTGAATGCATTGGAATTAACTGTGTATTGTAGAATTTTGAAGGGATTTGGATCAGCCGGTCGACGCCTGAAGCGCGGATTTCCTTGGGCTTGCACCGGAAGAACGCTCGAGAACACCAGAGGTGGCGCTCGAGCGCCATTCTGTGTATTTAAGCGGTTGCAGGGTACTGTGTTGGTCATTTTTGCACAGAAGAAGGGAGAGAGAGAGAGAGAGAGAGAGAGAGAGAGAGAAGGAAGAGGAGAGAGTAAGAAAAAATAAGGTAGATTGGTGCATCTTTTTATCAGATTTACTTGGTATAAGATTGAGACAAGTATCTTTATACCTTATCCTTAATCTATTTCAGTGCTTGATATGTTTTGCTTATATTTCGGAGGTTTAGTGTTCATACATGCTCTTTTTACTGAGCCTATTTGCTTCCTTTTTGTATGCATTATACTTTTACGATCATTTGGAGGTTTTGTTCTAGATTTATGAATATTTGAGGATTTTGTTATTTTATGAAAAAATGGGTAAATATTTGAGACTGTATATGGACATAAAACCTGCATGGGCCATACATTAGTTCATATGTATCGCTGCTTGAGGATCGAGGTCACTACCTCTGTTATTTGTTATTTGTTCCTTTCCCGATGGGGATAGCTCTGTTTGTAGATAACCCACTCCTTCTGCATTTTAATGATAGCCATCATAAGTGAATTAAATAAAAAACTAATATATTTGGACATCCTAATATATGTATTAAATTTGATGATTGCACCCAAAGTTGCAAGTGGCAAAATATAATGATCAAGATCCTTATTTATAAAAAACAGTGTACATAAATGGCCCTACTTACGGGTCTAAAGAGTATATGACTCTGGTTTAAGATTACGGGGAGTATGTGTAACCCTTCCGTAAGTCTATTGGCCTTTGGTTCTCAAATTTAGTGCATATTCTGTGTTTCTATATGGATTTGTATTTGGATTTTAATTTGAGATTCGTAGGTTTGCCCATAGATAGGATTTGGTTAGTATCGTACATTTGATATGTGATTTCGTTTCAAAACCTATTTGATTCTTATGTGGTTTTCTTTCGGACTTTGATTCGATTTATATTACTTTGATCCGAACTCTTTCGCCCAGCTTATGTTTTAGTATGGCCTATGACCCGATTTGGATTATTTGATTTTGACTCGAATCACTTCTACTCTGTATATATCCCGCCGGGACTATGTTTGATATGGATCATGATTTGAGTACGAGACTACCTTCAGACTTCCGATATTGGATTTTCGGATTTGTATCTTTTACCCGTTTTGAATTTGTTTATGGACCCACCTTCTAATTTCGGACCTTATTATTTATTATATGATATAAATGCTTCCTAAACTTTAGGCTCATGTTTCTGTTTCTTATCCCTTCAAATTAGTGGGCTTGGATACTGTGCAGGAGATTGTACGAGATCTGACGCAACTGCATTTATTTTGGTGAGTTTAGTTTTTATTTTCATATTGGATATGTATCAAATGTATTTTGGATCCATAAGTTTAGCCGAATGTAGTCCTTTAAATATGTATTAAACAGTTGGATCGGTAAGTATGATGGATATATATGTATTTGGTTTTTCCCTCTCTTATAACTACTTGGATCAGGTCAAAGATTTAAAAAATTAACTTGAGGAAAGGCTATACATACTCCGGTAGCCTTAAGCCAATCCATCTGGCATTTTAGGCTAACAGTAAGGCCATCAATGAACACTGTCTCCTATAGATATGAAACTTGTACACTACGTTTTGTCACCTGTGACTTTAAATGCAATCCTCAAGTTTATCAGATATATTAGAATGTTTGAATATATATAAAATTTTCATTATTACATTACGGTGGTTCTCATTAACACATAAATGGGGTAGGTCTATGCCACATCAAAGCCTCTTTCTGCCGGCAGAATAGGGAGTCACAAATATTTTTCCGTCGGGAATAAATTCTCCCTTTCGAAAGAGGCGCCACAAATCACATATCTAATCGGATCACATATCACAAAGGTAGCAACCTCATTCCCGAAAATGCATGAGTACTGATGCCTGGTCTATACAAGTTTTATGCTTATTTTCCATACAAATATACTAATATAGAACATATACGGACTCAAATATTTATACAAATTTTCATAACATTAATAGGACCCCCAAAAATCACAGAACGCAAACAAAACCCTAGATCAACCGATAAATATCACATGCATGTCCATAAGAAATAAATAGGATAAATAAAAATAACATGTATGCATATAAAACTTCCAAAATGTAAACAAACATTATCAGACACGAAATTAGACAAATGATAGGGCTTCTAGATACTTGCTTCGACTTTATACCAGGCAGGTCTGACAAAAGAATACTCCAATCCACTAGAACTCTACCTTCTCTCTCTTCTTCCTCCTGCTCTCTCTCTCCTCTCTGCTTCTCCAGCGCAAAAATAGCATGCACAGTGCCCGCACTCGCTTATCCTCTCCTCTCGAGCCACTGAACGAAAGAAGCTGGTGCGTTTGTCACTTGAGATTTGTGATTTAATGTGCGGATGACTTGGTCCGTGAGTTAGGCCATATGTTATAGTGCTCCAAGGGCTTTCGAAATCTCCACAAGGTCCCATTAAGAGCTCTACTGGAATCTTTAACATTCCCATTTTATTACTCTGATATCCTACAACACAGAAATTAAGAACCTAACCTATTCAAATGTTCTAGCCTAACCATATACTCTCGATCTAGAATACCTCCTATTAACATATCGTCAATTCATTAACAAAAAATTACCAAGATATTATAAATCCTCAACTCACTTAGAGAATCCCAAAATGCCTTAAGTATCTCTAATTCCTAAATCTTCAAGCGTTCTTTACATAATGTTATTTTCTCTAATATCATAATTGTAACAACCCGAGCCATAATCAACTTTAGCCCTAACCGCTCATGAAAAAAACCTAAAAATATAAAACCATTAAACATCCATTATAATATCAACCATTTCAACTATAAAACTATTATCTCATTAATACATCAAACAAATATCCAAGAAAATAAAAACTACTAAAAGTCACGGGTAGCAATTTGAAAGAAACGGCCAAGTCTCTATCAAAATATAACCTAACTATCACCAAATAAAATAATAGCAACTAGTTTCAAGAATCCCCTCTACTGTAATGCCCGGATTTTCATTTGATTTATTTTGATAATATATGTTATTTTGAGTATTTGGAGGCATTGGAACTAATTAAATATTGTGAAATTTTGAATGATATTTAAAACAATAGGCGGCGCCCAATGCGCGCCCAAGGGGCTCCTGAGGTGTGGAATGCCAATGACGGGCGCCCAAGGGCGGACATTTACCGAGAGCTAGTGCCTGAGGCTATGCTCAAGTGCTGATTTGAGTATAAATAGAGGGGAGCAATGCTTGTTCGCTAGTTTTACACGAGGAGAGAAAGAGAGAAGGAAGAGGAGAAAGGAAGAAGAAATCACGTAGATCAGTACATTCTTTTATTATATTTGCTTGGTATGATGTTAAGCAAAGTATCTATAAGCCCTATCCTTGATTTATTTCAATATCTGATTAACCTTGTGTATGTTATGGAGGTTTAATTTTCGTATATGCTATTTTTATTTAGCCCACATGTTTCCTTTGTACATACATGGCATTTTTACGATCGCTTAGGGGTTTTATTTTAGATTTGTAAATATTTGAGGGATTTGTTATTTTATGAAAAAATGGGTAAATATTTGACATCATATGTTTAAGTATTAACATTTTTGTATAGAAAAAGTCATAAAACCCTGCATGGGCCGTGCATTAGTACTCATGCATCGCTGCTTAGGGATCGAGGTTACTACCTTTGTGATATAATTCAGATATGTGATTTGTAGCACCTCTCCTAACATGGAGACTGTGTTCCCGATGGGGAAATATTTGTTAGGTTATTGAGCTTAGATATTGCAAGAGTTTAGACAAGATCTGATCGCCATTCGATTATTTTGGTGAGTTTTAGCTTTGTTTTGGTTCGGGATTTGTATCAAATGTATTTGGATATTGAGTTCAGCCGATCGTAAGCCTTTGTTTGTGCAGGATCAGATGTATTGGATGAGTATCATATATTGTGGTTGCTTCTGTCCCTTCCTTACGACTGTTTGGAGTGGGTCATATTTATTATTATCTAGACGGTTGTCGATAAGGTTCCTCTGATGGGTATTGGATTCTGTCTGTTTATTTTTATGTGGATGATGAAATTTGATGGTTCATTTGTTATCACACCTGGATTTGAAATTTGTTATATTTGTTTGGGATCTTAATTTTTGTGAATTATAATTGATAAACCTACTTGGTCCAGGTTTGTTACATCTACCAAAAAAGTCTCGGAGTAAATATAAGATCCTCCACTAGTACTATATAATCAACTTGATTCTAAAGCCAACAAAATGCGAATGAGCCAAATGCCCAATAAATAATAATAATAATAAATGCATAATACAACAAGCATCATGGATATACAACATCAAAATATAAAAGTCACAACATTAATATAAAATTCAACAATAAACTCCATTGAGAATCTATAGCTCGTTACTACAACTCAAAAGCAGTAGCAAGAACATGTCCCACCAAACCCTCGTACCATGAAGATAAATTTCATAAAATCTAAATCTCATTAATTACAGGGTAGGAATTCCCTAAAGTCTAACATCATAAGATAGGAATTTCCTAATCCGAATATCAGCATGAACGACTTAGATAACAAATAATAATAAATATTTTGGATTCTATAAAATCAGAATCTCATTGAATCCGGCACATGTATTCCACTAAATGCAACTCATGGATTCCACTCAATCCTGAACACAAAAGGTATCAATAATAACGAAATAATATAAAGAATCACTTTGATTTTATTCTACTATCGTAAATCAAAGGCCGCATATGTTTGCCCCTAACAATTGGGTATGTATTATAAGGTAACTGATACTGGTAAATTTAACATGCGACCAATCCATGGTCTACCGAGACTTTGTCAAACAAAGTATAAACATCTCATTGACGTGCATTCTCTCCACCTACGTAAGGTACATGAATAACCACGCTCCCTGCTCACAAAGTACAAAATTATCTCAATATGTCAAACTTAATATATCTTGCTGTGATATCTCTTAGTATTATACTATATGGTGGTCATATGACTATAATTATCCTCCCACACTAAGCAATACACCTTATCACCACCATGATATGAAAATTAGTATCGGATAAATATTCCTTAATAAAGTAGTATTTTCACATAATCTCATTTATATTAAGCATAAGAAGCCAATAACATATATCACATAATCGAGTATAATATAAAGAAATTTTGCAATTATAACGTTGATGTATCGTCAGTACTGCTAAAGACCATACTCATGTGTCAATGTTAACACAAAGAAGATCCTCACCAAGGAAATGAAAAGGATCCATGGACAATTTAAGTATCCAATTACTATTAACCCACCGACCCACAACGGCTTCCTAAGTCTCGCAACTCCTAAAACAATGTTGTCAATCACCAGATCCAATACCATATACTCAACTAAATTGATTCCTCTAATGTTTGCGCCTCCGCTCGGATGTCGCCACCCCATCAGCCTCGTATGCTTCTATCCAATTATTGCTGACATTATTGTCTTCCAAACCGTACTTCTAAGGTCATTAAATAATAAAATACATACTAAATTGACACTAATGAACGAAAGCGAGAATTATCACTTTCATTAGAATTCAGTTCCAATGTTCAAGCACCAGCCTAGCACCGCATGAGCGCTGAAATTTTCAGCTCAAGGAAAAGAAGATGGGCTACCATTTTCGGCTCAAGGAAAACAAAATAAAAAGAAATAAAATAAACATAACACTCAATTATTCGAAATCTTCTCTCACAGCCAAGAACGCAGCCCTGCATCTCACGATTCAAAGCCTTTCATTGTCCTTACTGTAGCTTCAGTTTCGGAGATGATTTTTTTTTTTTTCTTTCTTTTGAATCTCAATAACAATTCATCTAATCACAGCTTTTACAAGGCAAGCATGCATTCCTAAAATTTCTACACAAAATTTGCAGCGATTTCTCTCTCTCTCTCTCTCTCTCTCTCTCTCTCTCTCTTTTATATAATATGCTGACACTATTCTTGTTCTTCTTCTTCTTCTTCCTTTTCTTCAATTAACAGTGACTATTCACATTATTTGCAGGTTGTGACAAAACTGGTTTTCCATTCACTCCAGCGAAGGTTAAATAATTTCAAGACTCCAGATGCTACGATTTCAATCAATTTCTACTATTAAAAGCGTTCTCAATTCGACTCTCTACCTTTTCAAATTATGCTCTGTTTTTCATTTGACGTGTAAACGAGTGGCAAGAGATGAAGATTTAAGCTGAAAATTTAATGGAGCATCACGAAACGAGCCCAATGATTTACAAGAAGATGGAAGAGCATTTGCAAGAGATTAAAACATTAAAATATTAAAAATCCACTTGCCTGGTTTCTCCTCTTTGGCAATACAACACACGGCACGCCGCACAGCACTAGCAGAAAAAACAGAGTACCGAAATACATCCTTCCTCCCTTTCTCCCCTCTAGTAACACTGCTCTCTCTTCTCTCATTGCTTTATGCCACAATCACTCGATTGCGTGCCCCAAAAGGAAGAATAGAGCCATATATATAGAGACTGTGAATGGGAGACGTGGTCAGTAGTTTGTTATGGCCAGATAGTCGGCCGTTTTGGAGGAATCGCTGTCGGCCATGGGGAGGGAGACGTGGGCGGGCGGTTAGGGTTGCAGAAGGAAAATTTCGGGGAAATCGGGAGACGAGAAGGAATGGAAAGTGGTCGAGGGCTGTAGGAGATACTCGCAGATTGCCTTTCTCTCTCCTTATTATTATTATTATTATTATTATTATTATTATTATTATTATTATTATTATTATTATTCGATATAAAGGATTCTCCTTAATTTTAGTATTTATTAAATTAAACACATTTCAGTTTAGTCTTAAAAAAATAATATCTAAAAGTAATGCAATTTTCTAACTATTAATTATATATCAAATTAATTGATTGTGTTTAAATTGTTCATCTACTATTCAATTGATTATATTTTTGTGATACTGTCTCAGTTATTTGAATTTGACTTAGCCCCAACCATGTAATATATGTTTTAAAAAATTTATTGGTATAATTTAATGCTATAATTTATGACTTTTTTATAATATTAATTTAAAATTTTTAATTATAAATAATAAAATATTATAATTCTGATAGCTTTTAGACCTTGATTTAGATTGTAATAATGTGGGTTGAACGGTGAGCTAAATGTTTGGATTTGATTGTTTGGACATTTTGAGACCTTTTTATGGTTTTCGTTTTTTCATATAGACATTTAATTACTTGAAAAAAAGTTGAATTGAAATTGACTCACTATCTTACATGTGAGAGCATAAAGGACCCCAGTCTCTCTGTATATTTAAGCAAGTTCTATTTCCTCTCCCTTTCCGTGAACAACTCGCAAATGACGTCCCAACTATTCCCCGCAGACGAGTAGTCAGAAATCGAAAATTTAATCTGCGTGCGTTTCTGTATTTTATACCACATCAATTTCCCATTAATCCAAGGTTTCCTTAAGGTTCTCTGCACATAATAAATCCGCGAATTCGCATTTCATTGGACAGACAAAAGAATATGGAGATTTGGAGGTGGGCGTTTGTTCTTATGGTCATCAGTGCATTTGGGTATGGAATTGGTGCTGAGCAGCTGCCCCAGCCACATCAGACTGAGCGCATTTCAGGTCTGTGTTTTTCTTTATCAATGAGTTTTATCCATATTGCTTCGTTTCCCTCAATTCTCTTTATTGCTTGGTAATTATGTCCAAAAGGATTGATTTTGGTGTTTTATTGGCTTTGACTTTCGTTAGGAATTGAAATCCAGTGGTTATTTAGTTGATTAGGGGGTTATGGCTGTAGCTGTTTTAATTTTTCTGTTTACATGGTTTTGTAGTAGAGTCGATCTCCATGCTTTTGTTTGATTATTATTTATAAATGAATATTGGATGTATTTTCTTGTTTTGCTCCAAGTAACAAACTGAAGGGAAGGGAAATACGCTAACCCCCCCTCCCTACCCCAACACATCTCAATTGTATATATTGTAGGCCTTTAGTCTACTGTAGGCCTTGCAGCCTATTCAGATCATCAAGAAGAACTGTGAATGTGAAACCCAAGGCATGGTGTAAAACCTAGTCGTACCTAACTGTAGATGCTACACAAACCATATCATAGGAAATATGCACATGTTTCCTTCCCATCGCATACAAGAAGCCTTAGCCCATGAGTAACTTGGGGACAGTCATCACCCATAATGAAGGTGTTTGGTGATCAGTTGGGTCACAACTTTTGTTGACCACTGCAGTCATGCATGCTAAGTGTAACTATTAAATCACATATATGTTTTTTTAAAAATCAGATTTCCATACTAATAGTAGCACAAAGAAGCCCCCCACCCACCAAAAAAAAAACAACAACAACAACTAAATTCTTACTACGAAGTATGACCCAGTGTTTGGCCCCGAAACCAGCCATTCATAACCCCTCCTTGTCTTCGAAAACTTCTGCCAATCATTTTTCCTACAATCTTCATCAATATTTACCTTTACCTATTTTGTAGACAGAAATCCCACCCATTGAAATGTTCTGCTTGCTCATGCTTACTCAAAAGGAGTCTTGCTTCACTCTCAAAGGCATGGGTGATTTCCTGAAGCATCAACAGGACCGCACAATCTTGCTATTCAATCCAATTTCCTTCACTTTAAACACTAGCTTAATCCTCCACCATCACCATAGAGAAGTATTATTGGCAAAAATACCCCTAACGCCCCTATTCCCTGTTCAATAGAAACCTCAGGTAAAGTGTCCACCTGTGACATAACCTAATATATTGGTGTATGTCTAAACATACCTTTGAAAATCCATTCAAAATAAGTTCTCCTGAAGCTTGGTGATAAAAACATGTTCAGACCATGGAATGAAAAAATGGCAATTACTGATTTGGGATTTTTTGGTGATGGATTTTCAAAAAACCGTTGCACTGCAATGTGTAACATTTTGAGGTCCTGGAGTCATTGACATAATGACCATTACTCGCTAGGTTCAATCATGAGCAATTTTTTAATAAATTATAGCTTATTTGTGAAAGAAAAACTACTGGTTTTTAAAATTGGAGAAAGTACAAATTAATTATCCTGCATATTTTTAAGCATTTCTAACTAGATTTGTCTCAAATGGCAAGAATTCCTTTTTTGTGCAAACTTAGGTAAAAAAAAGCTGTTGTTCTTTTCTCTTTTGTGACTAGTTGTTATAATACATTGCTTATACTGTCAAATGATGTTATGCTTAACTGAGTCGAAGATAACTAGTTGGTACAATATATTGATTCTATTGTCAGATGCTGTTATGCTTAATCAAGCGAAAGCGGATACATGTAACAGAACCAGCTTAGTTGAACTTAAAACTTTGTTGTTGTTGCAATTACCATAGTTGGTACATCTGATGGGTTCATATGTTATTTCTAGTTGTTAGCTATACAATCTATTTCAAGTAGTGGTTAGATATAAAAGGACTTGTAACTTTATTTTCGTCTCTTTCTTGTTTCTCCTGTGATTGACAGTCTTAAACATGGAAGACTGATAATATTAATAGTAAATTTGTAATTTGAATATTATTGTAGAAAACAATATACAGTAACATATGTTCTGTACTGAAATGTGTTCATCAAAGTTCTTTGAAAGCCTTTAGTCTTGTGGCTATTCAGTCAAATTCTTGCCAAACTAGGTATTAAAAGCAATTCCCTAGTGTCCGCTGGCAACAAGAGAGCCAGTTAGTAGCAGCTGGAAGACTTAGGGGGTTTCATTGCGGGCAGTTTCACGCCCAAAATTGTGTACAAGGTATAAAGCTTCCCTATTTCAATACCAACTAGTGTCAATAACCTTGTGCACACCTGGCCTTCTTTTCTTCTGTCGCTTTCAAAGTTGCCCCCTTCATTAGTACTTCCATATTGATGCACACATCTTTTCAAAGGACAAGAGAAACTCCATCATCAAAACACTATAATACTTTTCTGTTATTGTGTAACCAAAGTTATTAGAACAAACCAGTCCGTAAGCTTGACTGATAAACTAGGAAACCAATTCCTTGGTGGTCCAATCCTGCTGCCCAATGGGAAATAGGATAGAGCTGATCAAAACCATTGAACTGTTGAAATCTGATTAAACTGTTCTGGTTTCCAAATGTGTCATTTTTAGGCTGACCTCCTGTGACCACACACTGCAGGTTGGTTCCCCATTATGGCCTCTAAAGTTTATATTAATCTCTCTCTCACACATGCGCGCTTTCTCCCTCTCTCAAATTCTCACTCTCTTTTTCACCCACCTTCCTCATTGCAGCTCTGTCGAACCATATTCGTCTTCTTGGATTCATTATTTTGTAGCAACATTATGAAGAGAGAGATGGAAAATAGTAAAAGGTAAGAGAGAAAAACGAGAGATAGATTGTAGTAGTTGATGGGGGTACATAAACTGGCTATGTGCCAGGCTGCCAGCTTTATTTTACCTTATGCAAGATGTCCAATACCCATCCAGCTATCTTAGTTAATTAATTTATCGTTGCCAGGTTTTTCTGTGTTGTTTAATGCAATGATGGTTTCTATTAAACTTGTTGAAAGAGAGAAGAATGGAAACTGAGAGAGTTGGGAAAATATCTTAGTGCTTTAATGAGAAATAAACATGTATTTATAATGAAAGATCAGTGATGCAATGACGCTCAAACCCCATAACCTAGTATTCTCACTGATAATGCTTCCCCTCAAGTTGGTGCATATATGTCCCAAGTGCAAGCTTGTTAAAATATATTATCAGTGGGGATCTCTCAAGGATATTGAATAACTTAAGCAAGTTAATCATTCGAACTAACATAAGTAGCAAATTTCTTTGCTAACAGTTTTTATCATACAAAATGGCAACCAACCATATGCATAATCTGCTTATGAAATATAAAGGCTGGATGCAACTGTTTAGCAGTTTGATTGCCTAACAATAATTTCGAAGGTAATAACAATCAGCTCTAAGCATCGTGAATAATCTTTTCATGTATGTTAACTCACCTATCATCAATTCCATAGAGCATTACACTGATTCTACTCTAGAGAGTGCTACCACATCCAATTTATTGCTTTTTTAAGACACCAAACTTTCATCTACAAGCACAAAGTACCCTGAAGTAGAAAAATGTTCAGTTGATAACCCAATCCAATCAGTGTTTGGATATCATATAACATCTATATTTCCTATACATCCGTAGTGCCAATCTCTTCTACAAGCGTCTTTGATGTACAAGAGATTATGAATAGTAGCTCTTTAGTTATTTTCCTATGAGTCTAAGAACTAACTAACTATGCTCATAGTGAATGAGATATCTAGACGTATTATTATGAGATAGGTCAGCAACCTAACCAATGTCATACATCATCTTGGATCAGGTCATATGGTAAAAGTTTGACATCAACATCAATAGATGAGCCACATGGCCAAATGGCTAAGGTACTTGCTTCACTAAAGTTGTCAATTGTATGCTTGCACTGAAAAATAAATACCTCTATTTAGATCTTGTAACTTCAATCCTTAAGAAGTACCTAGATTGCATCAAGCCTTTAGTTTCAAATAATTGTAGTGGAAATAATTTTAACTCTCTGATACTTCCCCATCATCCATAGTGATGATTATATCATCCATGTACATGACTAGCCATAGGCATTTCCAAATCGAAGAATGCTGATAAAATTCATAATGGTCAACATCACATTGCGTAACACAAACTATAATACTGCCATGTTGAATTGACATTATTATATATTGAAATAGAAACATAAAAGATTTAAGGCAGATCAACCTTTTGAGGGCAATTTGAATGCTTTCGGTTTAGTTAGTGAAGTTGTCATATTTCAGCCACCACTTACACATCTGTAGGTGTTGAATGAGGATTAGACAACCACTTAGCTTTTGGTTGGGAGATAGACAAAAAGAGCTTTGGGGTTCTTACTCAAAAGGGGTTGAGTTTTTACCTCCTCGGGAGAGTTGATCCTTGATTTGCTTGGTTATTCTATTTCAATAATTTGTCATATCTCATGGGTTTCTAAAATTCTATAATTTTGGTAATCTCTAGGATACCTATGAAATATTTTATTTTTTTTTTATTTTTTTTTTATTTTAGATCGTCGTAAATTAGGATTCATGTATTTTTCAAATTAATCTAGGAATAGCTTGTCTCTATATGAAGATCCTAATTTTATTGCTTGATGAGTTGGTGATGAATTGAATTATTAGTCATGAGATTGTTCTTCTATTTTTTCTTGGTAATCTCTGCTTCTCCTTCTATTTTATTGTTCTTCTCCTTCACCATTCTTGATGTTTTTTCCCCTTTCATTGTATCACGAATGAGGATAGCTCTTTCTTTGTAAGGGCCTTTCTGTCATTTATCTCCTCATTTTTTTTGGATTCCATTGACACTTCTGTCATGAACTAAACTAAAGCAGGTCTAATCAATTATTATACACAAAATTTAAAATTTTCAAATAATTATATAACAACAAACAAATACCAAATTAGGTGTGACATAATAGACTAACCACCAAATTTCATCATTAATAAACTGAGCCCAAAACCCATCCTAAGACCTCATCGGACATCCGTCCAGACAACATAATATGTGACCTGCTCCACAAACATTGTAAGGAAGGTGACAAACCAACCGAGACAACCGAAAACCCAAAACGCATAGCCAAATTGTTCTCATATCATAATCAAGGGCCTACACTCAGCCGATCCCAATATGCAAATCAAATCTGATACAAATCTAAACCATAACAGAGCTAAAACTCACCGAATCGGATGAACAGTGGTTAGATCACATCCAAGCTCTTGCAATATATCCAAGCCCACTAAATTTGAAGGGATGAAAATAGAAAACATGAGCTTAAAGCTCAGCAAATATCAGTATATATAGAAAACAATATATATACATATACATGCGTCTTTAATCAGAAACCGAGGGTCAAATAGCATAAACAAATCATAAACAAATTGTGGGGCACAAATTGTATCGAACAAATCAAGGGGTTCAAAAGTCATCAGAAAGCCTGAAGGTAGTCTTGTATTCAAATCACAGTCCGTATCAAAACAGAGTCCCATTGGGACTCTCATAATCCAAATCGAGGGGTTCAAAAGTCATCAGAAACCTTGAAGGTAGTCTCGTACACAAATTACAATCTGTATCAAGACAGAGTCCCATCGGGATGCTCATAGTAAATTGTGATTCGGAGTCAAATCTCATAATCCAAATCATATCATATAACAAATCATGATCCGATATTATATCCATATGAAACATGTCTTGGACAAATCAAAATTCGGATTCAAATCATATACGAATAACAAAAGCTAGAACCAAATTATAAAAATCTAAACATATTTCAAAACAAATCATATATCCAAATGTATGAGGCTAACCCAATTCCCATCTTTGGGCAAAACTGCGAATCTCAAATCAAATTTGAATACAAATCCATGCTGAAACACAAAGTATGCTCAAACGGAGAACCAAAGATTTAAAAGATTAACTTGAGAAAGGGTTATACATACTCCTGATAACCTTTAGCCAGAGTAAATACAATTTAGGCCAACAAGTTAAGCTACCTATGTACACTATCTTCTATAGATGCAAAACTTGCACACTATGTTTTGCCACTCATGACTTTAGGTGTAATCCTCAAATTTATGAGATATATTGGGACGCTCTAATATATATAAAATTTCTGTATTTATCTTACAGTAATTCTCATTTACGAAGAATGGGGTAGGTTTATGCTACGTCAAAGCCTCTTCCTGCCGGTAGAAGAGGGAGTCACAAATATTTTCTCATCGGGAACAAAGCCTCCCCATCGAGAGAGACGCCACAAATCACATATCAAATCGAATTACATATCAAATCACAAAGGTAGCAACCTCATCCCCGATACATGCATGAGTATCAATGCGTGGTCTATGCAAATTTTATGCTCATTTTTATACAAATATACTGATACAAAACATATACAGATTCAAATATTTATACAGATTTTCATAAAATCAATATGACCCCCAAAAATCACAGAATGCAAACAAAACCCCAGATCGACCGGTAAATATGGCATACATGTCCACAGGAAACGGATTGGGTAATTAAAATGACATGCATGTACATAAAACCCCCAAAACCTAAACAAATGTTATCAGACACAAAATCAGACAAATGATCGGATTTATAGATATTTGCCTTGATCTCATACCAAGCAGATCTAACAAAAAGATACTCCGAGATACCTGAACTCTTCTTCTTCCTCTCTCCTCTCCTTCTCCTCTTTGCCACATGCAACCTCTCTCCTCCCCTTCTTCTCTCTGCTGTGCACAACCGCTCTCCTCTTCTCCCGCACCTTTGCCACCTCCTCTCTCTCTTTTCTTCTCTTCTCTACCTTCTCCTGCACGCATCTTTCTCCTCTTTTTCTCATCTCTTCCCCTCTACTTTTGCCACACGCAAATGCCTACCAGCCCTCATGCTACCTACTCTTAATACCCAACCAGCGCTTAAGCACTACCTCAGATACGGCTCGGGCGCTGACCTCTCGGAACTCAGTGCCTCAGGCGTGTCATCGGGCGTCCCTTCTCGGTATTCTACGCCTTGGGCATCCCTTCTCGGCATTCTACGCCTCAGGCACCCCTCGGGCATGCTTTAGGCACCAATCAGTTAACCGAATATCCTTCAACATTCTACAAAGTACCACTAATCCAATTAACCCAAATAAATCCGGGTATTACATCCAATTAATCCAAAATAGCAAATACACCCAAAATAAATCAAGGTATTACACCTTCATGCTATAAGATAAGGATTTTTCATTGTTGTGTTTTTTTTTGTATAGCTTTTGCACATGCTTCATTCCCCGTCGTCAAATGTTTGTGGTGCAACGTGTTATGCTTATTGGAGGGTACAACACATTCATATTACGTGTTTCTTGTTATTGTTAATTGTCTTTGTTCAGAGCATTTTAACTCATGATAATGTTGTTAGAAGAATAGGTTTCTTTCCCTCTCTGTTGATCCATCTCTCTAACGCAAAGAGGCACTCAATTGGATCAATTGTTTGATATTTTAAGAACCTGCCTATCTCAGCTTTCATATTTTGCACTAGATAAAAATCCAGATGAGGATTCAACATCAAGTTCCTTTTCGAGCAGCAGTCACTCAACTAGCAAATTCATGTTCAATGAAATACACCCCAAACAACTTGAATTCAACAAATACCCCACTAACACACACTAAAATTATTTTAGATTAAGCAAGAAACTAATCAAACATTCAATAAGGAATCAAATAATTGACTCTCAGTCAATCCAAGCGAATCCCCTAGTGATGCATGGGATTTCGGTGGATAATATCTCATCAGGTTCCAAGCTCCAAGAGCCACCAAAGTGTTCCTCATAAATCTCCAGAAAAGATCCCCTAGCTAGCCTAAAACGTGGTGTATATAGCCTAAAGAATCCAAATGACACCCCAATTGCCCAAGTACCCTTAATAAAGGTTAATTGAATATAGCTAAACTAAATGAAGACTAAATAACAAACCCTCATTACAAATGTGCTCTCTAGTTTGGTCGCAATTCGGATACTCCTCTTGGGACCCTGGTCTCCCTCTTTGAGATAACCCTTGTCCTTAGGCTGTCTCAGATTGCTTGCTTAGGATGCGACAACATCGGGTTCTCATCGTCAAATGTCAAAAACTCCTTAGCAACAAGATCGATATTGTTGGGGTTCGAAACCCGGATTTTCCTAATCCGGCGCAGCGGAAGCCCGAAACCCCCGTTGTCGTCAGCTATCAATTTAGTGAGCACAAAGAACAAAAGAGATGCATAATATTTTTAACGTGGAAACCCCTTTTCAACTAAGGGGAAAAAATTACGGGACAAACTCCAAACAATTTTACCATATACAGAAACCCCCTGAGAACTGAGAACAAGAAAAACAATCACCTAGAGTAAGGAAACTCTTCTTCCCTCTTATTTCACTGTTTTTCTTCGCTCATTCCTCTTACCGTGATGCTCTTTGCTCATAGACATTTTACAAATGTGGTGAAACGACAACTTCCATTTCACCCCCGTACACATGCGGCCTGGAGCACAGCACCCCTGGTGATTTCTCACACCATGGCTTGACACCCCTTGGTGATTTCACACACGTTAGCTTTCTCCAGAAGTCGCGCTTTAAAAAGAGAGATCTAGCCCAAGCTCCACAGCATACATGCTCTGCAGGTTGCGTGCATCAAAAGCTCTGCCATTTGCAAACTGCTTTCTGCCATTTTGCATGCAACTTTCGACACATGGTCTTCAAGTCTACCAACCTTGGAAAGACAACTGTCCGCTACGTCAGCTGCAAGCTATCCACAGTGTCTTTGGGCCATTACTCAACCGGTCAACATTCCGTTGACCGGATTCTGCTGTCAGCCTATCAACCTCCCATTGACCGGCTTCTGATGCCCAACCGCCAGCCGGCCGTCCTCTTGCAGCCCTGCCTGACCCCTCCGGTAATTGCCACTTTAAGATTTGCCTTCTCCGACAAACGGTCTTCCTAGACTTTGCTGCAACCAGTTTGCAGCACTCCGATATCACACAAAACTTGCGTGATCCGATGATGTCCGTTTATTGAGTCATTCACAAGGGAGTGACCAACCCCAACAGATATTTCACGCCATTTTCTTCAGCACCTTCTGATGAAAGATGAGATATATTAATGATCCTGCAGGCAATTTTAACTTATACACTCCCTCTTTGATCCACACCAACATCTTAAAAGGCTCATCTACCTTAGAGATAGCTTGATGTTTAAATTCTTCTTCAATGATTTATGCTGGTAAGGTTACAGCTGGAAATATACAAACTCTCTAAGGCCAAAGATCATGTCTAGCCTCCCATGGTCTTGGTATTTCTTCATCATCTCTTGACCCCATTGAAGCTCCCATGGTCTACCATAAATAACTTCAAATGGACTCTACTAATTTGATGCATGTTGGACATATTGCACCAATACTTTGCCCCAAGGAATAAACTCCTTTGATCTAGTCTGCTACTCGTGACAGTATGTCTGCAGATATTGCTCAAGTGTCTGATTCACCACTTTTGTTTGTCTGTTGGTCTGCCGGTTGTAATCAGAGCTTGCCTTCGACTAGCTTCTTTGGAACAAAAAAAGCTAATGCCAAAAAGAACTCATAAACAATTTACCCTGATAAGTGACAATAGTCTTGGGTCCGTGTAATATAACAACCTGGTCCACAAAGGACTTGTAACAATGTTATCCATGAAAGGATGCTTAAGTAGAATGAAATGAGCATACTTACTTAGTCGATCCACCACTAGAAATATCGATTATGATCCCCAATTGCTCAGGAGCCCTTAAATGATGTCCTTGGTCAAATCCTGCCAACTCCTCTCAGGATTCAGTGAAGGTTGCATTAACCCAATAGGTGCTCTCTGATCATACTTCACCTTCTTGCATATGTCACATTTCGCTACTAGTTTTTTGACTGCCTTTCTAAGTCCATCCTAGTAAAGAGGTGTTTGACTAGAATATGTCCTCAACCACCCCAATTGTCCCCTTTCTATTATGAAAATGGATAAGGATATCCTCCCTCAACCCTAGTACTTATGTGGCATAAATATAACTCTTGCAGTAGGATTTTGTCTCTCCATGTGTAGCCACTGACTGCGTCTTTGTACATCTGTGGTTTTATGAAAAATCTCCTAGGTTATTACATCAAGTTTTGGGGCCTCCCTCACTGTATCCCATATCTGTCATTTTGCTCCACTAAGGGTCATTAAGCTTCACTTTGGCTCACTATTCACAATCCATATCATCATCCTCCTTTCGAGACAAGGCATTAGCAACGTGTTTTCTTTCCTTGGTTGGTAGACAATATCATAGTCAAACCAAGTACTAGCACAATATTCTCCTCTAATAAGTGTCAAAAGGCTTATTGATCAGTGACTACTGCAAACTTTTGGCCCAATAATTATAGTTTCCACACCTTGACCACGTATACTACACCTAACAACTCTTTCAAGCTTTCTTCATAGAATCTATGGCCTTGGAAATGAATGCCAAATGCCATTTCTCCTGTACTAGCATCGCTCCTATACCGTCTCCACTCACATCAGTATAGACTGAAAATGATTTCTTAAAATTAGGTAGGCCAATGCTGGTGTTTGTGTCATAGCCCTCTTCAGAACATCAAAGACCTTCATTGCTCATATTGGTCCATTAGACATTGTTTTTCTTTAACATGGAAGTCAGTGGTCTTGCAATTATCCATAACTCTTCACAAATCATATATAGTACCCAATCAATCCTAGAAATCCTCTGAAAGTTGACACATCCTTTGGTAATGGCCTGCCAACCATACTTCAATTTTTCTGACGTCAACCTTCATGTCGTCCCTTGAAATGATATGCCCTAAATAACATCACACTTGGGCATTTCAATGCAAAATTGATGTTGCCTAAGCATCTCTAGTACCTTTTTTTAGATGTTCAAGATGCTCTTCCATGGTCCTTGAATAATTTAGTATGTCAAGAAGACCAATACAAACCTTTATAGATACATCTTGAAAATTTTATTCATGGCTGATTGAAACATGGAGTGCAAATTGCATAATCCTAAGGGAGTCACTATGTAGTCGTGGTGCCCTGAATGCATGTGAGAAGCCATCTTGTGGACAGCCTCCTCTTTTATGTAGATTTGATGGTAATTCACTCTTAGATCCTATTGTCACTTCCCCAATCCCAAATCTACATTTAATTCATATTAATTCGATTCAATTATTATGCTAATTCATTTCCCATATCAAGACTTAAAGATTTGTCGACAAAATTCTAAAAATTCCAAATAGACCTTAGACGTGAACTGCAAATCAATATCAACAACTAATCTAAAATAAAATAATCAATCAAATTATAGGACTTGAAATACCACACCCGAAAGTGGCTTTGAATACCGACCATACCATGATGTCGAAACATGCGTAAGGAGATACATCCACACCAAAAATTAGAGTACTCAAAATCAATACTCATCTAAACTACTAAAAAGATAATCAAAGTCCAACTATAACAATTACAAATATATTGCAATAACTAAATTGATACAAAACCATTCAACCAAAATGAAAATAAATATCCTAAGGCTACTATTCTAAGACATAATACAACATTCAAATCCTTCCAATTTCTAATTCTAACTCCTTGAACAACTTCTCGACCAGCACCCTTACTTGTAAGTATGATCTGAGCCACTAATCTAAAGGGGTTAGTGAAGAAACAAAAATAAAAGTCAGTTAATTGCTTAATAAGACATATAATTTTTTTATAATTAAATATACAATTTATATTAAAACATGCTTGTTAACTTGAACATGCTTAAAATAAGAGTCAGAAACAATTTTTTCTTTTCGGGGAAAATATCCTTCGTTCTTTCACAAATCGTAGAGTTTTCTTTCAAATTATTTCAAATATTTGTTATGTTATGTTAAATTTCTATAGGAACTTGAACATATTCATTTTAAAATATGCAAATGCTACATTATAAAATTTTCCAGCAAGTGGATTTGTTTACAACAAAATTATGCAAAAAACTAGTAGATTTTTTTGTAGTCTCAACATTTTATTTCAATTATCAAGCATGTAGGGACAATTCATAGCAATTTCAAGATACGTAAAGCATGTATTTAAAGATTTAGAACAAGTTAGAACATTACATACGAAAATCAAATCATGTGTGGGCATTAAATCAAATTTTCAAAACATGCATGAGTGGAAAATGTAGAAAACTTGCTTGTTAACACACTATAAGTGAATTTAGGACATGAACTCCATTGAATTTACAAAGAATGGGAATGAGAGTCCATGCATATAGATTTCGAATAATCTAGTTACGAAAATATAGCATGTATGAGTATTTAAAATAATAAATACTCAATAAAGTAAAGAAAAGGTAGCAATAAAGAAAAGAGTCTTAGGATGCACTTGCCTTATCTTTAAATTTACCAAATTTTTTCTTGGATTCACTTCAAACATTCTCCTCTAGCATTTTCTCTCTACTTCTCTCTCTTCTCCCTCTCTCTTTTCTCTCAAGATCTAATAGAAAATGATTAAAAATCAGTTTGAACGTGTCTTTATAAAAGACTAGTATATGTGTGCCGGTCAAACGTACATCGGGCACAGCATTAAAACACTGTGGCGTACAAGCGTCATTTTAGACACGAGTAATCTACCAATGGTGCGCTTAAGTATCCCTCGGGCATGTATCAGACATTGACAATCTACCAAAAATGTGCTTGAACTCTGGTCAGGTATTCTTCAGGCGCGACCTTTTTGCCTAGAACATGCAGGTGCACGCGTCAGACATCAGTCAAGTATCATTTAGCTCGATGTGACTCGATCCAAAGTTTACTTTGATCCAATCTTTCATTTGACCTCAAAACTTTATCTTCTTAACTTAAATAATTATAATTAAATTTAAAAATTTGAAACTCAGACCTTACACCTGTTTGGTGGGGACCCGTGCTCCGTGCAACTCATTCATCATCTTGTCAATGTTATGGAAAGTAATCCTTGATTGTGACTTTGTTCAAGGCTTAATAATTGGTACAAAATTGCCGCGTTCCATCCTACTTCTATACTAGCAACATCGACGATGAACATGAAGTCATACTTGGTATGATTAATCCATTCTTTCCTCTTGTCTCTCGATTTTGCTTTTCTAGAAGTGAGCATACTAGTAAGATGGAATATTGACTAGATTTGTGATGACCCAGCCCGATTCCCAAAGACAATACTAAGCCGTCCGGATTGCAACGCAGAAAAAACCATACGACATATGATCTCAAACAATAGTAAGCATCCATCATCATATATTAATTAAGATGTCAAACATCTACATGGAAATATTCACGGTTTAATACATTTGAAACAACTACCGCAAACATAATATCTAGTCCAACTAATAAGAATACAATAGAAATTGAAATTTAAGTATAGTTCTAATTCAGAGACATCCAACTGAAATTCTAAGTTGGCCACATTGTTCTACATCTAAGTCTCTAAAGTCTTTCTAACAAATTTGGTAGAATAGAACAAAATATTAATCTGTAAGTTGAATCTCTAGTAAATCGTACAAAATAAATAACATAAACGACAGTATATAACCTATATTCTCATTTCAACAAATTTATCCAAATGATAACCACATGGAAAGAGATTCAACATTTTAATGTAAGTTACCAAGGAAATCGAATCTACTGAGTCCCAATACAACCGAGATTTTATAACACAATGGGAAGATCAAAGGAGCCTCATTAGACCTTATTGATGATTATAGCCAACGACCAACATATTTGTCTCCATTTTATAGGTAAATTGTCACGAATTCGGACAAAAGTAGGTCTAAATAATAAATCAACAAATACCAAAATGATACAAACAAATCCCAAACCCGGGTGTGATATAAACAAACAGACCATAAAATTTTATCATCCAAATAATAATAAACAAATCCAAAATCCATCAGAAAACCTTATCGGATAACCATTTGGATAATATAAATATGACCTACTCCAAGCAGTCGTAAGGGAGGGATAAAACCATATACATGTACATATCCATCAAATACGCTGATCCAATTGTTTAATACGTATCCCAAGGGCCTACATCCGGCCAGTCTGAAATAACCAAAATACAACCGACCATTAATATTCGAACAAATACAATACTCACCAAAATATATAATGTCGCGTCAGATCATGTCTAACTTCTACAAGATATCCAAGCGATTTATTCTAAAAGGATAAGAAATAGAAAATGTAAGACTAAATCTCAACAAATATCATATATATATATATTAAACAAATATGTTCAACAAATCAGAGGGGGGGTCCAAAACATATTGAAAATGGATAACAAATACAAATCCGGTATTAGAAAGTTGATGGTAGTCTCGTACTTAAATCATGTATTTGATCAAAATATAGTCCCACTAAGACATATGCTGAACAAAAGTAATTCGGAGAGAAATTAGATAAACAGAACCAAATGTTCAAAATCGTATCATCATTAGATAAACATATACTGAATGGGACAAAACCCGAATCAAAATCATATAAACGGAATTAGAGTCCAAAACGAAACCATATAAAAATCAAATAAGTTTTGGAATGAAATCACACATCAGATGTATGAGGATAACCAAATCCCATATGTGGGCCAATCTATGAATTTTAAATCAGAATCTAAATACAAATTAATGGAGAAATACAAAGTATGCACGAAATCGAAGAACCAAATGCTAATAGACCAACTTGAGGAAGGATTATACATGCTCTCAATGATTTTAAGCCAGAGTCATCTACTACGAATACTCGTAGGTAAGGTCATCTATGTACTTAGTCTCTCATAAATAAGAAACTTACTATGTTTTGTCGCCCATTGTTTTAGGTGCAACCCTCAAGTTTAGTAAATATATTAAGACATTCGAATATATTAATTTTTTGTTTAATTCATTTACGATGGTTCTTATTAAATGCAGATGGGATGGGTTAATTATAGAAAGAGCCTTTTCCTACCGATAGAAAAGGGATTTACAGATATCCCCGTTGGGAGAGAAACAGATAACATATATAGATCAAATATTAAATAGCAGAGGCAATGACCTCAATTCCCAGACAATAATACATGTGAACTAATGTAAGACCCATGCAGATTTCATACCCATTTCTATATAAATATACTGACATAAAAATATATAGTATTAGATATTTATTTATTTCTCCATAAAATAATAAAACCCTTAGATACTTGCAAAAATAAAACAAAACCTTCAAACAACCGATAAAAATATCGTGCATGCTCAAGGAAAACAAATAGGCTATATAAAAATAACATGCATGAATTTTAAACCTCCAAAACAAAATCAAAACATATCAGACACTAAAACAAACCAAGGATACGATTTATAGATACTTACCTCGACCTTATACTAAATAGATCTGATAAAAGGATGTACCGATCTACCTTATCTCTTCCCCCTCTCTCATCTTTCTCCTTTGCTCTCTCTCTCTCTCTTCTCTACATTTTCTCTCGTGTGAATGCCCACACCGACCACCACCGCACCTTAAATAGCCCACTAGCGCTCGAGCGCCACCTCAGGCTTGCCTCGGGCTTTGGTCCACTGGATTTTGCGCCTCAGGCGCCGACCTACGAATCAAATTTTCTTTAAAATTTTATAAAATATCATTAATCTGATACATTCAATTATCTCAAAATAATAAATAATTTCAAATAAATCAAATGGGGAAAACTAGGTGTTACATAAATGATACTAGTTTACCTACATCTAAGATTGTATGTGCAATCACCTTGACTCTTAAGAGACTTCTCCCTACCCCCACAAAGGTCAGTAGCTATCCAGAGAATCATATTCCCTGTGATATGACTATATCCGGATCCAATGTCCCCTGCTGATATCATCAGATATTACAATACAATGGTTACACGTTATAAACATCCCACACTAAGATCAATAGCCCCAATTTTCAAATATGAAATCAGTATTAGACAATTATATACCACTTTAGGGTTCTTAGGGTTCCATATTTCCCGAAACCGTAGTGCCGTCATATGAACTACTTTGTTGATCCATAAGATATGAGTAACAATTGATAAGAAACAATTCCAAAAGCTCTTATATCATGATTATTAAAACAATGAGTAGAATACAATAAATTTAAGAAAATTCGAAGGTTGAAATACTGTCAGACCAATGTTTGAATGCTAGATTGAATGCCACAATTCATGGGTCTGGCATTCGAATGGAATCCAAACGTCATGGGTTATCAAGTGGCTATTTTAGCTTCCAACGAGTAAAAGTCCAATATATTCAAAGAATAGCCACTTAAAAACTCACGAATTAAGAGTAAGACAACAAATCTGAATTTTGGTATAAAAGAGAGAATGAGAACTAACTATTGGCATCAACAATCCAAGACTAGAACTCAAAAATTGGACAAACTGTCAAAAATAGACAGTTGCTGTTCAAAAGACGTCTCAATTGTTCGACAAAAACCAAATAGAACACAGATTGATTAGATTATTCATTCAAATTCTTGAAATATAAGATGATAATATGAATTATCTACTCAAATACTGTGAATATAATCGAACAAATATTTGAAATTGAATAATAAACAACTTGATTTCAACTCTATTTCTACTTTCATACTTCTCCCCCTTGTCTTTCCTTAAGTCAACAACTTCATGAAATACTACTTATGAATTAACATATACTTTGATTTCTACAATTTGGAGTCTATCTTCATCACCAACATTCGAATTGTAAGAGGGAAATATTTAGAGAATAAGAGTTTGCTTATTTTTTTTCAAAGAAAGAAGAATGAACTTACAAGAAGGAACTTACTCCAGAAAGGAACATGATCTTACACCAAAAAGGAATATGAATTTACTCGAATGATAATTTTCCTCAATTTCTTTACTTCTAATGTTTGACTACCCCTCCTTGATCTTTCCTTCCTATTTTCCCTAAACTTTTTTTTTCTTCCCTTCTTTTCTATCCTTTTCTTATTAATAGGGTGTTAACTCCTTAAATAGCTTTATAGATAATCATTTCTTTTTTAAATTTCAAACCATTTTGATTTTCAATCTTTTTTGAATCTGATTTCAATTTTCAAATTTCAATCCATTTATTAACCTCCCAAATCTATCTTATCAACAATTCAAAAGCTATCCAGCTACCATTTAAAATTTAGCTCAAAATGGATCAGTTTCTAAACAGTTGTCGTAGCTTTGCCTCTAGTCCCTCTTTGGTCTTCTTTTGCTTAGCATTGAGTCATTCCATGCTAGTCTCGACCACCACAAGGCATTAGGCACCCCCTTTGCACAAGCTTTCCATGGTGTAGGCTTCACATGTAACTCCTTCAAAGTTGTTGACCAAACTCTCTTCTTGTCATCAAGCTTGAATTTTTGTCTTCATTTCTTTGTGATCTGTGACTGCTCAACCTGAGCCTCTCAACGACGTATTTTATAACACCACATCCAGCCCCAGTAAGGATAGCACATGTAAGTTGGCTACTGTTCGAAGACCTTGCACGTTCATCTTTACTCCCTGTGCTACCTCTTCATGTTTAAATTTTTCCTCAATTGGCACCTTCCCATCAAATGGTTCCACATACTAACTTTAGAGTCTGAGCTTCCGTAGGATATCAACATTGATGAAGTTATGAGATGACCCATAATCTAATATTAGCGTTACCTTATGCTTGCCTACCCATGCCATAAGCCTCATAGCTGAATGCTTATGCACTCTGGTCAGGGCATCAAGTGATAAGTCGACCTTTTCTTCTTTCTGTTTGTAATTGACTTCCTTATGCATTTTTCCTTCACCTACCATTGCTTCCATTCCTTCCTCTTTTTCTTCCTCATCACTGGGTTCCTCTGACACAGAAACTTATTTGGATTTACAATGATTACCATTGTCCCATTTGTTGCCACATTTACTGCAAAGTCCTTGTTTTTCTCTCGTACCACTTCCCAAGGCATTGTCTTTACATTCATGGATCTCTCATTGTGTTCGTTCTCCCCAACTTCCTTTTCCTTCCACGGTATCTTGAGCAAAATCATTAACAATGCTAGTTTTTCCCGTGGCAATTCTTCTTTCATCTAGAATCTCCACCATTCTCTTAGCCTTTATTAGCCGTTGCAGTTGTTTCAACTTCAACTCCTCAGCTAGCCATGGCTTAAGTCCTTCGACGAAGGTAACAAGTGATGTCTCGTTCAACCAACCCCAAACTATTGTTTGCAACCTTTAGAATTCTTCAATTTACGTTTGCACTTTACCTTCTTGACATAACTTAGCAGGTTGCCCCTGATGGTTGACAATGGTGACTATCCCAATTAAAAAAGAACTCTCATTCAAATGCCATACACCTTAGTCGTCTTCCTTCCCTAGCAGATTGAGCCTAAATCCAACTTCATCAGTTGCTAGCCTTGCCTGCTAGATAGAAGCTAGTTATGGCCACCATATCTTCTCTTACCACTTTAAATATGGAAGTATTGCTTCACCTTGTCTAGCCACTCATGAGGATTATCCCCATCGAAATGAGGGAAGTTTACCTTAAACTTCTTAGGACCTTAGTCACAGTAGCCATATTGTCTCAGCTCATTACCATAGATGTTGTCATTCCTTCAATAGTTGGGCTCTTCATTGTAATGCATCCTTGGAAATTGAGGCCTTCTATCTCTATCTCCTCATACGTGACCCTCATTATAGGCATTCTTACTTTCCTTAACTTCACAATTCCTGCGATACCATGGATAACAATATCAGTATCGGCATCATTATTGATATCGATTACAATCATATTGAACAATACGTATCGGTATCAAATCTATTTGGAGAAATAATTTAAGAATCGTTAGCTAATAGCTAAATATCGGTTGATATTAACCGATATATTAGCCTAATATCAGCCCAAATATCAAGTATATCGGCCGATATTTTAATTGTCAATTAATGTATCACGATATATTGTAGATACGACATTATAAGCCTCGTTTGGCTTTTCTAGTTTCATAATTGATCCCTCACTAGATGCTTAGTTAGAGCCATTCTCAAAACTTTTGGGATTTTTGGGAAGTCTTATAAATATTTTGCCGCGATTTTTGAAGACCTGATATCTATATATAGCGGCTAATATATCAAATATTGATAGATTTTTCCATCTATACACAATACCCTTCCCATTGCTGGGAAGCTCTAGATGATCCTCTAGTCTGACACCATCATTGAACGTATCCTCGGCACATTCTGTTAGCTTACAGTTTTGAAGTTCTTCCTCATCCTCCTATCTTAGACCTTCTTGTTCATCCTCAGTGCTTCTTCTTCATGCTCATCTACTCAGAGGTCTCCATTTTTAGACCTTGTTGCTCCACTTCCTTTGCCATGAGTTTGTCAACGATTCTCATCCCACGTCAACCTTCAGCTAATCTATGTTCCATCCTTTCCATCTCAGCATTGGTTTCTCGCCTCACCTCCTCTATGAATTGACTGGATTGAGTGATTGTAGTGGATAGTTGTGTGAATGACCTAATCACATCTTCGACCATCTTTGTGAGTTTCGTTTGGCTTTCCTCTAAAGCTTCAAATTGTGCTCGGTTGGTGGGTGGGGTACTGCATGAAACGTTATGAGTGGTACCAGAGTCCATCCTTCCCAATGAATTTGTTGTAGTCTCCTTGGACAAATTCTCCTTGGACAATCCTCCCCGGACACTTTCATCCCAGTCACTTTTCGTGGGTGTACAAAAAAATGCTTTATAATCTTCTGTTAGAGACTGCGTTTGGAGAACATCCACGCTCTAATCCCACATCCAGATGGTTTTCTTACTGCAAAGTTGAGAATTTACTACCAAGTCCTATAGATGAGAGCAGCAATTCAATAGAATCCAGATGAGGATTGAATACCAAGTTCCTTTTCACCCAACATTCACTTAACCAGGCAATTCTCTTTCCAGGAAATGCACCACAAACAACTTGAATTCAACAAATGCACCACTACCGCACAATTAGAATATTTTAGATTAAGAAAGCAACAAATCGAGGAGTAATAAAAATATTGACTTCCAATTGGCCGAAGTGAGTCACATGGCGAATTATAGAAATGCCAATGGATAGTACCCCGTAAGGTCCAAACTCTGAGAGCTGCTAAAGTATTCTTCACAGTTCTCTAAAAATATCCCCAAATTAGCCAAAAAGTTGTCTTAATAGCCTAACCCTAATGACACCCCAATTGCTCAATTACTCTTGGTGATGGTTAACTGATGATCTTATCCTTACATAGTTAAAACAAATGTAGGCTATCTAACAAATGTGAAATAGACCCTCAATACAATTGGGCTTGCTGGCCCACTAAAGTCGTCCTTGTCTACCCGCCCCCCTCTGCCTTGATGGGGGTGGGGTGTTCCACATCAACATCACATTTGAGTTTGCTTAGATTCCTGTTGCCAATTGATGATGCTGTTCTGTGATGTGGCAAGTCATATATAGAACAGGTGAGAGTACCTTTGTCAAAAATTTATGATGAGTTTTTTAGTTTAAATTGTTAGGCTGTTTGCATCAATAAGATTTGGTGACATCATAAGCTAAACCGGCCCACTTCAATACCTAATGATTATGTATGCAATCGGATGGGAAAAAAGTTGGGTGTAAAGGGTTGGGGAAGGTGGATGATGAGTAAGTTCCAATGCTCACCAGGCTTAGTTGATGCAGGTGCAGATCATGTGAAAAATCAATTTGAACATATTGGTAGTCCACATGAGGAGCATTGACTGGAGAATAAAAGATATCTTTAGAATTCTTCAATTACTTAATTAATCTGGAATGGCAGAGATCTGATGCTTGTATAACACATCTTAAACATGGTAGCCTTATGCACAAAGCTCCCAAAACTTTACCCCTACCTGTGTATTACAGCAAAGCTATTTCCATTGTGTCAATTCTCACACATTGCGAGCACATCAGAAAGAAAAATCAAATTGTGAGGAGCCCTATAAGCTATGGATTGGTAATAGTAGGTAACCATTGGACTAGCTAAACACAAGCTAAGTATCCTAGAATTTACCTTGTGTTCATCCTTGAAGCCAAAGGAAGTGACAGGGAAGGAACTCAGATCTTATTTCCTTTCTTTTAGAGGTTGAGAGGATACTTGGATCAAGACTCATCAAGGCAATTAGCCAACAAGGCAAGGGCTAACATTAGCATTCTTTGAATAGAAGAATATCCTTCCCATTAGAAAGCTTTGAATAGAAGAATATCCTTCCATACCTTGCTAACCTTCTAGGTTGACCCTTGTCTGTGGCTCCTTCTTTTGCTTTAGTGCTAGCTTCTAGTTGAGAAAGGTAGTTTTCTTTCCTAATTATTTTTGTGCAAAGCCTTATCTTTCATTTGGGTGAAAGAACTTGGTCTTCATAGATGTTAATCTATCAATCCTTACTTTAATGGCATTTGATAGAGGTTCTTTTTTTCCTCCTTCCAAACAAGAATTACCTAGATAGATAAATCCAAATCTGAAAGGAGGGAGACAAATCCATCCCGATCTCATTCATGTAGGAGATTTTAGGTGTGACGTAAGTAACAATAGAGGAATGAGTCTACTCTGCTTTGGCTATGGACACTATCCATTTCTTGCTGGATTGGGGTGACTCTTCAGGTTCTTGCTTGTTCCTTCATCCAGCCCAGGGGTTGGGGATCGGATCGTGACTATAGGAGAAAAAATAGTCCATTAGCCTATATTCCCAACTTGGATGGTTCAGCCCTTCAACCAGATACCATATTTCATCTTTGCTAGACACTTTCCATCTGAAGTTGTGTAATAACTTTGGATGGCATGATTTGAATAGATGCCCCACCCAGTTTTTTACTGTCCTTAGTAGAATCAAAACTATTCCTTTATTTTGGGCTCGGTTCAATTGAAAGGCTAGGGATTGTCTTCTAGGATACTTGGCTGTGTTTAACAAGTCAAATGCCATGTGTTTCACGTTTTAAAATTTGAAAGGATTTAGCTGCCTGTGAACTCTGTGTAATCTTTGTCACGCTTGATATAGAGGTCAGCCAAAATTTTGATCGATTACATCGATATGTAGCAGAAGAGACGAGGGATAAGCCCTCTTAAATTTAGCGATTGCTTTTTCGTCGACTACTAGAACTTTGTCTTTGGACACCTATCATCAGGAAATTTCCATATAAAATCCTTGCTGAAAGCTTTGAAAAACACAAGTTATTAGAATCATATTTTGCAGTGTGTCCAAAGTACACGGATGTTGAAGATGATATTCTGAGACTAAAGTACTTATAACCCCCAAAAAAAAAAAAAAAAAAAAAAGATAATCCGAGACTAGAGCCTTGAAATTTAATTGTTTAGAGCATGAAAGAGATTTTGATCACAGGGATGGCCTCTAGGGTTCTCAAAAGTTAATAAGAGAAATTGATTTAGAATTTGAATCTGAATATATATGCAATGCATGCTGAAGTAAATACAGCTCATGCGAAGAATTTTAGGTGGATGTACCTAACAGCAGTTAGTGGAGAATTTGGCTTGGTGATTATGATGTTGATGTGGATGTCGACGTAGGTAGTCCTTAGGTATTGTGTTAATTTGTTTTATCTGTTTCTGTTTTTCTTTTTTTGGCACCCCCGGGGAGGGGGGGATGTGGATGTGTTAATTGGGCATGATGCAACAGCGTTGCATTTCCAAAGTGTGTGACACAGTTAGGGGAGAATCTCAATGCAAGTATGAAGACCATTTCAGAATCAGATATCTGTAACACCAAAATCTAAAATATCTCATGGTCCATAGCTGTCGATACTGCTGGTTTCAGGTAGTGCTGGTGATGTCTTGGAAGACAATCCTGTTGGAAGGTTGAAGGTATTTGTTTATGAACTTCCAAGCAAATACAACAAAAAGATTTTACAGAAAGACTCCAGGTGTCTTACCCACATGTTTGCAGCAGAGATATATATGCATCGTTTTGTATTATCTAGTCCTGTGAGAACCCTTAATCCGGAGGAGGCGGATTGGTTCTACACCCCAGTGTATACCACTTGTGATTTGACGCCAAATGGCCTTCCTCTGCCCTTCAAATCACCACGCATGATGAGAAGTGCAATACAACTTATTTCATCAAACTGGCCTTACTGGAACAGGACTGAAGGAGCTGATCACTTTTTTGTGGTCCCTCACGACTTTGGGGCCTGCTTTCACTACCAGGTAAGGACGATTATTTATCTCCGACACCCCTGTCCCTGCCCTTCCTCCCCCCTCAGAAAGGGTGAGGGGGGAATTAAAAGAAAAGCAAAAAAGAAGGTAAATTATATCTATATAAACTACTTCCTTGGTGTTTATTATTTCTCAATAATCTTATGTCAACTATTGTAGGAAGAGAAAGCTATTGAGAGAGGGATTCTTCCCTTGCTCCAACGTGCTACCCTGGTACAAACATTTGGCCAGAGAAATCACGTTTGCTTAAAGGAGGGATCAATAACTATTCCTCCATATGCTCCTCCGCAGAAAATGCAAGCCCATTTAATCTCTCCTGAGACTCCTCGCTCCATCTTTGTTTACTTCCGGGGATTATTTTATGATGTGGGGAACGATCCAGAAGGTGGCTATTATGCTAGGTACATCCCTCTCTCCTAGATTTGATAGTCAAATAATAATCTTAATATAGGAATCCAGAGATAATTCTTCTAATTTTTGGGCTGACAGGAAACATTTTCTCTTGTTAGGAACATTCCATATTGACTTAGTGATGAACCTTCCATATTGCAAAACAGATTCTTTTTCAACCGTGTGAGAATGACATAGACCACTTTAAATTTAAAACCATTTGAAAGTGCAGGTATTAAGTTATAAAATTGAGAAAGAGGACCACAGGAAATAGATTTTTCTCAAATGTAATATAGAACGCTATTCAAAGCTTTTATTGGTTGAAGCCAAGAAATATCTGAATCATTGTTTCTCTGCTACACAGAGGTGCACGAGCTGCTGTTTGGGAGAACTTCAAAGACAATCCTCTTTTTGACATCTCTACGGAACACCCGACAACATATTATGAGGACATGCAACGAGCCGTTTTTTGTTTGTGCCCACTTGGCTGGGCACCTTGGAGCCCGAGACTGGTGGAAGCAGTTATATTTGGGTGCATTCCTGTCATTATAGCTGATGACATTGTTTTGCCCTTTGCAGATGCGATCCCATGGGAAGAAATCGGGGTGTTTGTGGCTGAGGAGGATGTCCCCCATCTGGACACCATACTCACATCCATTCCCCCAGAAATTATATTAAGAAAGCAGAGATTGCTTGCAAACCCTTCGATGAAGCAAGCCATGTTGTTCCCACATCCAGCTCAGCCTGGCGATGCATTTCATCAAATTCTGAATGGGCTTGCACGTAAACTGCCTCATGGCAAGGACATTTACCTAAAACCAGGAGAGAAGAGCCTCAACTGGACTGCTGGCCCAGTAGGTGACCTGAAACCTTGGTAGCAGGTGCTTCAGTCACTTTTTCAAGTGGCCGATGATCCTCACTTTTCCATGCTGCCATTAGGTGATGAAATATGATATGCAATTCCTTTTTTTTGGCTATAGTTGCTCGAACTAGATGTCGTGCTTCATTTGGAAGTGGCAACAAATCGAGCTGCGAGGCATTTTGGCACTTGTTCTGTTGTTCAGCATACCGCTTGCTGATTTATGTTGTGGAGAATTGATCTTCTCTCTCCTCCTTTCTTCCAACTTCACCTAGCCAAATGAAAAAGGAAAGAAAAGAAACATCCTGTTTCTGAATTGTGAAAAAAAAAAAAAAAAGTTGATTCTTAGCTGTGAGAGGTTTACGGGAGCATAGGCCTTTTACAAAAGTACTCGTCTAGTATTGGCACTTTATTGCACTCTTGCGTTACCGAGTCCAGAGCAAGATGTGCGTTGTACATTCAAAAAGAAAGGCGGTGAATTTGGTGTATATTGACCGATGTGCTTGCCTTTTTCTGCTCATGAGCTTCATCGTATTTTCCAGCATCAACAGAGTAACGTATAGGTGGAAACTTTTCCGAGAATAATCACAAGTCACAAGCTGAAGCCCCACACGGTCATGGGAAATTTTTCAAAATTATCTCACTCGTCTTTTTTTAAACGAGAATAAAAATAAAAATCTCAAATTTCATTTTTTTTTTTTTTGAAGATAGCATATGATGTAAAAATTATAAAAGTGGGAATTGGTGTGAACTTGCTGTAATGAAGCGGGAATTGGCACTAATTCATTGCAAGAAAGAGTTGGATATTGAGGAAGGGTAAAAGACTGAGGAGTTGGATGGTAATGGGTCATCAGCTCTACCATTGGTGCTACCGTGATGCCCTGAGTTAAGCCTCGTCTATCAAGTAGCCTCTACCAATTGTCCAACAAGGCCACAAAATAATAGAAGATAGTTTTGAATTCATTTAATATTTTATTGTCATGGGTCAAAAAGTATAAATATTGACGTGTCGGCATGCTTTTTCTTTTTTTTAATTAGAAATGAGTCTCACACATTGTATGAAGATTGTGGGCGACTTAGTAGTAGTGGTTGTCTCTGGTGTGCATATAAAGGGTGCTCATGGATTGATTCCAAATTTAGGGCTCCTAATGTCATGCATGAGGGGTGCACATTTGCTACTGGTTAACAGTCAAATACCCGATGAATGCGTAACTAATGCACATATACTAATCTGCATATAAAAGAAAAACTAACTATTTTTAGCTTATTTTTCAAAGAGAAAAGAAGAGAAAAGAGAGAAAATGAGAAGAGGGAAAAGATCTGGGAATTAAACTTGAAGAATTGTTAAAAATTAAGTTATAATAAATAACTACCAAGTTTGGTTCTTCCCCCTTTTGTTTAAATTTTTGAAACTAGTCTTCATATAGGCTCATAATCATGAACTCCTTGTTCCTTTTAACATTTAGCTAGCATAGATATTATTTATTTTAAAATTTTCATAGATTTTAAAATATATTACTTATGTTTATAAAAAAAATACTAAAATTTATTGATTAATCTTAAAATTTTTTAAATTAGATAAGGAATGTCATTTTACGTGTTTTTTATTTTGCAAAATACTTGAAAAATCTCTATATTAAGTCAAGTTAATCCTTTGATTTTTAAATTCTAAAAAATATACATGTTTTGTAAAAATTTTTGTATGATTCTTTCAAATTAACCATCTTAACAATTGATGACTAATATATATTATAACATATTAAAATAAATGAGAATAATATAAGATTGCATGAAGGCCCCGCATAGTTATAATAGTGATTATGGTTCCATGTATAGGGATAATATATAGATAGTTTATCCATATATTTTAAATGTAAAGTATGACCCATACTTACAATGTATCATATAACTTAACCTCGATGTATTTATTGTAATCTATTAGGCTTATTGTTACCTATAATCCATTATTTCTTTTGTATATTTTTGATGATTCATATTTGTTTTTATACCTTATATTTATTTGCTAAATTTTTAGATTACACTACATTGTAATATTTTCATATTAGTAAACTTGGACTTCTAACAAGTTTATGACCGGGGGTACTCATTGTTAGAGCGTCTATGAAGATGTTTTGGATATATTGTTGGAAAACAATTTAAAAAATTTGAGTACTTTTTGGCATGTATTACTTGATAATGTGGCAATAGGACTATATGTTCTATTAATCTTATGTATTGTTTTATTTGTAGGACCTGATATGGTTTAAATTATGGATATTAATGTGGAATTAAATATTTATGAGAAATTAGAGGTCAAATTAATTTGACCATATCTTAAAATGCATATTTATTTAAATATTATGAAATAACTAATGAGGCTGATTATTAGTGAGCCATGACCAAGAGAGTTTTACATCAAAAAAATGATGAGATTTCATCGGAAGTGTTTATGAAAATTTTCTATAATAAGTATTTTCAGTGAACCTCTAAAATTAAAAGTGGATGAATTTTTTAGATTTAGAAAAGGAAGCTACCTCATGTTAAAATATGATGTCAAATTTATTGAACTAGCGGAACTAGCACTGCACTTGGTGCTCAATTAAGCTCAGTGGACTCAAAAATTTTGGAATGTTTGAATGATGTAATTTGGATATAGTTGGTGTTATTCTCATTAAGAGCTTATGGTGAAATGTTGTATTGAGTGAGCAAAGTTCTTTGAAAAAAAATACCGGTTAAGGAGTACAAAAGTCAAGATCAATAGGATCCTACAAGAAGTAGAAGTCTAGAGACAAAGACTTGAAAAAGCTATGGAGATCCAAGGGTCACTGGGAGAATAACACCAAGGAGCCCCTATGAGTTTTGTGGATGTTTTTATGAATGGCGACCTTACTATAAGCAATTTAGAATATGTTTTAATTGTGGCCAATCCAATCATATTATTAAGAAATGCCCCCAAACATTGAGGCAGACACGTAGGATGCTTACCGATTTGAGAAAGGTATACGTCATTATGGTTAAGGATTTAAAGTGTCTCCGTTGATAGTAAAAGATAAACTTTCAATCTTTAAGATTTCTGCATATGTCTTGTTAGACTTGAAGTCTACACACTCATTTGCATCCCTAAAATTTATATATCATTTGCATTCATCACTAAAATTTTTAGTTATGTGATAGTTGTGTCTAGTTTAATGGGTAGGTCAGATAATAGACAACATTATATACCCTAAGTATATGGTTTGCATTCATGGCTTTAAATTATCGGTCGATTTAATATTGTTGAATATGTATTATTTTGATAAAATTCTAGGCGTAGATTGCCTGTCATGTTATCATGTCAATGTAGACTATTTTCACAAGAGAGTGCAATTTCCTATTCTGGGTGCCAATCCTTTTATTTTCAAGGGTGCAAGCATAAGGAATTGGCTTATATAATTTCTACATCACATGCAAATCATTTGATACAAGGTAGGTATCAAGCATGCCTTATCCATATTACCATCATCATGAGTCATAATGTGCCAGTTGAAAAAGTTTCAGTAACAAGAAAATTTAAAAATGTACTTTTAGATATTCGAATTGCTGCCACATAATGAGATTAAATTCATTATTAATTTAGTGTTGGAATCCACACCAATTCTAAATATTTATATAAGATGGCTCAATTGGAGTTAAAATAATTGAATAAATAGTTGGAAGAATTATAGGATTAAAAGTTTTATCTAACCAAGCATGTCACATTGAGGTGTACCGATTTTCTCTATGAAAAATGATGGATCTTTTGCTGTGGATAGACAATTTGTTTGATAGATTGTAAGATGCGCAGATATTCTCCAAGATCAATATTTAATGAAGGCATTACTAATTGAGGATTAAGAAGGAAGCTACGATGAACACGATTTTTCAAATATCCTTTAAATTAACTAATATCCTACAGCATTTATAAACTTGATGAATCGAGTGCTTCAACCCTATTTGAATCAAATTGTGATTGCTTTCATCAACATCATTTATATATATTTGAGTTACAAAAGCATGAAGTTTATTTGAGGATTATGTTATAGACACTTAGAAAAAGACGGTTGTATATAATGTTAAAGAAGTATGAGTTTTGACATAATAAAGTGGCTTGGGCCATGTTATTTCAAAAGAAGTTGTGTTAATGGATTCGAAAAAAGTTAAAGTAGTTATAAGATCGAACCGATCAGCAAGTATAACTAAAGTATAAAGTTTCCTTAAATTAGAAGTTATGATAGGAGATTTGTTGAAATTTTTTTAAAAATTGCGGTATCAATGATGCAGTTGACACAAAAGAAAGTGATATTTCTTTTAGGATGATAATTGAGAATGAAATTTTCAGAAATTAAAAGATTGTTCAATAACCATAACAATTTTAATCATTTTGGAAGGATCAGAAGGGTTTGCAGTAAATTGTGATACCTTAAAGAGAGATTTGGGTTACATGTTGATACAATATAGATGAGTAATTGCTTCCAAGTTGAGGCAGCTCAAGGCTTATGAGCAAATTACCCCATTCTTGGTTTTCAAAAAGATTAATAAGATGCAAATGAATGATCCAATTTTTAGTGGATATAGATGGAGATTTAAACAAAGTCTCAACAGCTAAGTCAAATGTTCGGGTTAATATAGTCTTAAGGCTTCTAGATTGCATTTTCAGCTCCAATGTCGATGAATTAAAGAAAGAAATTTTTAAAAATACACTTGATCCCGCTGGAAATAAATAAGATGTTTTAAAACTTGTGGAAGATCTTTTGAAGGAAAAATATGAAAAAATATATATAACTTTTGTAGAAAGATATATAATTTGTCAATAAGTAAAAGTTAAATATAAGAAGCCATTAGGTATTTACAATCAATACTAGTTTCTAACTAAAAATAGAAATATATAACTATGGATTTTGTGATTGGTTTATTGAGGATGTCCAGAAATTATAATGCGATATGGGCGATTATGGATCAATTAATAAAGTTAACACATTTTTGTTATTGTCAGAATGAAGTTTGATCTTGGATCGGTCCAAGATTGTATGCAAGTTTGGGAGAGCTTGCACTGAGAGATGAGATATAAAAATAAAGTTTAGTACAGTGTTTCATTCTTAAATGGATAGATAGTCATAGTGGTCAATTAAAATTTTGGAGAATACGTTAAGCACTCTAAAATTAGAAATGAAAGGAAATTTGAATAACCATTTGCCGTTAGCTAAATTTCTCTACAATAATAGTTATCAAGAAAAGTATTGGCATGTCATATTTAGAAATGTTGTATGGAAGAAAATATAATTCCTTAATGAATGTGATCCATTTAATCCGAGACCAGCTCCAAGTTGCTTAAAATTGATAAAAGAATTATGCGACTCGCAGGAGATTCGAGTTAAGTTTTGAAGTTGATGATTATATGTTTTTAAAAATATCTCTATTCAAGAAAGTTTTAATATTCTGACTGAAAAAAAAATTAAACCATAATTTATAGAATTGTTTGAATTTTGAAAAAAAAAAAAAAAGTGCTTTAAAAATTAGTTTTACCTCATATTTGGCAGATTCTCTCAATGTGTTCCACGTGCCTGTGCTTTAGAAGTATAGTTATAACTCGTTGACATAATCGAGCATAAGCCTTTCAGAATTAATGCACATTTGACCTACCTTGAAGAACTTGTTTTGATTTTTGAACAACAAGATCAAGTGCACTGGATGAAGTTATTCCTTAGGTAAAAATATTACAGAGTAACGTTTTTTTAGGAAGCCACATGAGAGTGTGAAAATAAGCTCTAAAAGAAGTATCCATATTTATTTTTTTTTTAAAGATAAATTTTTTCATAAAGAAGAGAGAAATGTGAGATCTAAGTATTAATTTAAAATATAATGTTCAAATTTAAATAATTAAACTAATTATTAAAATAATTATAGGTTTATGTAAGCTCCTAAATGTTAATTTATTGAGTTTGATACCTGATAGGCATATGTATGCACATAAAAAATAATGCACGTGGTGCCTGAGATGTATAAAAAGAGAGCTTGTGCATACCCAACAGTAGTAGTTGTACTTGATATGTCTATAAAAGATGCTCATACACTGTTTCTAAATTCAGTGCACTTAAGGTCACATTTAAGGGGTATACATTTGCCACTAGTTAATATCATCTAACCTAATAGGTCTATAATTGATGCATGTGTGTCAATTTGTGTATAGAAGAAAATTTATCTACTTTTTAGCTCATTTTATATGGATTTCAAAGGTAAAAGAATGAAAGAGAAGAGGAAAACCTTGAAGGATTATTGAAATTAAGTTAGGGTTAGTAAATTTCAAGTCTAATTCTTTCTCATTTTATTAAAAATTTTAAATTTTCTCTTTCTATTGGATCATAATATGAGATTCTATGCTCTTGAATTCCATCCTGGTGTTCATCCCAAATTCCATATTCCCAATTTAAGAATTGCATGTATGCTATTTATTCTATTATTTTTTCAAATTTTAAGGCATATTGTTCATATTTATGAAAAATATTGAAGTTCATTGATAAATATTAAAACTTTTGAAGTTTGATGAAGAGTACCTTTTTGGATTTCCTTTATTTTGCAAGAGTTATTGAGAAATCTGAAATCAAATTGTTGAGAAATCACGTTAAGCCTTTGATTTAAGAAGTCTAAAAATGTTTGATATATTTTTATATGTTGCTTCTAAAATAACTGTCATAAAAAATCGATTAAAAATATATATTTTAACATATTAAATATATTAAAAGTGAGATAATGTCACACAAAAGTCAATACATGAGTCATAAAATTAGATAATGTTCTATTTACATGGACGATTTGTCAATAACTCGTCTACAAGTTTTTGAATAATAAAATATGGCCATGCTAACGGAGTGATACATAAACTGACCTTTATATATTACAATGGTTGGTGAGATTAATTGATGGCCTTTGGAGCATTATACCTTTTACCTATTTTTGATGGATTATGTTTAGTTTTATACATCATATTTACTTATTAAATTTTTAATTCATCTTATATTGTCACCTTTTTATATTAGCAAACTTAGATTTTTAACCAAGTTCTAAATCTCTATTAGTTGGTCTATTTTGAAGAGGATGTCTATATATTTGCTGACAATCAATTTTGGAAGTACATTTTGACATGTAATACTTAACTAGCGTGGCCATGGTACATAAATTTCATTCATCTTATGTATCGTTTTAATCGTAGGGCCTGATATAATATGAATTATGGATCTCATTATGCGGTTGAATAGATATAAGAAATTAGCGGTTAAATCGGAACAAATTTAACCATACCGTGGGACTCATGTTTATTTAAATGTTATAAAATCACTAATGAAGTTTTATGTAGAATGGCGGTTTGTACGTTCCCAAGGAGTGAACATTTCACCTCCCGTCCACCCACATAACAAAAAGGAAGGGCAGAGACGAAAAGAAAGCTGATGAAAGATTGCAAATTACAATAATCTGATGTGGACACTTTATTTAAGAATGTGAAACCAAACAATGAGGAGTATGAGATAAAAGGCTCCAAACAACCGAGAAACTGTTACTAACAGCACTACATTTTATGCACCATCATATCATAGATCGACGAACAAGGAAAACAGAAGTAGACCCAGGACTATCTATTTCTATTTATAACTACACGACTGGCATCACTTACAACTTCCAAAAGCTTTTCCCAGTTCCCTCCCTGTTTTTCAGATCAGGAAAGAAGGCAATCCGCCCTCCCCAACACACCATATCTACACAAAAGAATAAAAATTTTATTTTAAAAGAAAGAGGGGAAAAAAAAGTGCTAAGGCTCTGCATTTTCTGCCCCCTCCTCCACGCCATCATCTGCCTGCAACATGTTCATCAACATGTTAATTTGGTCTTGCAGCAAAGCATTTTCTCTCTCTACATCAGTGCGCTTCCTCTTCTCTTCGAGGAGCTGGATTTGCAGATGTTCCAGACATCGGGCATCCTCTTCCAACTGCTCATTTAACCCAATGATTTCTCCATCCTGCAGGACACAATCATGCGTGGAAACTACGGGGAGAGTGCTTATCACATTGAATGCTTAATTTTTACCGCTACACCCACTCTCACATTCATAATCATGTTGTGAAATATCAACATGTACCCTTTTAATGAGGCAGTTGGGTTATTCCCTTGGTGGGTTAACATGCACGTATTGTTACACAAAATTTTGAGAAAAGAACAGATGATCTAAGTTATTATGATGTCTGATAAGAAAAATTGATATGCAAATTAATCCAGCAATTAGAAGTAAAAGCTTCAAAACCTTCAAACTACCAACAAAACATATTTAATATGATTTTTACACTATTGTCTCTTCAAAATAGTGTGTGAATCTTGATGTAATAGTATGATTTGCTCCATGATGACTTCAAGGTCACATTTTGAAATTACAAAAATTCTCTCTTTGCATTATGGAAGAATTAGCTACATACATATGGCTTTTCCTAGCATCAGCAATATTGTGGGCCAACCTTCACCGTTCAAAATGCTCAATTAAGAGACAAACACAATGAAATATTTAATCAGATTGTTATCAGGTTGATGATTTACAATAATTTGTAACCTGCCAAAATGACAGTCAAGTTGATCTTTTGAGAGCTGAACATGCCCATCTAAACACATTGGATAATGCCAATCCCTTCTAGTTCATTTCTTTTGTTTGAAAAAGTATTTGTGTGTGGGTCTGCCTGTTGGGGTGCGCTAAAGTGCAAAATCATGATGAGAATGGTTCAAGATATCACCTTTCGATTCATTTCCTGTATGGCAATCCTCCTCATACTCTCAACAACGTCCACATTTACCAGCTTCCGCTTCTTCCCTATCAGCCAGCCTTTGGGATAGTTCGTGGAGTCAAAATCTGGTGGAGGAAGTAAGCTTTCATTTGATGGTTGTCTCCTTGATAGATTATCAATTGGTTCCAAGGGTTCAAACAGAGCCTTCCTCTTCTGGGAAAGAACAGTTCCTGGAGTCAAGTCTTGCATCTTCTCTTTCATTGGAGGTTCTTCCTGCCTTCTTGGCATCACCATGGTCAATTCATCTCTCACTTTGGCTACATTTTTGTACATACTGCTGTTACTAGAAACTAGCCTTGTGGATACAGTTCAAGAAAAATGACTTAAAAACATGTCTATTTGAAACATGTACTCCTAGCAGAAAGCACAGTTCAGAACATCCTAACATTAGGCAACATATGATTAGGCTCTTGGTTAAAAATCGCTCAAAAAAATGGGATAATATTGGCCAAAATAGTTGCAAACTTTTCCAGAAGTTAAAATTCTATTTTTTGAAATTCTCCCGTATGTATGTATGTATGTATGACATCGCACTACAACAAAACATCGGGTGTCAATTCTTTAGTTGGCTCAAAATAATATTCCATTTAAAAATGTGACAACAAAAGGTCAATGAATAAAATTGCAAACTGCATTTTTCAAAAAAGATGAAAAGAATTAGACAGTACAGCACTCAAATCCAGATTCAATGAAAAGAATTAGATAGTCAATGAAAATGCCATCCAGATTCAATAAATTATCATGATGGATCTGGTTATAGCTGCAACCCAAAAGTAAAGCAGGACAGAAGCACCTTATAACAAATTTTCCTCATACTCAGCGAATATTTGTTGATCTCCAAAGAAATAAGTTAAAATCTGTTTTTCCTCCAGTGACAAATGTGTCCGGAGTAGCCACTTAGTCTGAAACATTACAAATAGGGTTTGTTACACACATCAACAGCAAAAATTCCCTTGTTTTCAATGCGAGTTTTGCAAAATCCACAATTCTCTTCCAAAAGAAACCCAACAAAACCCAGTCTAAAAAAGAGAGACAACACCCTGCCAAAACAACTCCTAGAAAGAGTACCACAGAACCAGTCTTTTTGGCATGGTGGATTTGTCGTCTAGTTGACCGTAAAATCTGTCAGCAAAAATTTGGTTTCTCAAGGTAATGAAAATTACTTCCATTTTACAGTGATCAAAAGTTATTTCTCTTCTAACACATCTTGATTGGGAAGTCAATGACAAAAGTAGCATATAGCAATTATGGTTCTGAATGATTTATACTAATATGAAACATTCTACTTGGCATCATTAGAATATATCACGCCAAATATTCCAATAAAAATTTGTGCAGTTTAGTTTTCTACTGAATTATAATTGTTTATGAGATGCAAAAAACAGAAATTCATGCCGGTTCTAGCATTTTATAACAGATTCCAAATATTTTACAATACTGACTAAACAATAACAGTTTCCACATAGATAATGAGGATCATTTACAACGTAACAAGATGAATCATGAGGGAATTAAATTATTCCCTTGCACTCTTGCTCTTGCGCTCCTTCAGACCACAATATTCTATCAACTTTAATCAATAGTTCCCACGGCATAAGAATCAAGCAAGATTCCTAAACCACCTTTGAAATTTTCCATCAGTACTCAATTTATGTGTACATAAGCTGAATGCCCTGCATTCATGTCAGCTAGAGTGATCTGAATTTGTTATATGCAACTGGCCTATATGAAGAATCGACCTGAAATGTTTGCATCCGGCCACAAATCTACTATGCATTATCTACTGTCCCTTCTCATCAGGATGGTGCGCCACCACAGTAAGAAAAACCATACTTTATTGTTCTAGATAGATTTAGAAGAAATATCAAGCCCCCGCAGAGATGTGGTAAGGTAGATCTAGTTGATTACGCTTTAAATGTTGCTCAAGATGTTGATAGCATTGAGGAGCCCTCTACCTATAGGGAAGTTGTTACTTGTGGTGACTAAAGGAAATGTATAGTTTCTATGAAGGATGAGATCAAATTTTTTCACATGTACAAGACTTTGGAATCTGAGAAGACTCCTAAGGAAAAGAAAGTTTTTTGCAGCAAATAGGTGTTCATGAAGGAAGAAGGTATACCAAGAGTAGAGGAAGCTAAATATTAGATGAGATTGGCTGCAATGGGCTACAGTCAGATTCTGGGAGTGGACTTGACTGATAAGTTTTCACTTGTGATGAAACATACTTTCATTCATGCCCTTCTTGGTATTATAGCTATGCAAAACTTGGAGCTTGAGCAACTCGATGTAAAGACAACTTTTCCACATGGAGAACTTGAGGAGAGAATTTATATGGAGCAATCTGACGGTTTTGTAATTGAATGAAAAGAAGATCATGTGTGCTTACTAAAGGATTGCATTTGTGGTCTTAAGCAGTCTCCAAGACAATGGTAAAAATAATTTGACTATTTTATTATCAGTCATGGAATCAGTAGAAATAGATATGACAAGTCTACTTATTTGAAAGGGATGAATAATAGTTCTCTCGTGCATCTACTTTTGTATATTGATAATATGTTGATAGCTGCAAAGAATAGAGATGAAATAGTAATCTCAAAGCTCTTTTGAGTGGCGAGTTCTAGATGAAAGATCTGGGGCCCACAGAGAAGATTTCTGGCACAGAAACTTTAAGAGATAGGAATACAGGAAAACTGTACTTGATAAAGGATATATTCATGAGTTGCTTGAAAGATTCAATATGAAGAATGTCAAGCACTCCTATTGCTGCCACAATCAAATGATGAGATTGAGTATATGTCACAAGTGTCATACTCCAATGTTGGTTTGTTGATGTATTTGATGGTGTGTACGCATCTGGATTTAGCATATTCAATCAGTGCAGTTAGTACGTATATAATCGATTCAGAAAAAGATCATCTGAAAGCAATTTAGTAGATCATAAGATACTTTGGTGGTACTACTGATGCTTGTTTACAGTTTGGGAAATGTAATGATGGCATTGTTGGCTTTGTTGCTTTAGACTTCACTGGAGATCTTGATAAAAGATCACTTATTTAGATGTGTTTTCTCTAGGTGGATGGGCCGCAAGTTTGAAGACTACTTTATGGTCTATAGTTGCATGATCTACTACCAAAGCTGAATATATGAAGATTACTAAGGCCACAAAAGAAGCTATTTGGTTAAAGGGGCTGTCAAGTGAGCTAGACGAGGACGTTCAGGTCACTACAATTTACTGCAATAGTCAAGGTGCTATCTATCTTACGAAGGATCAAATGTAGCATGAGAAGACTAAACATATTGATGTAAGGTACCATTTCATTCAAGCCATCATTGCTTGCGCTGGCACTGCTGTGAGAGAATGGGACAAAGGATAATCCAATTGACATGATAACAAAACCTCTTCTAATTGTGAAGTTTGGGCACTTTTTGATCTTGATTTGTATTCATAATTGATTGTCGTGTGCCATTAAAGGCTCTGTGGAAAAGGGGGAGAGTTGCCCCGTTGGAGAATTTATTTTGTTATGGAATTCAATTCAAGGTGGAGATTTATTAAGTGTGACCCAAATTCATTTTATATGACTAGCTAGTTTGAAGGTTGGACCAGAAAGGCTTGTGGTACGGACTTTTAGTGATTTCTGGCAACAAAGAATCTCAGCAAGCCAATTGCAAGTTAGCTGCTTATACTGCAAGTTTGGGGAAATCTCTAATGGCAAACTATAGGTGAGCCGCATATTGGATGCTTAAGCGGTGTCACAACCATAGGTGAAACATGTGCAACTGCTCAAGCGGCCTCAAGTGGGTATAAAAACACTGTTCTTTTTTAAGGTTTGTGTGTGAGAGATTTTCTAAAAACCTTGTGCCACATCCTGTATCCATATTTCTAAATAGTAAAATTTCTCCTCCTTTACCCAGGTTTTTTTTTTTTTTTTCTATTCGAAGTTTTTTCTTTGTAAATATGGTGTTTTATTGCCTAATTACCTTTCCTTTTACTGTAGCTCATCTCCTGAAACCCAAAAAAACTAGAGGTTTTGTATTTAGATCTGCTATGGCTTCAATAAAATATAACATTCACTTCTTGATCACAATATCAATTTTTCATTTATGGCAAGAAAAGATGTGGGGGATTCTGATGCAATTGGATCTAAATGATGCATTGCTATGCTTCTTGAAGATGCCTGGCAATTGCGATGAACCAATGAAACAATCAAAAGATCATAAGGCTTTATCTTAGATCAACTTATATTTATTGAACGAGATTTTGCGTGATTTTATAATGCATAATAATGCTTCCTCGTTATGGCTTAAGTTGGAATTCTTAGGCATGTTGAAGAGTCTAACCAACAAGCTCCATCCAAAGGAGCGCCTGTTTTTGATTCACATGGAAGATTAAAGATCAGCGTTAATTATTTTAAGGACATCATTACTGATTTGAAAATTTTAAACCAAATTGTGTCACATGATAACATGTCTATAATATCACAAACTTTAAGATTATAAAAAATGAAATTAACGGGTTGATTTGGCCAAGATTTTTTTATTATTATAAAATTATCATCAAAATAAAAGGAAATAGAATTGAAAAAGGATAAGATCAAAAACAAAATTGAGGGGAAAAAAAACTTGAGAATAGCTTTTTTTGGGATTAGAATATGTGTGCCATATTGGTAAAAAGCAACAGGGATGAGGTAAGAAAAGCCTAAAAACCAACTAGAAGAATAGTCTTCGTATCCCGTCCTACATTTTTACGACTCTCACGCAGTCGGCGAGCTAACAAAGGAGAAATGGTCTTCCATTCTTGAAGAAATGGGCACGGCAGATAAAATAACCCTCAACCCCAAAAATTAAGAGATTCCAGCTTCATAAAATAAAAATGGACAAGTTGAAATTGACCTCATCCTAAAAATTAGTATCATCAAGCTTGCCAATCCAGTAGTATCAAAAGTCACACAAGACACAGAAAAATTTTCCACTTTAAACCCATCGACGTGTGTGCGTGTGTGTGTGAGAGAGAGAGAGAAAGAGAGAGAGAGAGAGAGAGAGAGAGAGAGAGAGAGAGAGAGAGAGAGACAAACCTCGCCTTCTGCGAGATTGCCAGAAGATCCTATCGGACGAGATTGCCGAGAAGCCATCCAGAGAACACTCCACCTTGTTCTTATCTGGTTCTGCTTCTTCCATAAATCCCACTAAAAAAACTCCAAATCTTCTTATACTGGAATTGGTCAAGAAAATCAAGAAAGAGAATGCGATGGCAAAAACCGAAAGAGGGGGAGAGCGAAGTTAATTCCGGCAAGCGTTTGTTATCTCTCCATCCCCTTTGCTTGTGATTGTTGGTTAGAAGATTGCTTATGAATTACTGCGATGAGTGAGGGAGAGTGTGTGACGGAAGGATCGAGGCATCGGACGGTTAGGATTTTGCAGCTGACCCGAGTGACTTCCAAATTTTCGTAAGGCCTGGAGCAAGGGACGTGCTTACGGGCCTCGTCGTCTGCTCTTTCATCATTTTTTACAATTACAAAATTGTAAAGCATATTCGCCTGCCTATTCCGCAGTGCGACGCCATTTGACAGGAGCTTTTCTTAGAGCAGAATTCTGTTGGCTCAGCACCTACCAAATAGATAAAGAGTAAAAATAAATTTGTGTAAACATTCATTTATTCCTGCAAAACATTTTACAGCCGCACAATGATCTTATTAGTCCTAGACTCTATCAGGTTTTCCTCCCTTCACTTTTCTCACAACTAATATTTAAAGTAAAAAAAAAACTTTGATAAATTAACTCCTACTATTAAGCGTTTATTTGAATTTTAAAAAGTTTAAAGAAAAAACTTAATTATAAAAAATAATAATAATGATTTTTTTAAAATATGGATATTCTAAATTACATATGTTGTGTACTTGAATCTTTACTCTGATATGGGATGTTCCGAAAGAATACCTCAAGCAAGAAATTTTACAACCGCACAATGATCTTATTAGTCCTAGACTCTATCAGGTTTTCCTCCCTTCACTTTTCTCACAACTAATATTTAAAGTAAAAAAAAAAATTTTGATAAATTAACTCCTACTATTAAAGGTTTATTTAAATTTTAAAAAGTTTAAAGAAAAAACTTAATTATAAAAAATAATAATAATGATTTTTTTAAAATATGGATATTCTAAATTACATATGTTGTGTACTTGAATCTTTACTCTGATAGGGATGAGATTCCGACAACAATACCAAGCAGTAAATTTTACAACCGCACAATGATCTTATTAATCCTAGACTCTATCAGGTTTTCCTCCCTTCACTTTTCTCACAACTAATATTTAAAGTAAAAAAAAAACTTTGATAAATTAACTCCTACTATTAAAGGTTTATTTAAATTTTAAAAAGTTTAAAGAAAAAACTTAATTATAAAAAATAATAATAATGATTTTTTTTAAAATATGGATATTCTAAATTACATATGTTGTGTACTTGAATCTTTACTCTAATAGGGGCGAGGGTCCGACAGTAATACCAAGCAATAAATTTTACAACCGCACAATGATCTTATTAGTCCTAGACTCTTTCAGGTTTTCCTCCCTTCACTTTTCTCACAACTAATATTTAAAGTAAAAAATTTTTTTTTGATAAATTAACTCCTACTATTAAAGGTTTATTTGAATTTTAAAAAGTTTAAAGAAAAAACTTAATTATAAAAAATAATAATAATAATTTTTTAAAATATGGATATTCTAAATTACATATGTTGTGTACTTGAATCTTTACTCTGATAGGAGCGAGGTTCCGACAGCAATACCAAATAGTAAGTACGCGGAAGAAAAAAAGAGAGTGTGTGACACGTGAGATTTTTACGTGAAAAATCTTCTTTTAAATGAGAAGGAAAAATCACAAATTTTTTGTCCAAAAATTTGCTTCACTATTATGCTTAGCTATAAGAAAGGATTAAATTACAGAGGAATAACAGACTACTCTCAAACTTTTTCTCTTTCCTCTTTCTCTCTCTATATTAGCTATACATGTGTAAATATTGGATTCCTTTATTTGGTAAACAGTTAATATATTTATAGTAGTTGAATTTCCTTTGTGGGGTGTCCACGTGGCGTTGGCGTGTGCAAAGAAGTTTGCCACCAACTCCACCAATCCAGTTTACTGTGTTAGGGATGTTGCGTGTATATTAGCTGATTTTACGTGACGTCATATCTGCAGTGTTTGAGCATGCCCTACAGGCCATCATTCCTTCTACAGTCTGACAAGGTTAGCCACCAAATTACTGGCGCGCGTAATTTTGTAGACGTGATGACGTCCGAGGCCCATCGTTGAGTCCATTAGTTTGAGTAAACTTTGAGCCTACTATCTCGTGTGGACTGGCCCTGTTGCCTGGACTTTTTGGGCCTCATAGGCTTACTAAGTCTCTATAATATCGGGGCCTAATTCCACGATGATTGATTTTTTAATGAGTATTGGGTATCGATTGTAACGTCCCCGGCGCATCCGCATGTAGATATTGTCCGCTTTGACCCGGGAGAATTTCGCGGCGTCTCCAAGCCTACAGGCCGCAGCCTGGGAGAGTTTCACAGCATCTCCAAGCCTACAGGCCTCACGATTTTGTTCCTGGCAAACGGCCTCAGCCGCCTCCAAAACACGTCTACAATGAGGGAGGTGTCCATACCCTTATAAGCATGGACACTTCGTTTTCCTCCCCCAATCCAATGTGGGACCTTACATCGATACCCATCAACAAATTTTGATAATTTTTTTTATAATTTTTATATAATTTAAATATAAAAAATAGTGTACTTTTTGATTTTTTTTATTTTCCATCAAAATTTTTTAAATCCAAATAAATGGGAAGCGTGTTTGGCATGTCTATAAATACTCAACAAAATTTGTTTTAATATTATTAAAAATAATAAATGTTTAGAAAACATATGAATTAGAATACTTACATATTTCACGCTTTTAATCTTATAGTGAGAAAACCTCTTATATAGAATGGCTGATATAGAATATATATAAAAAATAATTATTATAAAGATATAAAAGATATTTATAAAATATTTTAATTTTATAATATTATATATTTAAAAATATAATATTATGAAATATTATAATACATATTATTACTATATTTGGCATCCCCTCAAATTCAAGTCTGTGAGATAGAGACCAATTTAAATTTAAAAATTAGATAATGAAATTATCTTGCGGCATAAAACTTGGTAAAGATGTCACTTGGTGAGTTAGCTAAGGATAGATAATAAAAATTTGTAGTTCCTTACCAAATGCATTGACAAATAAAATGACAATTATTTTTAATATACTTGGTACGCTCATGAATATATTATTGTGAGCAATTTATATTATAATTTGATTATCACAATGTAAGATAATTGCATGAAAATAGATGATACCCAATGACTTCTGGTAGCCATTATAACAAAATAAGTTTTACAGTTATGTCGGTTATGACACAACATTCAGCTTTTATAGTTGAGCATGCTACAACCAATTATTTTTTTCAGTTTGCCATAAAATAAGAGATTTATCCAAAAAGAAATAATAGCCAATGGTGGTTTATCAAATTGCGAGAACATATGCCTAGTTTGTATCAAAAAAATCACTTAACTGGAGAGAAGAATGATTAGAAAATTAAAGTTCATAGAATAAAGATACTTTAATATATTGAAAGATATGATGCATAACAGCGTAGAAAGTAAACCATAGCGTGGCCATAAACTGGCTAACAAAATAAACAACATATGCAATATCTGGATGAATAATAGTAAGATACACAATCCCTCCGATGAGTTGTCAATAATAGGTAGTGTCTGACATTGAACAGAGTAAATTAGATGCACAATTCTAATGGAGTGAAAGTAGTTTTGTTATTAATTAAGGCGGCACAAGTGAGTAAATAAGGTGCATACTTTGCTTGAAAAATGATAATATCATTAGAATATAAAGTCACTTCAATATCTAAAAAATAACTGAAATATTCAAGATCTTTCATCATAAATTATTAATATAGAAAAGTTTTAACAAATTAAATCTTGGTATAATCATCTCAAGTAAAGATCATATCATTGACATAAAGAAAAATAAAAATATTGCTAGAGGATGTTGTATATGTGAAAATAGTTGAAGTATGAATATTGGATGTTGGTAATTATGAAACTAAACTTAGCAAACAAAAATTTCAGAGCATGTTCAAGGCTATATAGAGTATGTCAAAGGTGATAGACTTTGTTTGGAGGATAGTCACAACTAGGCGAGGACTATATATTGCCTCCCTCAAATAAGTCACCGTGAAAAAAAAGGCAATCTTGTCATACATTTGAAAAATATTCCATGGACAAATGGTGGCGACATCAATCAAAGAACATACAGACATGAGATGAGTCATAGATACAAAAAATATCATCATAATTAATTTCGTACTCCTAAATAAAATTTCAGCCAATAAGACAACCTTTATATCGTTTAATTGAGCCATAAAACTTAGTTTAGATATTATATATCCACTTGGCACCAATTATTGATTTTTCGGGAGGTGGGTAACTGCATCCTATGTGCAATTCTTTTTAAGGATGAGAATTTTATTAGTCATTGCTTACTATAGAAAGGATGAGACTTGGCTTCTTGATAGTAGCAGGTTCATATAATATAATAAGTGCCGTAAAATAACAAAAGTCACGTAAGTAAAAAGGGAGTTCACACATTTGAGCGGAATGACTAATATGAAAATCTACTAATTGGAAAACCAATGGACCTACGAATGGAGCAACCACATCCTCAACAAGTGTAGGATGATTATTTATAGGTGATGAACTAGAATTATTTGAGATTGAAATAGTAAGAATGGGATCAAAAAATAAAGTTGATAACAGATCAATAAAAATTTTAAAACATGTCACAAGTGTGGAAAAGAGAGGCAATAAGTTGATAAATATTTTGTGCTCTTAGAAGACGACATAATAACAACACAGAGTCTATTAGAGATAGGGTTATAATATCAATATCCTTTATATTCAATGTCATACTCAAAAAAGTAATATAGACGAGCTCGGGGATAACTTCTCCCCAAATATCTATAAATAGTAGTGATGACAGTTTCTTCCCAAAATTCTTAAGGTAGAGAAGCTGAGACAAGAAAAGATCGAATGTTGTTAAGAATATGTGTCACATCTATAATCTCAAAGTCAAATTTATTTATTGCTTAATACATAATTAACTTAAATCAACTCTTAATTTCAAGACTCAAAAATTAAATTGTTTATTTCACTGACTTAAATTCAAACAAATATCTAGATGTGAATTGACATCAAATATTAATAAACAATCAAAATAATAATAATAATAAATATTCAATCACAGAATCCGAAAATTACACTTGAAAGTGACTCTGAATAATAAAATCATATGATCTCAAACCATTCATAAGGAAAAAGTATTTTAACTATGTTGGGTCCCATGTCCTGGCCCATAAGACAGGCCCAGGCCCACGAAGCAGGTCGCGGCCCAGGAGAAGATCAGAGGCCCACGCGGAGATGTCAGCCCAGCCAAAGGGTGAGTGGCGCAAGCCCACAACGGAAGGAGGCAACGGTAACCTACGGCGCATTAAATGCGTTGCCGGGAACAGGACAAAAAGGCGGAAAGGCTAGCCAATAGAGGCGTGGCCGGGCGCGCAGCTAACGCCACTCCGCCGCGTCTCGCAGACGGCCAACCAATCCGCTCAGGGAAAATCGGGCGTGGTCAACGACGCTCGGCGTGCGCTGGCACGCATCAGCTGTGCGCGGCGCGACGGTCCGGTCCATGACAGCGACCAGCGGCGCAATGGCCCAAGCAACGGGCATTTTGGCGCCCAAGAGTCCAACGGGGTGAGATGTATAAAAACCCTCACACCCCACAGAGAAAGGGATCTTCTTTCTGGGACCTTCTTTCTTCGACTCTTCAACTCTTTCGATCTTCATCGACTTGACGATCAACCTTGAGACCTTGAACTCTTCGATCAAACTACGATCCTCACGGAACATTGCTTCAAGCGTCCTTGATCGTCTTCCTTCCCTTTCTCTAAAAATACAAGAGTGACGAGTCAAAGCGGAGCTTTGCCTCATCTAGCTGACTCGCTCACCACCCCAGCATCCTTTGAGATCACGGGAGAGTTAGCCACCCGCTGCGGTGCATCTCGGAAGCCAAGCCTTCCAACACCTGCTCATAACATTTCCCCACATCATCACATAAGCACTTCTACGCTTTCACAGCATTTCTACGCGCACCACCTTAGCGTGCGCCATTTCCGTTTATTGCGGGAATATTGCTGACTTGAGCGTCGGAGCGGCCTCGGTGGGAGAAATCCTGCCAGACCTTTCACCTCTTGTTTGTTGTTTGTGTTGTGCAGGTCCAGGTTCATAGAGACGGAGACCGGACCCTTCTTCCGGAGCGACCGCACGCTTAGGAATCCGAAGGCTCCCTAATCCGTACGACAACCTTGGGCCCGGGACGCAACATTGGCGCCGTCTGTGGGAAACTGACAATAAGCCAAGTGTCTCTTTCCCATCCAACAACTGAACAACTGAAAATGGTGAACACCCGAGCACAAACTAGTGCTCCTGCGGTGGAAGTCACCGTCCAAGGAGATGTTCCCCCCGCGGGGAACCAAACGAACAACCAACCGGAGCCTGAAGTCTGCCGCCTGGCAGCGGACATAGATCTTTTGAAGGAGGTCCTCCTCGCCGTGTGCGCGAACACCGAGACTGCCTGGCCCGGGACTGCTCCTCCAGTAGCCCAGGCCTCCACCTCAAAGAGAGAAAGGCGTCGAGAGGCCGCTCGCAGGAGGCAAGCAAACTGTCTCGACCACGCGGCAGCCCAAGCCGCACCAAGTGAGGATGGCCAGAACGAGGCGGAAAGCCATACGGCCAACGACGACAGAGAGGACAGCCCCGAAGGGTGCAACCCCCGCAACTCGCGTGGCAACAGGAGGCCACCAGCCGCAGGCTCCAACGGCGAACGCGCCTCTCAGGCGGAGAGTCGCCACCCTCGACGAGCCCAGACGCACCTCCAGGGAAACACGGAGCTCCGTGACGTCCTCAATGCGCGAAGAAGCTCTACGGACCCTTCGATGGAGGAGAAAGTCAAGGTGTTGTGGGATACCCTGCACAAGGAGAAGCCCACGCCCTCCTCCGCCGACCTTCGTAGATCGCCCTTCGCCATGGACTTGCGGACGCAACCGTTGCCGAGCAAGTTCAAAATGCCGGTACTGGAGGGATACGACGGAAGCAAGGATCCAATGGACCATCTCAACTGCTTCCGCACCCACCTCTCACTACAAGGGGCGAGCGAGACCCTTATGTGCCAGCGCTTCCCCGTCACCCTCAGGGGTGACGCGCTGCTCTGGTTCCATGGCCTCCCCCCGAACTCCATACGCTCGTTCGACGAGCTTGCTGACAACTTCCTGAGCTAGTTCGCCTCCAGCAGAAGGGAGGAGAGGCAACCCTGACACCTGGTCCGCCTCCGACAGAGACAAGATGAAAGCCTGAAGCGGTTTCTGGACCGTTTCATCACTGAGGCGAGGCGGATCCCACACCTCTCCGACGAACTGAAGCTCAACGCCTTCGTCGCCACTCTCGCGGCGGGGGATTTCTTCAAACACCTATCGCACCAACGCCCTCAGACCTTCCGAGAGGCTGAGACCATTGCTCGGGCGTACATCACGGCCGAAGAGGCCAATGAGGCGAAGCGCCCCGAGCGAGTGGACCGACCCCCGTAAGCCCCTCGAGCTTCAGGAGGGAGAAAAAGGGACAGCGACACCGGGCCGCTACTCGTGAGCGCCGAAAAAGAAGCTGCCCACCCCACGGGGCCCAAAAGGGACTACAACAGTCTTCTCGACCCCGCCAATGACAGCCAGGTGCAAACATCCCGATGCAGATCCGGGATGAAAAATTCTTCAAGTGGCCAAAACGCCTAAGGGTCCTGGCGCAGCCGATCAAACGGGGCACGCCACTCACCGTATGGGGCACTCGATCGAGAACCGCCGCACACCGCAGCGGAGATTCAAGAACCGATCCGGCGTGGACACTTGAAGCGGTTTGTGAAAAGCTCGGGTCAGGATCCTACTCCCTCTGACGGTGAACCCAGCGAGCCTCCGAGGGCCCGCACGGCTGCCGGCGTGGTTCACATGATCTCTTCCGCCGACACGGCGAGCGCCGCAGGAGGACAGCCCAAGCGACTTCCAAAGAACAAGCGGGCGAAGATAGGGGCTAGGAATGATGTCATTAGCTTTAGTAGCGACGATATAGCACATGTAACCTTTCCCCACACTGACCCCCTTGTTGTATCGGCCCTTGTTTCAGCTGGTGGTGCTGACTACCAACTGAAACGGGTCTTCATTGATAATGGAAGCTCACAAAATTTGCTGTATCTCACTGCATTCATTAAACTTGGACTAAAACGGGACCAAATGAAGGCAGCAAACGGACCATTATACGGCTTGGACGATGAGCCTGTTCCAGTGCAAGGGATTGTACGACTAGAAGTCACGATGGGGACCCACCCGCGCTCTATAACGCGCGAGTTGGCATTCCTCGTCGTCGACCTTCCGTCCATCTACAATGACATACTCGGCAGACCCTTCCCGATGCCTTCGAGGCCGTGACGTCCATCCCTTTTTGAAGGTGAAATTCCCCACCCCCGGGGCGTGGGAGAAGTCCTGGAGACCAAGAAATGGGGCGAACTTGCTACACTGGTCCCAAGTCAACTCGGTGACACCAAGCGAGACCAAGCGAAGACTGACCTCCGCGACGAGACGCCGCTCAACAGCCCATCCAAAGCGAGGAAACTGAGGCGATCCCTCTCAATCCTTCCGATCCGGAACGATGCGTCAACTTGGTCCATGATGTGCGAGAATTTATGCAGCGCTGCCCAACATGCCAGTAGATAAAATCTATCGCTGCTGCCCCTGCTGGGCTTCTCCAGCCTCTTCCCATGCCCACCAAACTTTAGGAATCCATTTCCATGGATTTTATTACCCACTTGCCCCCTTCACATGAGAAGACTGTCATATTTGTGGTAGTCAACCCGTTGTCCAAATATGCTCACTTTCTCTCCTTAGATACTCACTTTACTGCTGTGAAAGTAGCAGAATTGTTTGTCGTTGAAATCTGTCGTCTACATGGGGTACCCACTGACATTGTATCAGACCGTGACCCGATTTTCATGAGCGTGTTCTGGCGAGAATTGTTCAAACTGCAAGGCACCACGTTGTCCACAAGTAGCTCCTACCACCCCCAAACCGACGGCCAAACGGAGGTCCTATGTAATATCCCCGGGCACCCGCTTGTGAATATTGTCTGATTTGTCACACAGGCGCACGGTTTTATCCCTAACAGACGGCTTCCACCGCTCCCACAATGCGTCCACAAGGGAGAGGTATTCTCGCCTTTATAAAGCACGCTTCGTTTTCCTCCCAATCCGATGTGGGACCTCACAATTCACCCTCCTTGAGGGCCCAACGTCCTCGTTGGCACACCAAACCGAGCCCTATCTCTGATACCACTTGTAACGTCCACGGGCACTCGCTTGTGAATAGTATCCGATTTGCCACATAGGCACACAGTTTTGATCCTGGCAAACAGCCTCCACCGCCCCCAAAACGCGCCCACAAGGGAGAGGTTCCCATGCCTTTATAAAGCCCGCTTCGTTTCCCTCCCAATCTGATGTGGGACCTCACAATTGTAACGACCCGAGCTTGAATCCTCGAACTCGACTTGAACCGTTACGGTGAAAACTCAAATTATCCAAAAATCATCAATTATACGTCATCAATGAACTCAACATCATTAAGAATATCATCAATAAACCTCATAAATACACCATTAATTAAATATCCATAATAGTAATAATAATTAACTTCAATAAATGATATTCCAAAATATCAAACTTCATATATGAGATATCTGATAAATATCTAAATATTAATGAATAACGAAAAGTCTCAGATCTTTATCATGGGAGCCTCGAACTCTGATATCACCTCTATCTGGTGGCTACCCAAAAGTCACGTGATCGCTTTTATCCTGATATCAACCTGTCTAATCTGGAGCCAATAAAACGCAAGGGTGAGCCGAATACCCAGCAAGTAAACATAATCAACAATAGATGAGTACAATTAAGCATCTTGGACAATAAAATAATGAATAAAATCAATAATAGTAAGTAATATATCAACCACTGTCCGAGACTTAATAACATGTCCTGTCCACAAACCGTAGGCCACGTGAATGGCTAAGTATCAAGGAAGCAATATGGATTTCGTCGAATCCGATCATCGGCTCAATACGAGGTCACAACTATATGAATGACAGAAGTCTCCATGGGCCTTATTCTACCATAGTGAACCAAAGGTCGCGTATTTATACCCCCAATAGTTGGGTAATACAACGAGGTTATCTATGGTATCCAACTACCTCTGTAATCCTCCCAGAGGCTGTACTCATAGCATGCCGATACTACCTCCGATATCTTTCGCCAATGATATCCCATATATCATCATCTACGATGGTCACCAGGTTATAAGTATCTCTCTCGACTCACTGTACAATATAATAAGAATCTAATTATCAGCTTAATTTAAGGTCACCACTGTACGATATAATAAGAATCTCCTTGGATCTTATTCTACCATAGTGAACCAAAGGTCATATATTTACACCTCCAATGGTTGGGTAATACAACGAGATTATCTATGGTATCCAACTACCTCTACAGTCCTCCCAGAGGCTATACCCGTAGTATGTCGATACCACCTCCGATACCCATGCCAATTATATCCAAGATATCATCATCTACGATGGTCACTAGGTTATAAGTTTTCCTCCTTAATATTAGCGACCTTAACTTTCGGAATGGAATCGATATTGAAAAAGTATAGACTACTTTACAATCTCACAAACTCCCATTCGTCCGGATACCGTAAAGTCTTCGTACACTCTCTTTTACTTATCCATAGAGTACCAATAGAATGTACACACGCCAACGAAATTAACACAGAGAATAATTTATCGAAATTCATCGATGCGGTATAGGAATAATTAACTAACAGACTATCATTATTCTGAACTCACCAAACACTTATAAATATACCAACCTACATGTGTATAATTTCACATAAATATTTCTTACCATCCACATATATCAATATAATTATATATATATATATATATATATATCTTCCATCATTATAAACAAACAAATAAATATATATATATATACCCCCATATCATTATAAACATATCAACACAATATAAATAAAGAATAATTAAATAAATAAATATATATGCATATATATATATACACATACACACGCTTCACACGGTAGTCTCCCTCTATTCCTCGTCGTCACCGCTGCTAATCGCCGTCGTGAGTTGGGCCAAAGCCGCCGCTTTTACAGTCGAAGTCGCCGTCGTTGGTTGGTGTTTTCGCCATCGCCGATTTGTACCGCCACCGTCGTTGCCAGATGAAGAACATGAAACTGAGGCAAGTAAAGTTTCTCCATCACAAAATTAATTGTCCTTTTATTCTTATTGATGCAAATATTCTTGTGATATCCCACATCGATGGGGGAGGGGAACGAAACGTGCCTTGTAAGGACGTGGATACCTCTCTCTTGTGGACGCGTCTTGAGATCTGTGGAGGGTCGCTAAAATAAAACTGTGCAGTTGTGTGATAAAGCGGATAATATTCACAAGTGGGTGCCCAAGGATATTACAAATGGTATCAGAGACAAGGCCCGATTCGGTGTGCCAACGCAGACCGCTGGCTCCCAAGGGGGATGGATTGTGATGTCTCACATTGGATGGAGAGAGGAACGAAGCGTGCCTTGTAAGGATATGGATACATTTCCCTTGTGGACACGTCTTGGGACTTGTGGGAGGTCGCCAAAATAAAACCGTGCACCTGTGTGGCAAAGCAGACAATATTCACAAGCGGGTGCTCGTGGACGTTACATCCTAAATCGTTGCCTAGAAGACTATCTTCGTTGTTTTGCAGCTGATATTCCGTCAACCTGGACTAAATATCTGTCGTGGGCGGAGTGGAGCTATAATACAGCGTGGCATTCCTCCAGACAAATGAGCCCTTTTGAAGCTGTTTATGGTCGGCCACTCCCAGCATTGCTTGATTACACACCCAGGTCCTCCTCGGTCGCAGCCATCGACGACATGATCACCAACCGCTCCCACCTGCTCACAGCTCTCCGGCAGAATCTGCATCATTCCCAACTACGTATGAAGGATCAGAGTGATACTCATCGAACAATTCGTGTCTTTCAAACTGGTGATTGGGTGTTTGTCAAACTCCAGCCCTATCTGCAATCCACCGTCGCACACCGACAGTCCAACAAGCTCACCAAACGTTACTATGTGCCTTTCCTCATCACTCAACAAATTGGACCGGTTGCTTATAAACTGGACCTTCCCACTTATGCTGAAATCCACAATGTTTTCCATGTTTTTCTATTAAAGAAATGTTATGACAATCCCACTACCCAACAGCATGCCTTACCTCTTGATGCATGGGGCTCCCAGCCTCTCCTGACTCCTCACCAAATTCTGAGCGTCAGAAAAGTGCTACAGTAAGGCATCTTCGTTCCTCAGCTACTGGTCCAGTGGGACTCCCACTCCCCTGCCGAAGCCACCTAGGAGCCAGCCACGGACTTTATTCAAGATTTTTTTATCTTCAATTTTGAGGATAAGGTTCTTTTCGATGACGGCGATATTGTTACGGGTTTTGTTAATTCGGACACCGTTTCTGCACCTGAAACACCGCGCTACCAGAAGAGCACACAATAGACCCGGCAACCGTCCAAATTTTAGGATTATTATTAATCTTTTATACGACATTTATACTGTTAAGACATATATATACTTATTATCTTATACGGTTCATATACTGTTAATATACTCTTTATTCTGCTAGGCCGTTATAGTGCTTATAGTGATTGGCAGGCACCGTTCATGTGCCTCTCTTGTATAAAGAGATGCCTGACAGCCATCAGAGGGATAACAAATTACAAATTCTGATCACTCACTCACTTTTTCTCTCTCTCTCTCTCTCTCCCCCTACCTCTAACTCTCAAACTCTCACGATCCTCTCTGTCAGAGCTCTGCCTCCCCTTTCCCCTAACCTTTCTCTCCTCTCCTGCAGCCCGATTTGCATCAGAGAATGTATTTCTTATATGGCACATTGCTCATTTGTGGCAAAATTCGTATATATATCCGACCACAATCTCATACAAGAGGTTTTTTTTTAATCAACACAATTGTAGCCCATCCATTTTTAAAATCAAATTCCTATCAAAAATTGCTAAACATAAATAATGTGAATTTAGAAAGTAAGTCCATACACTCTTCAAAATGTCTAGTGTCATTTTGTAAAATATGCCATACATGTAACTAGTGATATTAAATGATTCATATTAGGCTTGACACGATTTAAGGTGTTAACTGACTGTTTCATATAGCCTGTAGAGAACTAGGCTGTGCCGCACCAAGGGTAATACAACCCATTTAAAACATCTATGAGAGTTGATATACAGAACTTAAGTTAATGAACTAGGGGATGGGATTTTAATTTTAGCGGTAAAAAATTAACTGCAGAGATTTTTTTTTTTTTTTTTTGAAAATACTATGCCTCTGAAAAAAAAAAAAAAAAAAAAAAAAAACGATACAGCCCAACTAATACATCTGTGAGAATCGACTTGGTGAATTTGGGTTAATGAATTAGGGGATGGGAAACTATCAATTTCAGCCCTAAAAGACCGACGGCTGAGATCTTTTTTTTTTTATAACAACCTGCCTTTATTTTAAAAAAATAATAATAATTAGAGTCCACTAACCCGGGCCTCACCAGTGTTCATCACTTTTTGTTTTTTTTTGGGCTTCAGCGAAGCTAATTCTCGCAACAGCACTAGGTACCGACCAAACAATCTCTCTAGAAACAAATTAGGAACAACAAAAACGTGGAATGGAATAGAAAGCGGGCAGCAGCCTGAAACTTGAATTCAATTGGCTTTTTCCACCTTTCAGAGTCGGCGAGGCGGAAAATCGGTCTTCGAGTTAAATGGATGTGGACGAGGCATATCCCACGTACATGCAAATATGCAATGCGTCAAGGTCGTCCTTCCCAACATTCTAAATAGCAGGCCAAAAAGTGGGCTCAGCATTTTTGTTTTTTTCCTCACGCTGGTATGTTAAAAATATTATATTGGTATTGTTGTATGTTTGATTGTATTTATAGACAAAAAAAAAGTTTTCTTCTCTATCTCATAATTCTTTTCCTAAAAGGAAATTGATAGATATAGTTGCTAATGGCCAAAAACAAAAACCATTCAATAGATTTAGCCCATAATAAAATAAAAGCTCTGTCAGCCGATATAACCCAAAATCAATGGATAAGCCTGTCAATTTTATTCGAGTAATTTACGCATTTGAGGAAGATGGAACCAATTCTAACCGACCGAAACAATTTTCTTCTTTTGTCTAACTCAATAGACTCAATTGTCAATTGGGAACTGCCAACTGAATGGCGTCTACTTATTCATCCGACAGTTTCTTAGACAGTTAGTTGGAAAAGTCAACTGTCTCTAACTTTTATATAAACCTCTTATTCCTAATAAATGGGACGACGTTCAACCAAATAAAAGTTAACAAAAGACAATTTTAAGACGCTTTAAGCGTACTCTCTTTTTTTCATTAAGACACTTTCTACTAAGTGCACAGCACAAATAAAACCATTTTTATAAGCATTCTCAATTTATATCATCTCTTTTTTTTTTCAAAGTAAGATTACTAATTTGAATATTAGAGGATATATCGAGGAGTGAGTCCCACCAATTCTTTGATTGTACATTTATTGTGTTATATGGGATCCAAATTAAGAGTGTACGAAGACCGAACCCGAGTCAGACCTATCGGACAGTTTTTGTTGTCCTATCCATATAACAATTCAGATCTAAGAATACATTATTGACACCGTTTGTGAAAAATGACTAAAAAGTTTGACTACCACACTTCTATAAAGACCAACATGGTGAACACATGAGTACAAAACAGTCCACCAATCAGAGATGCCACCTCATATGGTAATTGTTCTCCTATGAGCAATTGGGTAAATGATCATCCAGACCCCTATATGCGTGCACTCACAATGAGAACAGATAACATCTCCAAGACCATTCAGACCATTTGCACATGACTCGACGAGCGACAGAAGAGGGCTCCATCTTCTGCCTCCCAAATGGCAACTTCCAAACAAAGGAATAGATAAAGAAAGTATCACACCGATAAGGGCCGTTGGCCTAAAGACCTTAGGATTCAAGCTGCCTCAAGTAATAAGGTCCCAACGAGCTTGGATGGCCATCTGAGTTAGAGGATCGAAGAGGACAGCCCTGGGAGGCGAAATCATCATTATTCCCATGATGACAAGGAGCCTTCGTACCAAGTAGGAGCCTCTCACAGTAAGTACCCTCCAAAGGTTGTGAGCCACCCAACCTCTCATATCACACAGAACCCTTCAGAATTAAGGATCTTCCTTAATGAGAAGAGAATGGCAGCTTCTCCTCAAATAGAGGAGAAAGCTGAAAAAATATGGCAATATATTTTCGGAGGGGACACTAGTAGACAAATTACAGATTTGTGAAGATCTCCATTCACAATGGAGATCCGAATACATCCATTTCCTCATAAATTCAAGATGCTGACCCTTGATCCTTACGATAGAAGTATTGATCCGATGAACCATCTTAACCATTTTTACACTCTCCTGAACTTTCAAGGCTTGGACGAGGCTACAATGTGTCTGTATTTTTCCTTGATTCTCAAAACAGACGCCTGAGTTTGGTTTTATCTGCTTCAACCCAACTCAATTTGAATGTTTCAAAAATCTGGCCTATGGCTTTTTATTCTAGTTTATCTCCAGTCGAATGGAAGAAAAGCAACAATGGCACCTAACCTGTCCCAACACAACAAGCAGATAGCTAATGGCTCTGATACGCAGATCAGCGCATCTATAGCACAATGCAAGTTATGATACCCTAGCACAACATTTCTCGAAGCGATAGACTAATGGCAAGAGACCCTAACATTACTCGATACTAATTTAATCGATTTATGAATGCCTAATCGGAGTGTTTGAAGTAAATTATTACACGTCGAATTGTTAAAAGATTGAGTTATCAGGGATTTGAGATGTCAGATTGTTAGAAATTAAACGAAAAAAAATAACATTCAAGCAATTCAATTATTTAGAAAACACAAGAATATTAGAGCCATATAAACAAAACAAATAACATTCGAATAATTCTATTCATTAATTCCTTTCACAATATATAAAACTTACAAAAGTAAAAGTACACATCGAAAGGAGATAAAGAAGATATGGAACGATGACCTGACAAGAGAAAGACGTCCATCTAAGCTGAGAATATATATATCTCGATCACCCCTACAATGATCAATAAAATAAAAGGTACCGATACAACATGTGGCTTTGGCCTTGGGACGGTTTAAAAAAAAAAAGGAAGCCCCTCCCCTAGGAATCGGCAACAGTTCTATCTAAGAACTGCCCATTTCATAAATGAGAGAGATGGCTACAAAAAAAAAAAAATTAGCCAACAGCCTGCTATAATCACCCAGGCCGTGATTATTGAAGAATTGTCACAACGATGGAGGGCAAGTTTTGGGATGGACGTAAAAGAGAAAAATCACTTTAGTTTTTCTTATAAAAGAGGATAATCATGGCAATCTTTAAGTATATCCTCAATTCTCGATTTCAAAAATTGGAAGAGAGCTCCCACCAGCTCCAACTTGTAGTAGTGAAGGCTCCATGCTAGCTCTAGGTAGTCATACTACCAGGCAGTACAAATGATGCTTCATGATACAAAGCAAAAAGAGCCTTACCATTTATAATTGAGAGGATAGCTCAGCGGGTATTCAATTCAAGAAGATAAATAATCTCAATATTGATGGTAGAGAATAAAATCCTACCAAATATGACCCTAGATCAGTAGAATATCTGGGAAAGGATTAAGTATTGAAGAATCTACAACTAGCGTCCTATCGATAACATACTGAGAGTTGAAATTTAAATCTTATAGTATAAGAGGTTAGTGATGAGTACAGTTAGAATCGGGTCAGCCCAAATCCGGTGTACGGAAGGATAAAAGGCTCAGGTCACAACGATCCAACAGAGGACGCCTCTGAACCTATAAGGCAAAATGGCGCAGTAGATGAACTAAGAGATATGACCCAAATTGTAAAGTATTGAAAGATCATAATGGAACACTAAACTAAATGTTTTGAGGCGGCATTGCATTGATTTCAATAATTTGATGTCAGGCGGTTCAACCATTAAATGAAGACGACATTACATAAATAAGTAACGCCTCTTACTACCAAAAATGTGCCATACCCACACATTGATTCAAAGATCCCCCAACCAAATAGAGCCTCTCACTATAAATTCAACCTTTTCCCACAGAAAAATGGGATGGACAAAGGAAAGAAAATTACACCTAGCAACAATTACGTGAGGCACAAAAACCCATCCCAACAAGTACACGATTCTCAAAATTAGACACTCTGCTAGCAGAGTGCATAATCTAATATCACTATATTAAACAAGTACATTAAATGGAGCATTGCTCTCAAAATAAAACGCTCATCTATGTCCACTCTGTATTCTTACACTCATTTCAAGTATATTTATCTTTTGATAATAAAAGATTTTTTATTTTAGTGTTGAAGGATATACCAGATAGTGAATCATATATACCTCTTATATCTTATTTATTTTGTTATAGTGTGTAAAATTTAGTTTGAAGTTTCAAAA
>BSYO01000013.1:19420491-19733986 GCA_033239525.1 Nepenthes gracilis | reverse complement strand
CGGGCCTTCACTTTCTTATTGTAGTCTTAGGGCAGCTCGGTCTTTGGTATCTTCTGTCCGTGCCGAGCTGCGTCCGCGGGCTTCCTCCAACAAGTCCAAGTGCTCCCGATTCTCTGCGGGAGTTTGTCCGTGGGTCGAAAGACTCCACCCCGAGACTTGGGAGCCCGATTTCGACCGGGATTACCGCCAGGTCCGTAACGGAGAGGCCAAGGGTGTCTCGTGTGTTGATTCCTTCGGGTTGTGCGATAAGACGCAGGACGGCCGGGGGAGCGTCCCCAAGAACCCCCAAATCCTCGGGTCTAGTTTTTAATCCGTGGAGCAGCGTTCGGTTTGTAACCTCCACTCGCCCGTTGGCACGGGGTATGCTGAAGTGTGGACCACTTGATTCCAAGGGTGGCACAATACAGTGAAGCGTTTCCCAAAATCGGGTCCCGTTGTGGGTCACCACGACCTCGAGGACGCCGTATCTGCAGACAATGCCCCGCGAAGGAATTCAGGAGCATTGTGTTCTCGTGATTTTTGCGAAGGGGCAGCCTCGACCCATTTAGTGAAGTAGTCGATGCCTCGCTATGATGAATTTCCTTGCCCTCGCGGCAAGGGGGAATGGGCCGAGAATGTCAAGCCCCCATCAAGGCTGGAAGGGCCACGGGCCCCGGGGACTTCAGTCCATGGACGGCCGGTGGTGGAGGTTGCCGTGAAGCTGGCGCTTTCACACTTCTTACAAACTCGAGAGCGTCCTTTTTCATTGAAGGCCGCAGTAGCCCCGCCGCATGACTTTGAAGGCCAGGTTCTTCCCGCCTACATGCGATCCGCAGATCCCAAGGTGAACTTCGTCCGCCCAGCGTAGTCTCCGCCTCCTGGGGATAGATACGGAGATATCTGAGTCGAGTATCCGCGGCGATACAGCCGCCCATCAACATCGTGGTACCCAGCCTGGCATTTGTCTTTCTAATCCGCTTGGCCTTTTCGGCCCCTCCGGGAGTGATCCGTCGGCCGAGGTATCTAAGGTAAGGAGTCATCCATTTTTTCCGTTCCGAAATCGCATGGCCTCCTGTTTCTCTATGCTAGGAGTGTTCGGGACTTCCCGCATGTCCCTCGAATCTTGTTCGGGTTCGGGGTTCGCGCCTAGCCAGCCTCTGGCCTCCCGCCTTCTAATTCTCTGTTCGAGGAACGTGAACCAGTCAGCTTGTCGGCCTCTGGATAGCCTCCTTTGCCTTTGCAGTGCACTGCCAAGGAAGGGTTGTTTGCCTCAAACCCCTATTGACCTGGTTGACGATTAACTCGGGAGTCGCTGCGGGATTGCCAACCTCTTGGCAGCACTCCTTTGCCAATCGCAAGCTGCCTAGTAGGGTTGCCATCGTGCCGGACGTTGTTGGTCGCCGGAAATCAAGTTTTAGGGAGTACTTGATCTCGTATCCATCAGGGGTCAGGACCACTCGCCCCATTGCCACCGGCCCGTGGACGATCCGTCACGTGAGCGCCATGCGGGGGCCCCCACCGGGCGTTTCTTCGCTACTGGCTGTTCTTCTTGGATTGGGGTCGTGGTCTCGACGATGAAGTCGCCCAGCCTGTGCCTTTATGGCGGGTCTCGGGTCTCGAACTCGATGTCGAACTCGCCCAATTCAATCGCTCATTTCACCCAATCGCCCGAAACGTCAGGGCTTTTGGAGTATGCTTTCAGGCTGGTCCGTAAGGACCACTATGCGATGCTCTTGAAAGTATGGCCTTAACTTTCGTCTTTGCGAAGATGAGGCAGCGCCATTTTTTAGCGTGGGTAGCGAGTTCGGGGCGGTCGGTGTTTTGCTCACGTAGTAGACCGGAGTTTCTTTGGATATCGATTCCCGGCACAAGGACGGAGCCGAGGACACTTCCGGGATCTTGCTAGATAAAGGTACGGCTCCTCTCCGTTGGCGGCGCGCTAATAACGGTGGGGTCAGCAAAATGCTTCAATTCATCGAAGGCGGTTGCAGCGCCCGTCCCACCAACCGTTAGACTTTGTCCCTCTTAAAGCTTTAAAGAAGGATCGTACTTGTCTCGACTTCGCGAGGAAGCGGACAGAGCAATGCACTGGCCCGGTTAGTCGTTGGACGCCCTTACATTTCTGGGAGCCATGTCGGCCCCCAAGTGCCTTGATCTTTTCTTGGTTTGCCTCGATCCCTCACCGAGAGACGATGAAACCCAAGAACTTTCCCGAGGCTACCCCCAAGACACACTGGGTCGGATTCAACTTCATCAGTGCCGGAGGAGCACCTAAAATGTCTCTTCCAGTCGCGTATGTGGTCGTCGTGATTTCTGCTCTTGACGAGCATGTCATCGGCGTAGACCTCCATGTTGCGACCAATTTGCTTTTCGAACATCTTGTTCACTAGCCGCCGGGTAGGTGGCTCCGGCGTTCTTTAACCCGAAGGGCATGACCTATAGCAATAGGTGCCCTGTCCGTCATGAACGAGGTATGCTCCTAAATCACGGGACTCATTCCGATTTGGTCAGAGCCTGAATAAGCGGCCCATGAAGCTTAGCGGCTCGTGCCCCGCCGTGGAGTCAACCAACAGTCAATCCGTGGTAAGGGAAAGCTGTCTTTTGGACAAGCCTTGTTGACGCTCTGGGTAAAATTGACAAGACATTCGCCATTTCCGTTGCTCTTTTTAACCAGACAACGCGTTTGAGAGCCATCCGGTAATCGGACGCCCTAATGAAGCTGCGTCAAAGAACTTCTTCACCTCCTCTCGGATGGCGATTAGTTTTTCGACGGGAGTGGTTCCTCCGTTTCGCCTGACCGGCCATGGGTCTGGATCAAGGCCGATTTGTGGACCATCACTTCACCAAATCCTGTGCATGTCCGCGGGAGTCCAGCAAAAAGGTCTGCGTTTTCTTCGTAAAGACGCGATCGGGTTCACCGCGCAGTGGCCCGGTGAGTAAGCCGCCAATCGGGACGCACTTGTCCGGTTCCCGGTCCAGTGGGGACGGATCGTGGCTTCACCGGGCTGTGCTTGTTGCAAGGTGGTCTCGTCTCGGTGATCGAGTTCTCCGCTTATGTCGCCCTACCGCCAGGGGTAACTGGGCCATGCCATGTGTCCGCCCAATGACCTGATCTCCCAGGGACTTCTCCGACGCCGCAGGCGCTGGGAATTTCATTTTAAGATGTGGAATTGACGTGATTGCCCCAAACGTTGTTAGGCACGGCTTTGCCTAGTATGGCGTTGTAAACGGATGGTAGGTCAACCACTAGGAAGGTTAGCATGCGACTTACATTTTTGGGTAAGTGCCCAAGGTGACCTCCAGCTTGGATTGTCCTCGAACGGGCTTTGGTTCATTGTCAAGGCATTATATAAAGGTCCTTCATCGTGTTTTAGTTGATTCTTTCTTAGGCCTAGTCTAAAGAACGCGCCCAAGTAAAGCAAATCTTTAGAGCTTCCATTATCGATAAAGACTCGCTTCACTGGTAGTCCGATGTACCATCCAAACGAAAACCGAGATTACAAGGGGGGTTGACATGGGGGAGATTACATGGTTTGAGTCACAATCACTAAAGCTAATGATGTTGTCTTGTGCGTTGCTTCTTCCTCCTGCTGCCTTGTTGTCATCTGGGCCCTGGCAGTCGGGGCGTTGATCATGTTGACCACCCCGCCGCAATCTGTTCCGGGAGGCGTTCGCTCCGCCCTTCTTCTTCGGCCGCACTTTGAAGTTTTGCCCGGCCCTTGACAAACCGGGTGAGGTGTCCTCTGCGGATCAAGTCCTCAATTTCCTTCGCAGCGGCGCTACGGTCTTGATCGAATGGCGTGGCAGAGCGGTGAAAGTCACAAGATTTTAGATCGATTTCCGAGTCCTTCTTCGGCGCCTTTGGCCACTTCAAAAATTTTTCTCCGCGGATCTGCATCAGAACATTGGAGCGTGTGTCTGTCAAGGGCGTAAAGGTGGTGGGCCTGTAGTCTCCGCGTCGGGAGCCTGATCCGTCGTTTCTTTCGGAGGGAGTGTTCCCGCCATTGTATTTTCTTTTCCCATCACCAGGGAACGGCCGAGGCTGATCCGCCCTCTCAGGACGTTTTGCCTCATTGGCCTCCTCTGCTGCCGCGTAGGCCCTGGTGATGGTTTCCGCCTCGCGGAAAGTTTGAGGATTTTTGTGGGCAAGGTGCTTGAAAAAGTCACAGAAAGTCGGCGAGAGATGAAGCCGCCCAACTTCATCTCCCGTGATCCTTGGAATCCTCCCGGCTTGAGCCACGAAGCGATCCAGAAGCGCCGTGGGTTCTCTCCCGGTTTTGTTTTATGGGAGAGGTGTCACGCTGTTTCTCTTCCCGCCGGCTTCTGATGCATACCGGGCCAGAAGAGGTCCGTGAGTTCACGAAGTCGCTGATCGTGCGAAGGGAGATGGTGAAACCATTCTCGCATCTCCTTCAGGGGTGAGTGGAAAGCAACGGCACATTGCGAGTCCTCTAGCCCTCAGAGACTTAGATGGGTGCGGAAGTGATCCAGGTGGTCAACCGGATCACCGCCCCCATCAGATAAGTCAAGGGCGGCATCTTGAACTTGGACGGTAGAGGACGGCTTAAGATTTCGGTGAAAGGCGAATTTGGCCCAAGTCAATGGTGCTTCGCTGCCCGAACACGCGGTTCCGCATTTGATCCACTCGTGGGTCAAGACGAGTGGCGTTGGCTGATCTCTTGAAGCCGAGGAAATTCCTCAACTCCGTCTTGTCCTCGACGGGTTCAGCTTGGTCGATCGCCGCCACCGGTGGATCGGGCGATCCCGAGGCTCGCTCCGGATCGCGTGATGGTCCTTGCCCGAGAATATCGAGGATTTCTCCTTTCTCGGGCTTTCAGAGACGTACTCCGGAGAGCGCCCGTTGGCCTGCTCGCCAGAGCGCGGAGGACGCTGAGCCGGATCATCCCCGCTTTCGCAGCCTTTGGTCGGCTTCTTCTTCCTCTCGCCACCTTTTTTGGTGGCGGGAGCGGGATGACGGCTGGTGGAGCCACCGGCGCTTTTTGCTCCCTCTGTGCGCGCAGAGGATTGGAGCAAGCGATTGTTAGCTTTGCATCTGCTCCCACCGCTTGTTGAAAATAAGGTGGCGGACTCCCACCAGGGTTCCAGCTGACAGGACATTAGCAAAGATGGTCTGGTGGCCGACGATCTCTCTAGCTGGGATCGCTAGCCTTTGTGCTCGTGTTCACCATTGTAGAAGCAAGGTGTGAGAGAGAGTTAGTCTTGGGTTTTTGGTAGGCTTTTCGTAAGCGTTTCCCACAGACGGCGCCAATGATGATGCAGACTGGATCCGACTTCGAACGCAATTCGGATTCTTCGAGGAGCCGATCCGGCTTCGTTCACGAAAGTGCGAACCCCCGCACACCACTAAAGCAAACAAGAGGTCAGCGTTCACATAAGGGAATTAATCCCACCGAAAACACTCCGACGCTCAAGTTAGTAAAAATGACCTTCAATGGAAGGAACTGAAAGACAGAAAGAGCAATGAGAGAAGAGAGCAGAGTGAAGAGTGTTTAGTCCAGATGTCAGTAAGGAGCAGGTCCTTCCTCGTATCCGGATGGTGGGAAGACAGAGAACGCGTATGTCAACTCGTTCGTTGCCTTGAAGTTCGATCGTACTTGGAAATTTGGCTGCTGGGGACCAGAGCTCGTGCAGTTCTAGGAGTTTGCTCAAAGAGAAGTGAAGAATGTTAGATACTTGGGAAGATCTCAGAAAAAGCCCCCTTTTCTCTGTGGGGTGTGAGGGTTCTTATACACCTCACCATACTGGATCCTTGGGCACCAAGGTGATCGTTGTTTGGGCCACTTTATCCGGTTATCATTCGCTGTGGATCGTGGGTCGCGCCGGCTGCCCAGTTGCCGTGATCGGCACGTTTCTGGGTGCCGTTTGTCATACTTAGCTCCTCCCTCTGCGGGGAGTGGGTGGCCACCTGCAGATGGAAGCAGGTGGCGTTGGTGGCGTGCCAGCCATGCCACTGGTGGCTAGCCTTTCCGCCTCTATTGCGTGTCTCCTGCATCGCATTAAATGCGTTGCAGTTCTCGTTGCCCTTCTCCATCGTGGGTCTCGTGCCTAGAACTCTTGGTCAATGAGTGTGCGCATTGGTAGCCTTCATTCGGACCATGGGCTCAAGCGAGTCGTGCCCATTCTCGTAGAAGGGCCAATCCTTGGGCCCAAGACGTAAGAAGGAGGTGGGGTCAACGCCCGAGTTGACCGTCGGGGTGACGGCCGCCCTCGTGGAGAGCGGCGGGCGACCATTTGATGGGTCATGGCCATAAATGAACAGGCATCATTTGTTGCAAAGCCCTCGGAGGCCCAACGAACCGATCAACGCCGAGTTGACCGTTTTTGAGCGGTTGGTCGCGAATGGTCAACGCCAACGCTGACCGTCCTCGCCTTTCGGCAGGCCTATCTCCTTAGTGTGGCGTTAGGAACGTTGGTGGCGCCTTCCGCCTAGTCCGCTGACTTTCCTAGCCAGCTTTGCTGCACTCCATCATATTTGTTTCTTAATTTTTTAGCAACATAAAATCTTCACTTAATTAATTATATTAAAAAAAACATGGCAAACCTACATAATAAATGTAATACGTAGATATAATAATAATTCAAAATAATAATTTAGAGTACAACAATATACGCTTGATGCAATCCCATAAAAATAGGAGATGTAGACTCAAAAATGGACGAAAATCAATTGCTGCTTTCTGATGTGATATTTGATAATATCAGACTTTTTTAGATTTATTCTAAGAAATTTAAGGTGAACTTACCTGCAAGGATACGCTGTGGGATAGCCTTACGAGGCTCAATAGCCTTCCAGTATATACTGAAACTGAGCAATTGGACGGAGGTTGACGAGAAAGTAGGAGAACGAAAACACGCCAAGCTACAAGTAGTGAAAACTAAAGGACAAAAATGGTGGAGAGGGAGAGAGAGAGAGAGAGAGAGAGAGAGACGGGTCAAAATAGGGCTTCTAAAACTATATCCAAATCCACCGGCTGTGCCTGGCCGTCGTGTTGACTCATCCACGTTTTCCCTATTCCAATTACAACGAGTTTATTTTGTCCATAAACGTTGTTATCATAAACATGATTCAGTACTAATATTTTAACTTATAAAATCTATAAACTATGGATTAGACGCGTTAAAACGTGATAAAAATTCCTACTTACAGACATTTGCAATCCTAAAGTTCTCCCATTACTGTATTGTTGTCAGCCAATATTTATTCATCCGCATTCCCAGTTGTGACCTGTATTTTTAAACACTCCCCCCCACCCCGCCCGGCGGCGGACCTCCTTCGAAGCTCATCATAATTCTCTCTCCTCTCCCACAGTTTCCCGCATTCCTGCTTCGTTTCCTTACCCACAACATGCCCATCTCTGTCTCTCACACGCACCCTCTCTCTAAATATATGATCCTGCCTGCCGACTGAACGTTGTTTACGACTAATTGCACAAACGAATTCCACAGCTAAGCCAGAATTTCTGATATTCCAAATCCAACTTATTCAGAAGAGCAACTTTCAGAGTATTTATCAAGGACTGCTGTTATCAGCTATGGATCACTCAGCATGTTTATGGGCCTCCTTGGATCTCAAACTCTACCCTCTCCGGCTTTTTGATGATACTCCCGGACGCCAAGGGCACGAAAAGGAGACGCAGAGCATCACTTTTGATGAACTGGGCTGTCAGCATTCACCCAAAGATGAGGTTCCTAGCTCACTGTCAGAATTTGAATTAAGCTGTGCAGACACTTATTTCGAGTGTAAATAGAAACACAAAGTGCTAGGAATTTGTACCGCACAAATTTTTTGGGTGGGTTTAGACTCGAAATTTGTGCGCACGATGTGGTGTTTGACTTTAGTTTTACTGAAACGGTATTTTTCAGACAGGTGCTCTGGTTGCGGAACTGAACCAGGTTAGCGCGGAAAATAGAAGGCTAACAGAGAGGCTGACAGCGGTGTGTGAGAAGTACAATGCGTTGAGGAGACAGTTGGAGGACTGCACGAGTTTCAATGCTCATCCTCCTCCATCTTCGGCTCCTAGTATTGATGAAATCAACAAGAAGAGGAAGGCTGCAGGAAGTAACGGCAGAAACAACCACCTCCTCGCAATTGCTGGCAACTCTCACAGTTGTTCAAGTGATCCAGAAGATCTCAAGAATAGGCTGCCCAAGGAAGAGATAGCCAAAGCTAAGATCTCTAGAGTATATGTCCGAGCTGAAGCATCTGAAAACAGCCTCGTAAGTTGATGTGGAAATCATCAGCAAATTTAATTAACGTCAAGGGATGCATTAATGATCATTAATGCAAATCATGTTAAGCTCCTCCATTCTTTCTTACAGATGGTGAATGATGGATACCAATGGAGGAAATATGGCCAAAAAGTTACGAGAGATAACCCTTCTCCAAGGGCCTACTTCAAATGCTCCTTCGCTCCCGGCTGCCCCGTCAAGAAGAAGGTGAGCAATAGAAATCTCCCTGTCTTCACTGCACCCTATTCTGAAAATGACTCAAATACACGCTTCTCAAATTTAATTACCACTTTTTTCAATCAAATCAGCCAGGTCAAATGAAACCCCCCTACACCGTACCAACCAATTTATATGTTTATATGTATATATTTGCCACTATATATTGCAAGGTGATACAACAAAACTGATGTTTTGTGGTACTAAATATATAATACCTAGGTGCAAAGAAGCGTGGAAGATCAAACACTAGTAGTAGCAACGTACGAAGGGGAGCACAACCATCTACCGCCATTTCCTCAGCAGGAGGCAACGTCGGGAGTTACTGACGGCAGAAGAAGCATGGTCATGACCTTGGGAGGTTTAACCTCCGATTCTACGGGGCCTGCCACCATCTCTCTCGGCTTGACAAAGCCCAAGCCCGTTAGGGTGACAACACCGACCACCCAGCCAATCAACACGCCAGAATTCTACAAGCTCATGGCGGAACAAGTGGCATCGTCGCTGACGAAAGACCCCAGCTTCACAGCGGCTCTTGCAGCTGCCGTTACAGGGAGATTCCTCAACCAGAATTGAAAGTGAAGAATGAAAAGAAATGCCAGATGCATCCGACATATCCAGCAAGGACAATATCATGATTAGGAAAAAGAACCGTTTGTTCCCGCCATCCTTTCTGAAAGACGAATCTAGGAATGGTTTGGTTTTGTCAAAATTGTAAGCACAGAATCCATTCAGTCATTTGATAAAATTGTACACGAGGGGAGTGACTATTCCTACAATTGCAAGAACCAATGTTGAGAATTCTTTCCTTACTCTGAAAGAACTCATGAACATTTCTAAGACGGAAATTTCTCACAGTATGCTACATTGTTTTGACTGGTGAAAATAGAACAGGACCAAGACATGCAAGTAGCAAAATTGACGCTGATGATCCGGGTTTGGCATATTATTTCAAATGTGCGAATTAAATACATGTTATGTCTTATCATATGTTGTTGCTGTTTTTAACTTAAAAAATAAAATGCTTGAGAATGAATTCTATGCCATGCTATATAAATTTTGAGCTTTGATACCATAAATAATCTCCCAGTTGGTCTTGCCAGTAACATCTACGTACCGAGTCCAATATGCTTTAAGCAATGGAAAAAAGAATCCGCTTTCCCGTGACAAAGATTTAATAGAAACAGGATAAAGTGAAATCAGACGGAGGAAGCCAACCAAACACCGTTGTTCACACTGCAGACAATTTTGAAACAAACTTTGCAGCATTCTGCACGAAAACCAGATACATCATCCACCATTAAAACATCGAAAATCCAATACCTTATCCCTTCAACCCCCACCTAATGGATTCCATGTCCATTTCCACAATTATATTTACAGTCATTTCTTGACAATATTCTGCTATTTGTTTAGTATACGTAGTAATATCTTATCTTTGCATTTTCTGAAAGTGAAAAGGAATACTTACCAGTCCAAGTGAAGTATTTTAGAAGTCAGTTGGTAGATGTAAGAAAGAACAAAAAGGGGAAAGTCCATAGAACATAAGTAATAGGAAACAAATCTCTTAGTTTGAATCGATAAATGCGCTTGAATATATTCAAATAAGACTGTTGGTGTGATTTTTTAATTGTAATATCGTCTTCGAATCTACAAAGTCTAATAAGATAGTAATTCATAGTTTCCAAAGAGGAGCAGGGCATCCTAAATTAATTACCTTTGGATCTATTGGTTCTTAATGAGCAGCAACCAGCCAACAGTTTCGTGCAATGGCCAATCAAATGCTGGATTACGTCAATAAATGCAGCAAAATCATAAATAACACCAAAAGAAAAAGAAAAATCATAGCATAACCCAAATCAGCTCAAATCTAAGCAACTGAACTCAGATCATAATAGAGTTTTCAGCTGAAGGTTTAGGGTTACAATATAGACCTCCCAGAAAAGGGTCCTAAAACCCCTAAAATACTGCCACTCGCACAAATGCATGCTGATACGACTTGGTTCCACAACTTCAACAAAAGCAGGAGGATGTAAACTACAGCTTTCCTAACAAAATTAAAGTTACATAGACGAACCTCACAGCCACCTGGTAACTATATATGATGAAAACCAAATTTTAGAAAATAAAAATAAAGGTCATGACTACTGCCCTTTAACTAATCTTTGCCTCTTGGTCTCTCTCTTGAATTCAGGCACTACAGATTTCGCTCTGCCACCTCCCCGAGAGTCCCCAGCACCTTGGAGTTTTTGGTTATCGGATTTAGCACCAGAATGACGGATTCCCCCCTCTCTGCTGCTGCTGCTGCCCCGAGATGTTTCCAAGCGACCTTTAGGCCGTGACCTAGCAAACAAAGGACTACAAGGTAAGGCGCAGCCCATTATAGTTGACAGGGAAAGGAAAGGGTCATAGGCTCTGCCAAAAGACTAAATACTGTATCAATGTTACAGAATGTTGGACAACTATCAGCAAAGAGCACAAGGATCAGGGACGAGGAGAAGATCAATAGAAGAAGAAAATAAGAAGATGAATCCCAGCAATGTTTGTTATTTAGTTTATTCTTCCATTTCTACTTGCTGTTTGGGAAAAAAACTTCATAATGATACCCTGCAAGGAAACTCAGCAGTACTGAACCCCAATATTATTAGCTAATAAACAAATGGCAGATGCAATGTCCTGCATGTCACGCATCATTTCTGCATATTTTAGCCAAACTAAAAAGCAACTGCCAACTACTAAGCTAACCATATTTTTGTGGTCCACTCGAGGTGCTATTCAGAACCCTTCCCCCCACCCTTGTATCAGGGTTATGTCAAATATCTAGTAAGCATATAAATATTTCCGACAAATGGAAGAATCAATGAATACCACAACAATGACAAGCTAAAAGCAACATGAAAAATACAAAGTAAATCCATGATTGGATCCTCTAGACATAGAAGATGCAAGTGATTTTTTTTTTTTTAATTCACTTGTGCTGCGATCAAGTACTCGTACTGAATTTTTGGTCAATCTCAACCAAGATTATAAATACAGATGCTCAGAACACATGACTATTTAGTTCTTTTGCCTGTGTCAAATATGAACATATTCTCCCATTTGTAATCACAAAAAAAGAAAAAGAAATCCAGTGATTCAGATTAGCACCTCCAAAAATGGCCTGCATTTGATACACAAGTGAAAAAACACACACGTGGACATCTTGTGGCTAATTCCAAAAGGAATTGGCTGAAGTTTCACCAGAATAACACAATTACTATATGATTATGGAACTTAATTGGACCTTTCTATATCTAAAGGACTCAATTACAATTTTGCTACATTTGGTCAGTTGCCTAGTAACTTCACATAAACAGCATATGACAAGACCCCCATATTACATGGAAGCTAAAACAAGAAAAGAATTTTCTATCACCAAAATTCAGTCAAGATAGATCAAAATCAAGAATGTTATTCAACATGCTTCTTAATAATGCAGCCAAATATTGTTTAAGAATTACACTTACAAATTAGATGAAGGGTGAGCATCTTGATGGCCATCCCCTTCTCCCTGTTTGAAAAAGTTAGGCCAGATCAGAATTTTTAAACCAACAGAGCAACCCTCGAAAGGGAGATTATTGTTGAAGCAATTAAAACACATACATTGTCAGAGAGAGTTTCATCGCCAATCATCTCCCAAATTTCTTTTCTCAGATTCAGAACCTCAGTATCTCCGTCATCATACTCGATCTGTATGGCAGAAAATGTGAGGAAGAGAACTCACCATAATAGCAAAACAAGAAAGAGAAAACTCTGAAATAATTATGCCAAGATTCAGCAGCTTCCTAAAGTTTCAACACACACACGCGCAAACATATGGTAAAGATGCAGAAAAGGGATTTATGAAACAAATAGTAGAACAGCTTAAAGAAATAGGGATATGTTAAACATCACATATGTGTGCAAGAGGCATCTCACCCGATGTTTCATTTTCACTGGATCAAAAGCAGCAACCCTCCCCTCATAATATCTGCAAGGTAAGACATTGAAATAGAGTATATTTAAAACTGATCAACAGATGCAATCAAGGAAAGGGGAAAAATCAGCAAATTAACTAAAAGCAGATCAATAAGGAGACTACACACACCGTGTGCCTAGATACAGGATTGAGTAGATTCAATTTCCCTAAACTGTTGCAGGTGTGCAGGAGAATCCCAAAATGAAGTTCATTGAACATTCAGAACAACAATTATAATAATGCAGTAAACATATTACTGATCATAACGAAGAGGGAAGAAGCAGAGCCATCACAAATGTTTACAGCAGCAAGCTTGATAATACAACCACCTTAATCATTACAGAAAATAAGGCCATCTCATACTCATGCTAATAAAAGACATGTAAGACAAGGATTCACAACTCATGCTAACAGCATTAAAGCATTAAAGCATCTTCATTCTCCCTTCAAAAAGCAATAAGAACTTAATAATCATTTTGACTGCTTCTGCTATTCCTCAAAGGCCGCCTCCATCCCAGACTGAATATCAACAGAAATCTTTAGTTGATGACAATTAACAATAGCAGTGATTAATGGATCTTCCTCTCTGGAAATATAAGATTACTATTATTCAATTAGCAAACGATGGACAATGGTTCAAGTGGTTTTAATCAAATTACTCAATAGCCAACCAAACTGCCTACATAAAGCAAATATAATCCACAACCTTTCAACAAGCCAAGTGAACAATCTATTGTATCATACATTCCTAATAGTTGATAGTTGAAAAGCTAAAAGTTTCCTAATCCATGCTATAGCTTTTAATATTTAGAAGCTGACCTGTTAGTAACGGTTCCTTTCCCCAAAACAAGACCAGATTCAGTGATTAATAAGGGAAAGATTTTTCAGAAAATTACTCCAGGGCTCTACATAACTTAATCCTAAAGCTCAAACTAAATAATGTACATTTTAATATCACTCACGGACAACAAATAACATTTATGATGATGATGACCCCAAAAAAAGATGAAAATAAATGAAGTGCCAGAAAAAATATCATGAATAATCTCCTGATAAAAAAGTGAGCAATTTATGAGTCCAACTAATTATTAATGTGATGATCAAACTTAACAATGTACATCATAATATGACTCACGCACAAAAAAAAAGCAATGAAAACAAATGAGGTACCAAAAGAAACTCATGAAAAATATGATGATAAAAAAGTGCATTTGCAAGCATCTTGTCGTAGAAACTGCCACCATCAACCTGCAATATAAAAGTGCTTACGTTTTATCTTTGGGCCACCAAACTTTTACTCGGCAGCCAATCAAATCCTCTTTATAGTACTTTCTACCATGGGGTGTTTCAAAGACCTGAATATGAGCAGGAGAAAAAGGACCACAAGTTATAACTCTTGGAAAGCAATGCCAAGTTACAACTAAATATGATGATGGAGGCAAGGTTGCATGAAAGGATGGTCAAACCATACATCTGCAATCAGATGCAAAATGCACAAGGGGAAAAAGCCAACCAAAGACCTTAAAATCACCAAAGCCAAGAAATATTTTAGAATTTTGAACCTTAAAAATTGACCATTGATAGTTTCCAAAAATTGCAGTGATACCAAAACAAAAGTGAGCAGCGAGGCAAATCTCGTGTATTTTCATGAATATAGAATTTAAGATGATTAGAAGTTTTATAGGGTTTGATGTATTAGATAAAGTCCAACTTATTTTTTTTATATCCAATTATATGCATTTCTTCATTTATTATTACATTTGCGATTATATTGTTTATATTATTATATAGAGAAGTCGACAAAATCCCAAAAACATTCTCAACTTATCTAGTATTCCCAATTTTATTCTCATCTTTTGCTTTTTTTTTTCCAATTTTATGTTTACCTTTTATTATTACCAATTTGACACTGTAAATTTTTTTGTCAAATTCACCGTTTCATATCACATGATACACATGTGATGTAAAATAATTAGAAATAGACCTTTATTTTAGTTCTTTTACACTAATGGAATTTTCCAGCATCACATGTGCACTACCATATGATTTGAAATATCAATTCAGCCTCAAAATTTATTGAGTGCAAAAAGAAATGTTGATAATAAAATTGAAAAAATAAAAGTTGAGAATAAATGGGGAAAATTGAAAATATTGTTGGTATTGTTCCAAAACATAATTATGAAAAGGATTTTTTTTTTTTTTTTTTGAGTTTTCTTGACCCAAATAATATCATTAGTTTTATTGATACTTCTCATTTTTGGTAACTAGTAAATGGTACTTCATCGGATTTAGTCCCCAAATGTAACAGATGCATTGGGAGGGAATAATTCTTTGCACTAGATATTAGATCTTAGCTTCATGCCAATTCAAAAAGTTCACCTTCAGCGTAACTACCACAATACATTATTGCTTCCAATAACAAAGAAGTTCTAATAACTTGCGGCATTGAAGAGTCATATCAGACACAAAGGACAATTGTGATGAACATCCACATATGCCTAACAGAAACTCTTTCTTCTTTATTCTTATTAAGCTAGAGATCAATAACTAAATGATGCAGAGTATCCCAAGTGATCTTTGCCTCAGCATTGCACTCAGAAGTTTAAGAGGCCCAACCCACACCGAACTGAAGTCACGACAAATAATTTCTATTTTTGGTTCAGTAGTTAACAGAAAAGTAGGAAACATAACATTCAAAGTGTTTCGATTTACTTAAAAGTTTCAGTTAATTTAGGAAATTACTTTAGGAATGAGGTATACTGTTCAACATTATTGCCATAAAATTGACCATCAAGAAAAAGAAGGTTCACAATCATCCTTCATTTGGTGAAGAAATTGCTCCTCAACTCTGCCATTTTCCCATGAATACATTTGAGAAACACGCTGAAAGGAGCTTCTCTTCCCTTGCATCTGCTGTCTCGAGTTTATGTATATATATTTGACATTGTTCCACAAACATGCTTACTCATTAGGCTTTATTAAAAGTTGAATGTAGGAGTTAAGTTAATTAACTTTTGTTTATATGTATTCAAACTCTGAAAGAAGTGCATAGAACAAATCCTAAAAAACGTAATAAGCTGCAAAAAATATATTGTATTACAATCCAAAACCTTTTGAAGTATATTACATACGTATTCTCAATATATATATAGGTTTAAAGAGTGAATCTTGTTTGGTTTAAGGATGAAAATACTGAAGAAACATTGAGTACCCAATGCTGCCAATAATTACCGATAAAAAAAAAACTGAGAGTTGGAGGCAGGTACCAGCAAAAGAAAGGTGTTGGTTGAAACAAAGAAGTATAAATGTGAAGTCATAATTGAGCAAATGGTCCATGGGGTTACTCAAAAGATTTTTTCTCAAGCTCATTCATGTTTTATGAGTGGATGCTTAGGTCTTTATGCAATATTTGTTCATTACTCTTTTATCCACAAATACAATGTAGCATTGGGCTTGGACATAATGATATCTGTCAACATACCAAAACAGAGGTGTAAGCCTTGATACATAGAACACATCTTTATTTATGGATTACTTGGCAAGTTAGAACAAATCTTTCTTGTGGGGTCAGTTAGAACAAATCAATTGCCTAAAGCATCGATCTACTTGCTTCTAACTATCAATTCCGTCTTCAGTACACAGAAAGACTAATACGTGATGAGCTTTGGTATTCCTTTCCCGAACATCTGAACCTGTAATAATAAGGGCACATAGGAATCTAGCATCTAAGTGAGTATATACATAACAGCAAAGGATTTCAAATGTTCTCAAAAGGAGGAGAAGAGTTCATGGCAATTAAGAATAAATAATCAATCAAATTCTAGTTTAGAATTCAAACCGGAGTACTAATTCTCTTTAGGTAATTCTTTCAATATCATTATTTAGCATATGCAAACAAGGTTTCATGAACAATGATGCTTCAAAACAATTACTTTGAATAACATGAATGAATTTTCAAAATAGTATGTACATGTTATAACAATATTGCTAGAATCTTGCATATTTTGATAATTCGACAATCATGTTTTTGCATGCATACTGCTTTGACGTCATATGCATCACTTCTTAGTCATCTTCTTTTCTGCCCTCCTATCAAGTTTAATTTTGGGAACAGTTTAGCATATAAGAATCACATAGTTTATACTGAATGCTGTAGAGACTTATTCCTTAAAGTGACATTTATAATGGTAAAATACTCACCAAAAACAGTCATCATATAGTGGTAATTTAGTGCACAACTTGTAAGTTGGATACAATTTTAAGGAGCTTTTTCCATTTCCGAATCTTCTTGATAGTTTTCATCTTTCGAAAGCAAAGACCGTGATGCAGGTCCACACTAGCCACCACTTAATGAAAACTTGCCATTCATCCTGGTTACTATGACCAGACTAAGGGGGGCCTGGTTCACAGCAGGACCAACTTGCAAAATCCTGCTCCTATAACTATGGTCTGACAAAATGATATCGCTGCTCAGTAACTCCTCAGGATTTTGGCAAAATATATCCTTAACAACACTAGTGCAGCTGCACTGCTGGCCAGCATGACAGTTAATAGAATATTAGCCTTGTAATAAGCCATGTGTTCTGCTGCCCTAAGGATACAATGATGTGGATCCTTCCAAGTTAGACAAGCAAAACATCCAACAGCCAACCTCATCAAGTGTGGTAGGTGATTTTAGCCTAATAATTAATGTTCAGTAAGCTACTTATCAATTGAATTAAGCCCATCACAAATGCCCCTGAATTAAAATTGACTCATATTGCATGCTAAGTCCCACAATCAAAGACAAAGTACACCCTGTGTATTGCATGCTAAGGGTCACAGTGTCAGACCATGAAATCACCCGTGAAAACTCATAATATAGATCTACCAAAATCAATTGCTTTTTTAACTTTGTTTTCACCTTCACAAATACAACTTCTTTGCTTTTCAACTCTTTTCCACCACTTTAGGGATGTTCCCATCAAGTAGAACTTCAAAAAATACAGTTCTTCCCTTTACCATTTTTTTTCATTGAAAATAGTTCTCCAAAAATAATTCTGGGCAAGGAAATCCTTACTGTGCATCCTTTCAGGAAAGACCAAAAGCTTTCACCAACTGTTCCTCTGCCCCATTGCTCTCGTATACAAGATTCAGAGATCTCATCTCCGTAGCTTCGGTCTCCACAAAACATACTACCATAAGCATTAAGGAAATTCACATTCTAATACCCCATATTGAACTGTTCATGTTTGAAATGAATCTGCTGCACAAGATGTAATGGATCAACAAACATCCAGTGAGAATTAATTGATCTTCAGCTCTGATAACCAACTCAATATTATAGATCCTCATAATTATTCTACACTGCTCTAGAGAGATTTGTGTGCTTGACAATATTAACATGAAAAGAGCCAAAATACACATAGCCAAAAAGACTCTCTTCTAGTATACATGCAAAGGAAATACAGAAAAAACTCTTACTAATAATTATTATGATGATAAGTTGGAATATTCAGATTCCAAGCACGAAATGCATTTTACAAAGGCTAAACTTAAAATATGCAGAAACAGGTAAATCTTACTAGATTGGGATTCAAGCAATACCAATCAAGATAGAAAATCCATTGAAAAAGCAAATCCTATTCAAACTAAAATGCAACTAGAACCCACAACGTATCAATTTTAAGTAGAACACAGAGAAACCAGAGGGGAAAATAACAACCTGCAGTAACACTACTGCACTGTTAATAGATGACAAGTGGTTGAGAAATGACTCAAGTCTATTCAGTAACATTTTGAATCAGGAACACTTAATAGATGACAAGAAAATTCACCAAAGAGCATGATAAAGGAAGTGGACTTTGGCGGGAGCAGAAAATGCAAAGAGGCAGGGTTAATGATTTATTGAGAAAAGACTATCCTGAATTGTAAGTTGATTAATCAAGCTACATTTAGTTATATGTGAATCAATTGTCAGGTTTTAAAGTGAATGAATCCAGGAAAAATGGTCAAAACCAACAAAACTACCTACATTATAGAACACCATTGTATAACAGCATTTGGAGAAACTTAAACAATCAAAGCCTCAGAGATAACCATCTACAATGACATTCAACATATCTAATTGTTGATCTCACAGTGAATATTAGAAGGGGAGAGGGACAGTGCAGAAAAAGAATCCACACTCCTCAAAGAATGTTGCCCATATTATATTATGACAAACTTGCAAGCCCAAAAGGCCTGACATTCCATTCCCCATCCCCCAACATTCCCTATCCAAAAAGCATGACCATTTTCTAAAGAATAACTCCAAAATTAGTTCTCTACAGAAGGCCTCAAGGAGATATATAACCCAGAACACTCTGTGAATCATACAATAATATTGGAGAACAATTATACAGTACCTCATCAGTCACCAGGTTCCGCTTTCTATGAGCAACCTTATTTGAAGCTTCATCCAATTGATCCTCATCTCTCTTTGATAAATTTCTTTTGGACTTCACAGGCAACCTCTGCACAAATCACCACAAACAACAGAACAACATAAGAATGTATACCAACAAAGAAAATGGACAATATCAAACCCATTTAACACCTTCTCCCCAGATCCGTCAGATACGTCCCTGCGCTTAACCTTCTTTTTGTTGCTATCATTACTTCGAAATGATACTGCTTGATGGGCCTGATTTTCTTTGACATCATTAACCTCTGTCTTGGGAACTAAGTCTCCCCGAGCCGAAGTTGTCTCTGCAGCACTGTCTAACACTGCAGAAGCTTTCCCAAGAAGGCCTCGTGGACTTGCAAGAGACTGCTCCCTTCCCTTGCTAATTGAGGGCTTGTCATACCCCTCATCTGGATTCCGTGAATTAGGCTTCCTGCTCCTTTTATTAGGAACTTTTCCCAGATCAATTTCTTGCTCAGCTGCAGCTCTCAAATCAGCCTGTTGGGGCTTTTCAATCTGCTCAGAACATTCTAATGCCTTAGAACGTTTTTTATTTACAGCAGCATCATATTCAGTCTTCTTGGTTTGAGGGCTCAACCCTGGCTTAGATCCAACGCCAGATTGATCAACTTCACCAGAAAACATAGCATTAGTTGCAGGTTCTTCAGACACCTGATAAAAAAAAAGGGGTCATCTTATGAGTTAAACACTTAAAACTTCAATTTGCACTAATGGATGGTGGAAGCATATCAGTGGACGGGCCTTTGGTATGACTAAAGGGTTTTGCCAAACACTAAATTGAACAAATAATATGGCATGAATAAGAGCAGCATCGCACTCTCATTTTCTTCTGACATCTTTTCCTATCTTTCAGTTTTTACCCAGAAAACGAAAATATACTGTGACTTGTATCGCCATAAGTATTAACTAAACAAATCTGTCAAACTCTAGGGATATTGTTGAGTGAGAAATCACAAGAGATACCCAAACAAAGATCTTTCCCAAATCAAATTGATTCTCTGGAGCTGTTGAACCAATCTATCCACACACTGGAGCAGCGATGCTGGATCCCCAAATTGATGGGGTTCAATTTCGACATTGTCTATCGGCTAGGGAGAGAAAATGCTCTTGCTGATGCCCTGTCTCGACTGTCGAAGGGCTCCTGTTATATTATACGGGCAGTGTCAAAACCTATGATGGCATTGCTGACGGCTCTCCGCAAGTTTCACACCAGAAATCCTGCTTCGGCCGATTTACTGACCTCTCTTCAAGAACGTTCGGAACACTTTGAGGATTACACCTTGCGCAACGGTTTGATTTTCTATAAGAATCAAATTTTTGTGCTAGCTGACTCGGCTTTGTAGGATTTAATTTTACAAAAGTTCCATAATTCTCCATTAGGGGCCACGCTGGTTTTCAATGCGCCCTTGCTAGAGTTGCCGCCACATTTTATTAGCCTCACATACAGAAGGAAATTCACGATTTTGTATCTCAATGTGCTGTTTGCCAACAAGTTAAGGCACTCAATTCAGCTTCTTCAGGATTACTTCAACCACTCCCCATCCCAGGTAACACGTAGGAATCCCTTTCTATGGACTTCATTACCCATTTACCCCCTTCGGATGGGAAAATAGTGGTTTTCGTGGTGGTGGATCACCTATCCAAATATGCCCATTTTTCTCCCTTGGGCACCACCCACTTCATGGCTACGGGTCTTGCGAAGGTATTCATCAAAAATATCTACCATCTCCATGGCTTTCCAACTGATATCGTATCAGATCGGGACCCTATTTTCATGAGCAGTTTCTAGCGAGCTCTTTAAATTTTACAGGGTACTATGCTATCCACAAGTAGTTCTTATCACCCGCAAACGGACGGTCAAACAAAGATAATTAATCACTGTTTGGAAGGCTATCTATGGTGTTTTGCTACTGAAAATACATCTAAGTGGGATAAGTATCTGCTATGGGCTGAATAGAATTATAATACTTCTTGACACTCTTCCATAAAAATGAGCCCCTTTGAAGCTATGTATGGGAGACTGCTTCCTTCATTAATCGATTATGTCCGGGACTCTTCCTCAGTAGCCTCCGTTGATGACCTGCTTACTACTCGCTCCAGCCTCCTCGCCACACTTAAGGCTAATTTACAACGCGCTCAGTTACGCATAAAAAATCAGATTGATGCTCACCGCACAGATAGAGAATTCTAGGCAGGCGATTGGGTCTTTGTCAAATTGCAGCAGTACCAGAAACCACGGTGGCTCACCGCCAATCAAACAAACTAGCTAAATGCTATTATGGACCTTTTTATATATTGGACTGGATCAATCTAGTTGCATATCGTCTAAAATTGCCGGATCATTCCAAAATTCCCAATGTTTTTCACTTCTACCAACTAAAAAATGTCACAGTGATCCTGCTGGCCAGCACAGTGACCTGCCCATCGCAGCATTCGGTAAATAACCTCTAATGGCTCCTACACAGATTTTGGGTTTCCGGAAAATTTTACAGGAAGGTAGGTTTGTTCCCCAATTCCTTGTTCAATGGGAATCTCATACGCCCGCGGAGGCTACCTGGGAGCTAGCTGCAGACTTTATCCAGTATTTTCCTCAATTCAACCTTGAGGACAAGGTGCTCTTTGATAGGAACAACAATGCTACGAGCCTCATTGATATGGATACCACATCAACAAAAGAGCCTCCGATTTCTTGACGGAGTACACAGTCAACCCAACAACCACTTAAATGTTACAAATGCTATCATCTTCTCACAAGAAAATCTATATGTCAATGGATGTAACATTTTAAGAAACCTAAACCTCAGTTTCAAGGCCCAGTCCCTGATCTTCAGAGGAAAATTCTATAGAATAAAAGGATGAGTTGGAGAAATTCCCACGCTTACCTAGTTTGCCCATTCCTTATCCGGCCGACCCCTCACCTAATTAGCTAGATCTGTCCATCCAGCAACAACTAGCCAAGCCAAATGTGCCCATTCGGTGGCCTCCAGCTGAGGGAGATATTTTAATCCAGTAGCAGCCAGCCAAGCCATATAATTTTTCAGAGCAGCTGGAAGGATCCTGAAAAGCCACGTTAGTCCTCTCTTATCGAACTATGTTTTCCTCTTATGGACTCTCCATGAAACATTAGTCGTATCTTATCACTATTGATTCCATTAGCTTTCCTCGAACCATCCATGAGGCACTGAGGATGAGAAATGGGTACAAGCCATATGGGAGGAAATGGGTGCTCTAGATAAGAATAAAACATGGGAAATTGTTCAACTTCTTGAAGCAAAATGATTGGTTGGGTGCAAATGGGTATTTAATATTAAATACAAGGTAGACGGGCCACTAAAAAGGTGTAAAGCGAGATTGATAGCAAAAAGGTACACCTAAACCAATGGCATAGACTAACAAGAGATGTTTGTCTTGGTCGGAAAATATGAATATCGTACGTGTACTATCACCCTTTGTGGCTAATTTTGGCTGAGATTTACAATAGTTTGATGTGAAAAATGCATTTTTAAATGGGGACTTGGATAAAAAGGTCTACATGAACCACTAAATAGTTCTTGGTGGTAAACAAGGCCTTGTACAGCTTGAAAAAATCTCCTTGAGATTTATTTGGGAGATTTACAAAGGTCATGCTTAACATGGGGTATAAGCAAAGCCAAGAAGATCATTATTTGATTATTAAATATTCAACTAGAAAAGTAACCGTGTTACTTTTTTATATTAATGATCCCGATTAATTAAAACCATAAGCTAGGAGAAGAGGCCAACTTATCATCTGGTTGAAGAAGATACCAACAACTTGTGGAGTGATTGATCTACCACTTACATACTTGATCAAATATTACATACGCAATAAGTACATCTAGTCAATTTATGCATGAATAAACAACAAAACGTATGCAAGCCGTTCCAAAAATTCTACATTAATTGAAGTCAACACCGGGGAAGGGAATCCTATTCAAGAAAAGTGAAAGACTACAACTAGAGGCATATACTGATGAGGACAATGTAGGTTTCCTATTGGATAGGAGGTCTATACTTGGTTGCTACACATTCCTTGTAGGAAACCTAGTCAATTGAAGAAGCAAGAAACAATCTATGGTAGCAAGATCAAATGTGAAGGCCAAATTTAGATCTATGGTATAAGAAATATGTGAACTACTATGATTAATGATAATTTATAGAAACATGAAAGATAAGAATTGGGGGACTAATGAAACTCTACCATGATAATAAATTAGCTATCAACATTGCCAACAATCCGATACGACACAACCAGACAAAACATATCGTGGTGGACAAACATTTTACTAAGAAAAAACTCAATAGTAATATCGTTAATATTTCATATATGCCATCAAGCAAATAACAAATAGGTGTACTAACGAAAGGTCCAACAATTCCAAGATTTCAGGAGCTCACCATCAAGCTTAAAAAGGAAGACATCCACTCACTACCTTGAGGGGAAGTATTGAAGAATCACAAGAGATACTCGGATAAGATCGTTCCCAAGTTAAATGATTCCCTAGACAGCTTATAGAATATTTGGTGATGATTTTATTTGATAAGAAAATACTATATTGTCTCCCTACCGGATTATAAAGGAGGCATTTCATCTCTTTTTAGATTTTTTAGCTTAGAAAATATTTCTATGTATCATTTTTATTCTTCTTTAATTCATGCAATGCTTTGTAAAAGAACAATTGCACACCCTTGTAAACAATATACGAAAGAATTACTTCTTTCAGATATCATGCCTGAGTCACAACTCATTTAATTCAATTCTTCCAGAGAATTTATGGCCAACAGACTGAATAAGTTAGCATACAAATTCACAAATTGAATAATAACTACATCATACAATTTAGTGAACTGGACAGCTCATCTTGATTGTAAATCCTCTTGGTGCTTCCTCAATGTCAAGTGCCATCATGATTGAGGAATTCAGCCATCTCTAGGTAGTTATGAGTCTTTTTTTTTTACCAAGACTTATTGAATAAGTCAGCAAAGAGTAAGCAATTAAAGTGCATAACATAATTGTTTGCTGGGCTTTCACATGTACAGAGCCGATCTTTCTATTGTGTCCCTTTATTTTATTTATGGAAGCCATGATGATGCACATCAATGCTTTGCATAGTCCCAAGATATCATTAGTAAGCTCCATACTAGCACAAGATATTCAATAATAGAATTGGTTATCATGGATGGAACAGCAAATGATGGAATTCATCAGCCACTAGTCCACCAACATTATTACAATGTTGATACCTCCAAAAGAAGCTAGCAGTAACATTAACAAGAGTTCTGCACGAAAGTAAGGAGTTACAAACCACTAGTTCCCCAGAATCATCGACATGATTCTGCTCCACGTCATCAGACTGATGCTGGCATACAGAACCTATTATAGGTCCATAATCATCATTATTGATGTCCATGGATTTAATAACAGCCACAAGATAAGGTCTAAGTTTCTGAGCAGTGTTTTCAATAACTTTCACACCCAACTTCCATGACATAGGTGAAGCAACCTAAATAAGGAGAAGAAATATTAGAACTGCTTCAAAAAATTACACACAAGTAGAAAAACTATCAATTGAGATAAAATAAAGTTTAGAACTTGCCTCATGTTCCTTTCTTACACTAGATAGAAGTACTTTAAGAAGCTCCCATGATATATCTTCACTCTCATCTATGATAACAGTCATAATTGTCTCCATCGCCAAAAATACAGCATGCGGATGATTAGGCCTTCATATTGAAAGAAAAGAATCATTAATGGTGAATTTTTTTCCATCCATGACAAGGATGTATGGCATAATATCCATATGATTTCAATGTATTAGCATCAAACCTCTTAGAAACAGCAAAACCAGATGTTAATATGCATGCTTTGTGTACGTTGTTGCAAAACATGGAGTTAAGCAATCAAATGCCAGTTGTTACCAGAAAATAAACTTTCATCCGATAATTTTCTTGCATTGGCACAGGAAATATATCAAGACAACCAAGCTCCTCCTGAACATAAAGGCCCACTTCAAAACTGTAGTTTTCTTCAATAAATACAAAAAGATGGCATCACTGCTATCCACGTTAGCTTTCACAAATTCATGATGCAAGAAATTCAAACTACAATAAATTTTTACATTAGTTTCCATCAAGGCTTACAAATTTGAGACTACATTCTAGCCATGTCATACTAAAAATTGTTCTGAAATTTTTGGATTCACTGGGAAAATATTAGTTACAAAGAAGAATGCTAGCAATCTGACACCAGTTCAGATCAAACCCTATCATCCCAAGTACTAGATGATCGATGACCCAGAATCAATCAACCTTCATCCCCTCTTCTGCAAACAAAGGCATATTGACACTATTTCAATTCAATCAATCAAAACAAACCCCAGTTCCTAACAATTACCATATTCAGACTATGATTCCTTCTAACTGATTCACCCCTGATTCACCAAGGAACCTATCCAGAGAGAAACCAGACCCAGAATGCAACTCAGCACATATGTTACAACAAAAGTAGACTTAAAGACTACAAAATAAAGTCCCCAAATAAATTGAACAAGGAAGAGAACACATCTGTAACAGAACAGGATAAGCAAAAGTAAACTGTGTTTAAGGCTGTTACCTAATGTTTTTCAGAAATTGCTCAAACATCTGAATTATCAGTGCATCACACTCAAGGTCCAGCATCATCACACATGACCTAATCTTGGCAACATTGTCAATGATTGAAACAGCCTTATTATAACATCTCCCAGAAACAAGAGATAATTTGTCAAACGATGCCACTATGATCTCAAAAATTTCCTGCACCAAATGAATATCAAACTATTGTATAATAATAAACAATAAAGAACATAAAATGAAGGAATACTGTAACCATATGAGTCATTTTTTTCAGAGATGCAGATACCTTCATCTTCATATCATTATAAGGAGCATCAGGTGCTGTTATTCTCATAACTTCATTTAAACATGAAGCAACTGCGATTTTCACATCCATATTTGAATTCCTAAGAAGTTGGTCAGAAACAAGAGCCTTCATTGCTGGTAGAAGTGCCTCTTGCACCAAAGGGGGGGCTGACTGCCCCACCTTTGCCAAGAGGAGCTCCACTTCCTAGAAGAAAGAACAGAGAAATGGGTAAAGCATGAGGTGAAAGAAAGTAAATTCCCATATCAATGTTAAATCATGATGGACAAAAAAAAAACACCACGTAGTAAAGTTGAAATAACACAAAGGAAAAGAATATTCAACAACTAACATCTAAACCAGATCAAAATCTCAACCAAGCATCAGACATAAAAATTGAAAAGAGAGGCTAAAAGGAGAATATGGAATCATGTAATAATGTGGCAACTCTGTCCCATTGCATGCATCCTGTTCACCATTCATTTGGAGATTTTGATAAGCATTAAATTTCCACACATAAATGAGAGAAAAAAGGCATTAGACCAATAACAATATAACACAGCTCAATTAAAAAATTAATTCCATAATGAAATATCAGAACTAATAACGATATGAATGAGGGAAACATGCATCCATACATGATAAAATAAAATGTGCATCATGACCAACGCATAGACCGAGTGACTGGATACAACAAATGGATCAGCCTCGGTTATATCAGAATATATGGACCGCATGAAAAGAACAATTGCAACTTGGGAGCAAAATAGACATAATTTGCTAATGAAACTACAATTAGTTTTTTCAGACATTTCAGAATGAAAAAATAACTGCCGACTGAACTGTGCTTACTCATAACCATTTTAATAAATTGTAACTGATGCCTGGTTAAAGCATATTTAACCAAGTTACACTAATTCTATTACACCCTGAATGGGCCTATAATCATTGGACCAACTCAATGTGCCAAAATATTGGCACTAATAAGGGCATGCAGAACACATGAGCAATGAATAGTCAGTCAACCACAAGCGCCTTGTCAATGTTTGCCAGAATTAATCAAAGAAAATTTGTAAATGAGCTTATTAACCAAAAAGTTCCAGAAAGCAGAACTCTCATACAACTAACACAAAGCAAAGAAAAATTAAAACTTAAAAAACATATCACTCATCAGCCTAGGTAAACGTGATCATTCAGTAACCTATTAACCTCTTCCACTTACTGAATGCCCGGTCAATCATAATTTGGTTGAAGAACAACCTCAAATCATCATTCTCACAGCATCACCACCACCTGGTACTGATTAAACAAGTCGTCACTTCAAAATTTCCTACCATTGATCGCAATATCAAGAGGTGATTGCAGATAATTTAAATGTTAGTAAGAATTAATTCAGGTCCAAACCTACATCAACTAGTCCTACATAGCATATACATGCAGATGATTAAGTTAAATGAGCATTCATCTTCCTAATTCGAGTTCCAATTGCCATGATGAGTACTAAAAACATGCAAAGTTGAAACAATATCAATACCATCCATCAGCAACCCAAGGTTGAGAGATTCAAAACAACAAGAAAAAGAAGCTCGTGCTTAAAAACCTGATTGTGGAAACATCTAAAGCCACTCACGTCAATAAATAACACAACGACAAATTACATTTGAATTTTTTGTTTTTCAAAAATCCATTCACTATTCAGTAAATCTATAAATGGTTGACGTAACACAAACCTAAACAATTCAACATTTGAACAAAAGAAGGATCAACACCCGCACAAGCCTCAAACAACTCATAAAACAATTCAGCAAAAACAAAGGGGCAAATTAGACAAAATGAATAGAGAAGGAAACAGTCTCACATCGAGAAGACTCAGCAGTTCATCAGTTGAAGATGGGGGCTGCAAGAGCCTATTCCCAGCATGCGTTATCTGTTCTAGAAGCTGCTTCTCAGTGTCAGCCATTCTGATGCTAGAAAACCTAAGAAAAGCTCTTAAAAGATAAAAGCCCTACAAAAAATTGATATTTCTGGTGGAACTCTCTGAGCAATTGAAGCACGAAACACAGCAAGAAGAATGCTTGACACTAGAAAACGTATGGAATCACTCAACTAGAAAACCACAAAAAGTTTGAAACTTCAAGCAAAACTCTGCACAGAACACAAGAAAAATAATGTAAAAACATCTGCCAGAAAACAGCACAAAATGAATAGCAGGGTGTCGGCTTCCGCAGAAAGCGAATGGGAGTTTTTGCGGGATTGGTGAAAAATGGAAAGCATATAGAGCGCCACCTGGGATTTTTGGAAAGTTGAATTCATAAGAATTCAACGGATGTGCTCACAAAAATGAAAACAACGAAAGGAGATATCCCAGAGGATTTATACTCAAAAAAGGAAGAAAATATGACTGGATTTGAAATGGAAGTAATAGTGCTGTTTCCACTCTCATATTACTCTGATGGTATCTGGCGCTTTACGCTTCTATTCATGACCGTTTTTTGCTAGAAACGACTGGATTTTACTGGGTGTTGTAACAAAGCCGGGATTGCTTGTAATTTGTGGTATCTACACTGTCTGCTTGTTTACCTGCTCGCCGAACTTTAAATTTTGTTTTAGCTGACGGCCACAACCATCCCTCTATTCTATTCGGCATACGTTTTTAGGGGGGAGGGGGGAGGGGGGGGGGGAATTGTAAACTGATATTTTTAATTTAAAAAATTTAAGATCTTTCTTAAAAATACTTGTTTAAAACCAAAAATAAATACCTTACACTAATATTTTAGTTACCTGTCTAAAATATATATATTTATATTTATAGTTACTTGTAACCTAAAAAATAATCCTTTGTAGGAGGCATTGAATGAATGAGCAATTACATGTAAAATGACACATAACATATTATAATTGATGGGTATTGCTACAGATGAACCCATCTGAAGATAGACCGTTTTCAAGCCATGATGTGAAATGTGCTGGACTAATTTTGAGACCCACAAACATAGCCCATCAAAATCCTATTTTGTAAATGGCTGGATTGTGTGTATCACGCACACGATCCCACGATCGGAGGCCTCCACTGTTTGTCCCTATCAAGTGTGACGTCACGAGCCATAAAGAAATGGACAAACAAAGAGCTGTTTAAGTATTATATAAAAGGAAAAGGCAGCTAATGATGAGGGCGATCCAAAAAATGGGAGCCAGACCTCTAAATTAAACACCCTATAACTTGGATAAGATATTGGACTAAACTCTTGGACTAAAATCCCATTTTATTTTTTCCTTTAATAATTATTCTATATTTTAAAAAGAAACTGACTTGAGCGTTGGAGTGCTTATTGGGGAATAAACCCTGATTGTACTCTGAACCTTAGTTTAATTGTGGTGCACAGGTCATTGGATTGCCAAAGATGGATTGGAGATTAAGTAAAAAATGCATTCTCACGACCTATCACAAATCTAGATCCTTAAAGACGCATCAATAATACATAAAATTATTTATATTTATCTATATCTGTTTTGAAATCATTTCATACAATGGTGGCAGTTGGACCAACACTTTCAAAAAAGAATACTGTAATATTGCTAATTCATGTTCTAGGCTCAATTTTATACCCTTAAAAATTATTATTATCCTTTTTTTTCTCACCTAAACTAATTTAAATTAACAAACAAATGTTGGTGATGGGTTCGGTGACACCGTGAGCCAGTTCAATCTTAAACCCAACCATTAATGCAACAAGAGGCCTAACAAGTAGTGGGCTAAATATCAACAAGAAGATCGATCCGACCAAATACATAAGGTATAGCGGTGGCCAGAATGAGGCCTAGGAAACAATGGATCAAAAAGGACAAAAGTCAATGGGCGAATCGACAGCATGGTTAGATGGATCAATACAGAAGGCCCTTGAATAGACAGCCAACATAAAGGTTGAGCATACGCATGTAGAGTGCCATCTGAAATCACCTGACGACTAAATTGATGGATCACTCACCACTTTCTCACTATAGTAAGGTGACGTTTGACAAAGGCAACTCCCATCAACCCCCAGTGGTTTGCAAACGCAAAGACGACACCTGTCACGAACATTGGCACTAATTTTTCACCTATGAAGTATTACAAATACTCATTGCCACCACGAAATTAAAAAAGACGAAAAAAGGGAGGATTTGGTAGGGCTAGAAAGAGAGGAATTCTAGCATCAAAGGGAAGATCATTCTCTAGCGTTAAGGGAATACCCTACTCAAACCTACACGGCCCCTTTTCAGATCAAGAAAAGCTTGGGTTCCTTAAAGAATAAATGGAGAACCAAGCTCTTTCCCTACACTGCTCTTCCTCATTTTCACAAAAGTCACTCTTCATCGAATATATCACTAGTGAGCGACTCCATGAATGCAACCTTAATGAGCCACCAACTGGATGTAACTAGAAAAGGAGCCCAATTTGTTGGGGCAAACCGAGCGTCCGGACAGAATACGCCGAGAGGACACAACGCTCGGACAGAGGGATAGCGTTCGGACGAACAGCCAAAAGGAGAAACAGAAAACTGCAAGAAACACACGAGATTTAACGTGGAAATCCTTCTGTAACCAAAGGGAAAAACCACGGGAGTATAGTCAACAGCAAATTCACTATGTGAAATATGTTATAAACCTCCAAGATGGAGTATTCGTTATACACCCAATAAGTCAAAGAGGAAAACGCTCCAGAGCAAACGAAGAAAACACTCTTTTCTTTTCACTCTCTATTTTTCTCTTTCTCCATTCTCTTACCAGTGGTGCACTTATCTTCTTCCTTCACAATAGTCCTTTTGTTCTCCCAAGATTGCTCTCTTAATCTTGCCTAACTCTCTCACTGCTCTTTGCTTAAGCTCCACCGGTAGCAGTCCAATATATATAACTACAAGGGGTTTAGGTCTAGCCAGCCACCCTACTGCCAGTAGGGTGGTAGGACCATGCCCATTAGACCTGCCATGGCAGGCACACGCTCAACGTGTCAGATGGCAATCCTAACACCTTGAAAGTTGTAGCCGCCTACCTACCTGCAACACGCAGCTGCAGCAGGCCTACTAAAGAAGTCAATGCCTAGGCTTCAGAGTCCTCGTCCATGTCCTTAGTGACCTCTCGGATATGACGCCTCTGATGAGTCCTCGTCCATTATTTTCGCAACTTCTCGGATAATGGTTCCCGGACGAATCCTTCAGCCACTACTCCTCCTCAGTAGTTATCGTCCAATGCTTCTAGCTACCCCGAGGACGAACGTTTTCGGATTTCTCCAAACGTCCACGTCCATTTGTCTCCACAAGTTCGTGGACACAAACACCACAAGAGAGTGACCCCAACACAATTCTCCTTCCTCTCTAAGCCACTCTCGTTAGACACATAACAGGATCCAATCTTTATCTCACATCTCCTATTCACATGCAATTCTACATTATTTATTATACTTATTACATCTTTCTATCTCTTAAGAAAGATTTTTTTATTTTAATACTAAAAGATAAATTAAAATGTAAATTTTGTTAATCTTTTAACATTTTATTTGTAATTTATAGTGCGTAAGTTCTAGATTAACAGTGTCGGGGATTGGATCTATTCTAATTCAACTTGCAGCGGAATATCAAGTAACTCCCTAATTTGTATCATAATCCAGAAACCAGAGACGCATCAGTTGGCTAATGATATTAAATACATAAAATTACTAGATTATTTGTATAACTACTTCACCGTATAAAAATATAGAAAAAACTTAAAGGTAAAATAGTCTAAATTTACACCATAATTTGATATAATAGATATAAATAAATCTAACACGATAAACCTTTGAGGGAAATATCATCACACAATAGATATGAACAAGCATTAGTGATGCAAACAATAGATGCACATAGACAAAATGAGGAGCTATGAACCATAACTACAAATGAGGACCTATGAACCGTAACTACAAAGCATTATGCATAACAATTCTTAATAAATCGTGGGAGTGAATCCTCGTCCCTAAGTCGAAATCAGAACATTCTCGTCGTCCGAACTACTTAGCCAAACCTAAAGCATCCATAGCCGGGAATGGCGACCGGAGCGGAGACGCTCGTCCCCAACTATCGTGGCTCCTGCTCGGAAACCTCATTTTTTATCCAGAAGAAAAACCAACAGCAACAGCACTGCCTTCTCTGTTACTTATTCCTCAAAACGGACGCAAATTGTGTCTAAGGAGGTATTACATTCTGAATATGAGCTCCCATTTTGGCAGCGCACTTGGTCTATTGCGTTTTTACTTATGATGGCACTCGTGTTCTTTGCACCCACCATCGATCCATATATGTTACTAGACTCAGCCTCTCCCGTCTTTGCTGCGTCTGAAGGCCTTCAGGTGATCTTTCTTGCTTTAATATTCTTGACGTTTTAAATCTTTCAAATAGAGCTCTTTGACGAGTTGTTTTATTATTCTCATTATTTTTCTTGCCCCGACTTTTTTATGGTGTAAAATTTAGTTATTAGGGATAATATCTTCCTGGATTGAAGGTCAGCATTGTGGATACAGGGTTAAGACAGTGTACTGAAACTAAATAACCTAGCCGGAGGAAAGAGACGTGGGTTTCTCATCGTAACTAAATCTTTAATCTCTGTCAAGACAATATATATATATATAGAGAGAGAGAGAGAGAGAGAGAGAGAGAGAGAGAGAGAGAGAGAGAGAAGAAGGGTGCTTCTTTGAATTGATAAAAGTCCAACTAGAAAATAATCTCTTCTTTTCGGTTTGGAGACATGAGGATTGCAGCTTCTTCAATAGGCGCGCAATTTATCCCTCCTTATACCGCTTGTCTTTCGTTCCAAAATTGACTGATTATGGGTGGATATTGAAAGGAAAAATTATTCTTTGTAATTCTATATGATAATTATAGATTTTTTTTCCATTTTCAAAAAAGGTGGAGGGTTTTTTCCCATGTCTAGTCAAATTTGCGTCAAAAGAAGAAAAAGAAATATTTCTTACGTGAGATTTTTTTCTTACAATCTCATCTAATTTTAAGTTTTTATTTCAATATATAACAAAAAGGACAATATACAAGCTAGGTGGAAGGAAGCCTTATTATACTTGACTCAATATTTATGGTCCTAACCTATGGGATATATTTATATAAAAACAAGAATATAGTAGAATGTGAAGGAAAGGCTAGAGCTGAGATTTGTGCAGAACCTTATAGAGCAGTTGCTATAATAGAAGCAGTAATGACTTTGCCTCACTGATCCTGTAAAACTGCTGGTACATTTTGCAGTTTGCACTATATCCTCATCATAAGTCTTTTTTTTCTTTATTTTTCTTTATTTCATCGGTAAAATGGGAGATAGACAGAGGAGCCATTTTATCAGATTTTGTGCTAAATATATGGAATAGATGTAGTTGATAAATCATTGTTGATATTGTTACTATACGGGATTTTTGGTTGCCCTGTCATAGTTTAGCAGTGAGAAACTGCAGAAATTGCCTGATAGACTGGAAAGAACTGGCTTAAAAATGTCAAATTTGGTACTATGAAAAAGTAACTTGAGAATTTTGTGCTTTTCCATATTTCAATTTCCTTGGTTGAGTTGGGAATGGTTTCCGTAGTTTTAGCTCCAAGTCTAGACTCTCCATTTTTTGGAGTTTAACTGTTGCCTCCTCCTTGATTTCTATCTGGAATCTGTTTTGTACCACCTGGTTTGCCCTGTATAATTCTGAATTAGCGTGCATTAATTTATCTAGTGGCAGCAAAACTTTATAGATCTTTTGGATAAGAAATAACTTGAGGTTCATGAGCTTTCCACGTACATGATTTCCATCTTTATGAACCAAATTAAACAGTCTTTGGAGTTAAGAAATTTATGGACTATATGATATTTCCTTGATAAAATTGAAGCTTCAAAATTCTGTTAAAAGAACAAATTGTGGTTCTATAGTGAATTTCTTTTTCTGCATGCCCCCTCCTCCTTACCCACACCATTTTTCATGATATATTTAATTTTTCAGCAATGAGAACCATAGCTTTTCAAATTTGGTTTATTGAGGATGGTGATTACGGGGAAGAAGACCTTCAATTACTAACTTTCGTTACCTTCTTGATCATGGGTGCTCGATATTTTGATAAATTACTTACGGGTCAGAAGTCAAATTGATGCATGAAAAAACAAAATCCCAGCTGCATCATGATGTGCCACATGGTTCTGGCAAGGGACAGCAATCAGTCACAGGTTTTCCCAGTGTTGATCATTACAATAGCTTTTGGGTATGGTCATATTCACCATATGTTTCTTGAGTTAGTGGATAGCACAGTGTCATTAGCTTTCAACAATTTTAATGGCGCTACTTTTTCCAGATTGTGGGGCCTGTGCCTGACTCATCTGTGAAACAAGGAGGCACTATCAAAAGTGGAACATTATCCTTTTGCAACATATGAGAACTCAGAAGTGGCTAACAGTCACATGCATCCTCTATCTTGGGCAATTTGGCAGTGAGTGTCTTGCATATTTGTCACTCTTGAGTCAAATGTCATATGCCTTTGCCCTGTTATGATGTTTGATCGTGGTGGACTATAATAGTAATACATCTTTTCTTATGCAAGTATTCATCATTACTATTTGAATGATCTACTGCCCCTTGACACGAAGTAGTTAAGAAGTGTCAACAACATGAACAGTATTAAATCCTATTTTGTGTGGTTATGTTTCTTGCAGTTTTGCTCGATCCAAGGCAATGCTCCTTTATAAATGAATAGGAATTAAATTTCTTCTGTTATAAAATTCACCGGTGCATCAGATGATGTAAGTTTTGATTGTCCAACGATGTACATGCCCTTCAATCATCCTGTCTTCTCCATGTACCACTTCAAGGTTGCTGTTGGTTGTAGTTCATTTCTCTAGTTTCCAAATTTAGACAATTGATCTATTTTGGCTTCATATAGAGACACTATCAAACTTATTATTACCAGATTTCACCTGTATAAGTGAAAATTCTAAATCAGATTTTATATATTTTACCTAGTTTGGTTCTACTAACTGTACCAAAAAAAGAGACAGCTTAATAAGTCTCATAAAAGGAAAACTTTAAGCAGCTTTTCCAAATTTGTATGTGTTGTTCATAATTGGCCCTACTGATGCTTATGGTATGCTTTCAAGTAGCTGGAGTATATGTCCTTGTGTAGCCATGCATTCAGTTGAATATGCAATGGTTGATGTCAAAGCAGCAGCTTGACACGGTTGGCAAAGCAGGGCACCTTTTTTTGCTGTTTAATTTTGTGACATCAAAGGTGAGGCACAACATGTGACCTGGCAACTCTGACCTTCCATCGCTGTTGATTTTAGTGCATCGTTGTTGCATCAGTTCTCGTATTTCTGGTGAAATTGTTAGAATGTATATAACTTCACCTCTCAGGAGATGAATGCTTAAATTTAAAAGACTCTAGCCTTGCTTCTAAATGCAATATGATGCTAATTGCAGGTCAGCTGCTTTGGGGAGAGTCTTGAGTCTGATACTGGGGATAACTGGAGGTGGGTCGGAGGTTTGATTTTGTTTCATTTTTAATGCCTTTTGTTTTGTCTTATTGAATATTGTTTCTCCCAATTTTTGCTTAGGCTTGAAATCCCAGGTAGTGGGAAACATGGAGAGGCTCTTTGAAATACACTGGAATAGCTGGGAGACAACAAGAGGTAAAAATAAAAATCCATTATCAGAAGGCGCTCTTCGAAATTGATGAGGATTTGCATTGTCCTTTGGTTAATATATGGTTTATTTATTTTTTACTTACCTGCTAGTTATCGGTGAAGTTTTCTAAAGTAGCTAATTATGGTGGAAGATGTGGTAATCTGAGCCCTAATCATAAGATTCATCCCAAACTTCTCACATAGAAAACCTCAAAATATAAAATCATTAAATATTTATCATAATTTCAACATTTTCAATTATAAAATCATCATCTCATTAATATATCGGGTAAATATCGATAAAAATAAAAATTGTTAAAAATCACGAGTCATAACCCGAAAGAAATCACCAAGCCTCTATCAAAATATAGCTTGTCACCAAATGAAATAGTAGCAATTAGCTTCCAAAATCCTCTCTACCTGAAAATCTCACAATAAGTGTAAGATTCCTTGCTAGCGTTATATACTCAACTTAAACTAGGAGCCAATATAATGGTGAGTCAAATACCCAATAAGTAATAATAATTAACAATATATAATAAAAAAATAAATATCTCGAATATACAATATTAAAAATATAAAAGCCACAATAGTAATATAAAATACAATAATAAACTGTATTTGAAAATCTGTAATTCATCATGTCATGAAGTCGACAAAAGCAGGTCAATTTAAATAATTAGTTATAATTTTATATATTATTCTTATAAATCTTAAATCCAAGTGTGACAAACCAACTATACAGGATCCGACAATTAAAACCTGCACAGGATCTATCGGACAACTGTCCGGATAAATAATTATGATCTATTTCAAATAGTCATAAGAGAATAATCATGAAAGGATAACCACACAATCACATACCGAGACAACCCAATAGCTTATAGTATGCAATCTAAAGGCCTATGTGCAGCTGACTCCAAATCCCATGATAGCTCAGACAAACCATCCATAACCAATACATAATCCACGGCGTCAAAATCTAAAGAAAGTAATGCTCACCAGAGATATGTGAAGCCGTGCCGAAAACTCGCCCTGCTCTTGCAATGAATCCGAGCCTCTCTGAAGGGATAAAATAGGAAATATGAGCCTAAAACTCAATAATCGTGATCCAGGGCAGAATCCGATAATCAAATGATTCAATAGCTGTACAGAAGTTGAAGCAGTACCGCAATAGATAGTTCAAAGGTTTGAATCAAAGCATATATTTAAAATCAAATGTACGTGACATACTAAAACCCATATGTGGGCAAAATTGGCGAATATCAAATCCAAATCCAAAATCCAAGTCCAAATATCCAATTTATGCAAAAACACAAAACATGCTCCAAATTTGAATTCCGATTATTCAAAGACTAATTTTAGAAAAGAGTTATTTATACTTCTAGTAACCTTAGGCCAAATCAAATGCAGGTAAGGCCAGCATGATAGGTCATCTATGTACTTTGTCTCACATAGGTAAAGTTGCTCATTATATTTTGTCACTTGCGGTTTTGGGTGCAATTTCTCAAGTTATAAGATATATTAGGACGTCCTAATATATCTTAAGATTTAATTAAATATCCAAATGGGAAGGGTCACTATGTCCAAACCTTTCTTACTGGTGGAAAGAGATTTCCAATAACAAATATCTCTTCATCGGAAGCTGGCTAGAATATCCAATATCCAAATCCAAATTTTGTGACCACGACTCGACACATGTATGTGAAAATGTACAGCCTATACAAGTTTTATGTACATTTCTATATATACATATTGATATAAACATATACAGTGTCCGAAAATTACCCATGTTTTTAGAAAATCATAAAGTTCTCAAATATTAATAGAAACAGAACAAATACCTCAATTGATCGGTAGAAAGGTCATGTGTGTACAAAAAAATAAGCAAGCTAATTAAAAGCGTACCCATGAGTTTAAAACCTTCAAATCGAAACAAAAATATATCAGATGTGAAATCAGATAAAGGATGGTATTATAGGATACTTGCATCGACCTTATACCCAAGAAAGGATACTCTGAGGTACCTGAACGGAGCTTTTTCTCTCCTATCGGTGCGTCCATTCTCTCTCTACTCATGCGGCTGCTTCCTCTCTCTCTACTACGTGAACCCTTTCCTGTGTCTCGCCGGCGAGCTGCTGCTGCCTCCTCTCTCGGCTGCCGCTGACCTTCTCGACGTTGTTTCTCCTCACCGAGAGCCGTCGTTGACCTTCTCTCTCTCTCCTCCGTGCCACTCAACCACTGCTCGCGCCGACATCCTTCCTACGCGATCTCCTCCCGCCATGCGCCGCCATCGCTCCCTTCTTCTCCTCTTCCCCTCCTCTCTTCCTTTTTTTTCCTCTGTGCGAAACCCTCTCCTTCTCTTCTCTCATCTCTTTTATTTTTCCCTCGCTTTACTTATGTCAATGTCGCCTGTTATCTCATTTTTATTTTCTTTTTCTTTTCTTTCTTATATATATATATACATATATGATATCCCATTGGCTCTCGGATGCCTATTGGGCGTGTTTTAGGTGCAACACCGCAAATTCGATTTTTCTCCAAAATTTCACAATATATAATTAATTTCATAACACATCCAATTAACCCAAAATCACAAATAAATATTAAAATAATCTAAATGGGAATGCGGGATATTACACATCATAACTACGACCCAAAAGTAATATTAAGGACAGATCCTATTGGACTCTCATACCATGATGATAAAAGTTTTGAAAATTCTAGATCTCATCACTAATAAGTATGGATTCCCCAAAGTCTAACATTACAATGAAAATAGGGATTTCTTGGGTCTGAATATTGGTATAAATCACTTGGATGCCAAATAACATTAAGTATCATAGATTTTATAGAATTTGAATCTCACTTAATTCAACATATGGATTCTGCTGAATGCAACTCATGGATTCTATTGAATTCAAAATTCAAAATGTATTAACAATAACGGGATATTATGAAGAATTTTCTGGATCTTATTCTGCTATTGTGAAACAATAGTCATGAATGTCATTCCCCGTCAGTTGAGTATGTACTATGAGATAACTAATTATCATAAGTTTGACATGCCATCAAATTTATGGGCTACCAAGATTCTACCAAACAAAGTACAGATATTTCACTAATGTGCATTTTCTTTGCCCACAGAGTGTAAGAATTATCTCAACATGTCAAATCTAATATCCTTCATCGTATTATCTCTTGATATCACACTATACTAAGTAATATATCTCATCGCCACTATGATTTGGAAATTAGTATCGGACGATTATTTACCACACTAAGATTCTGTAGATTCTATATGCCTTGAAACCGTAACGTTTTCATATAATTTTCTTTATTTTGATCGTAAGAAGTTAATAATATACTTACGCAATTGAATATACTGCAAAAAAACTTCGCAACTATAGTGGTAGAAGTGTCGTTTGATACTAATAAAAATAGTACTCATACGACCAAGGCAAACACAAAGAAATCATCGAAGAAATGAGAATGATCATTGGATATACAAAATATCCAGCTACTAGCTTCCCATTGGCCCATAATGGCCCATTAAACCATACCACTCATAAAACAATATTGTCAAACTCAAACCCCATACCAGCTGAAAATACAATCTGTGCTCTGTTTTTCCATCCAAAACGAAAACAGAACAGTTGCCGAAGATGAAGATCGTTTTTGAAAATTTACTAGAAGATCATTAAGATGAGCCATTCATTTACGAGAATATGGAAGCATTTGCGAGAGAAGAAAATTATGAGCAGTTTAGGAAATCCACCTGTCTGATTATAAATTTTGGCACACAAACAGAGCACTGCTATGGTGCTAGTAGGACCATTAACAGCAACAAAAATGGTGACTGACGGAAACAACCATTAACAGCTCTCACCACCACTACCGTCTCCGACCATGGTGGCACATCGATAATAGCAGCAGCTTTGGCGCCTTTTCTTCTTCTTATTTGATTTTTCTATTCTTTCTCTCGTTTGAACAAATGCCAGCAAAAGGGAGATGAGGGCTTGTATATATAGAAAGTGGGGAGGAATATTGATAGAAGGGGAAAAAGTAGGGGAGGGGAAGAAGAATAGAAGGAAGAGCGACAGAGGGAGCATAGAGATCAGAGAGAGGGACAGAGATCAGGAAGAGATGAAATCAAGAGGGAGAGGAAGAGGGGAAGGAAAGTACAATCATTCAATATTTCATTTAATTTACCAAGTATTTTCTAAATAATAGAGTTTAGGGTCCTTATATAGAAAAACCATAGTTCTAAAATAATTTGAAAATAAATATAACTTCCTAATTAAATATGATATAAGTTCCTAAAATAAAAAGAAAACCTTAATATAATAAAATCTTAACACAACAAAATCATGTAAATAAAATAAAATAAAATCAAAATCTTTTAAATAAAATAAAATCAAGTGAAATAAAAGTGGATCTCTTCTAATTTTGGAATATTTTCGATGTCTGCATCAATTCTTACCCGATGGTTGGGACTCAACCCCATCGAGTAAAATTTCTGTAATCAACTCCCCAATTATAAGTTAAGTGACTATGCAATCTTCTGTTAACAGTGGTAGACACGTGTGAGTAGGGACCGAAATCTGATTGATCCACCAATGTCACCGAAAGGAATTGGACTTGGGTCTGGAGAGGTGTAATCTTGCTAACTCCGATGAAATTTCAAAAGATCTAGGTCGAACTGTTAGAGTGTCTCTCGAGAGATCCATGTATTTTTGGACTCTGGTCGGCCAACCCAACGGATAAAGAAACGTTGAACTGCTCAATCTCTGGTAAACATAATCTACTAATCTAAAATAGTATCAATTCTATCGTTGTATGCCGGTATGGGAAAAGTTGTGCAGGATTGGGTGGATATTCAATATGTGGCGTATTTAGGAGTACATCAAAGGGATCAATAGGTGGACAAAAATTACCTCTATAAGCAATCAAATCTTCAATATTGAATGTATGATGAAAATCAAAACGATATGAAAATATTACCTTTGTGTTAGGGTATGTGGGAGCCCTAACACAAAGTCCATACTTCGTCCTATTAGGGACCATTAGGTACGGGTAGAGGAGTGTAAAGGCCAGTGTATTGCTTTTTTATGTTTTGCTAGCTGACGTGTTCAATAAGTACTGACAATTTTGACTACATCTTTCTTTAGACTAGGTCAGAAAAATTGTCGTTCAACCTCATTTATTGTTTTATCATCTCCAAAATGTCTTGATAGACTACTGGCATGCACCTCTTAGATTATGAATTCCCAGGCATATATTTTTAGAATATTAAGTTTATTAACCTGAAATAAGTGCCCATCCTAAATGCAAAAACCTTCTGTGGTGTTTAAGTGCACACATTGTAAAGTTAGAAAGATTTTGCTAAAATCAGGGTAGGACTCATACTTTTTTTTAAGTCTTTCAAAACCAACAATTTCAACTTGAACAATAGATAACAAAGACAGACGATGACTCAAGGTATCGGCCGCTTAGTTCTTGACTCCCTTCTTATGTTTTAAGATAAAAGAATAGGCTTGTAAATATTCATCCACCAACTATGATTATAATTTAATCTTCTTGGGAGCTAATAAAATAAAGAGTTTTATGGTCAGAAAAGATGACAAACTCCTGAGTTAACAAGTAATGACGTTAATAATGTAAGGCCTGTACAGCGGCATACAACTCCTTATTATTAGTAGAGTATCGTAAATTGGTATCATTTAACTTTTTGCTAAAATAGGCAATTGGATGGCGTTCGTGATTAAGAACTCTTCCGATTCCTATACCTGTGGTATCACACTCTACTTCAAATATTTTGGAAAAATCAGGGAGTTGCATGATGAGGGCTGTTGTCATCCTCTCTTTTATAATTTTGAAAGTTTTGGGAATATCAGGAGATCAAGTAAATTCACCATTCTTCATGCACTTAGTGAGAGGAGTTATGATTATACTGAATCCCTTGAACCAATGATACAAAGTGGTTAATTTGTAAAAACTACGAATTTCATGGATGGATTTGGGTTCAGGCCAATTTATAATTGCTTGGACTTTACTGGGCCAGCAGAAATACCATCAGAAAGACAATAAAGCCCATGAAAGCTACTTTATCCGAAAAGAAGGAACACTTTTTAAGATTAGCAAACAAGCTTTCTTTTCTAAGAGTGAGATAAACCTATGTGAGATGATTCAAATGTTGTTCCTTGTTCTTACTATAAATGAGGATGTCGTCAAAATAAACCACTAGGAATCAACTCATGAAAAGTTGTAAAGCTTGGGTCATGACACTCATAAAAGTACTTGGTGCATTATATAGTCCAAAAGACGTACTAACCACTCATAAAGGTCTTCCTTCGTCTTGAAAGTTGTTTTCTGTTCATTCTCTGGACGAATTTTGATTTAGTGATAGCCACACTTTAAATTTATTTTGGAAAAGATTGTGGCACTAGCCATCATCTCTAACATGTCATCAATTTTAGGGATGGAAAAATGATATTTCACGGTGATTTTATTTATTGCTCTACTATTCACACACATCTGCTATGATCCATCCTTCTTAGGTGTTAAGAGAGCGGGCACCACATGTAAACTCATACTTTCTCAAATAAATTCTTTGCGAAGGAGTTTTTCAACTTGTTGTTCGAGTTTAGCATGCTTGGTAGGATTCATCTTATAATGAGAGAGGTTTGGGAGAGATACACTCGGAATGAAATCAATAGTATGTTGAATGTTGCGTAAAGGTGGTAAGTGATTGGAGAGGTCTTTAGGGAAGACATCTCGAAAGTTTTTGAGGATTTGGCAGGCCTTATTAGGATTCTGTATGGAAGAGTTTGAAAGGACTTTGAAAACGATAATAGCAAACACAACAAACTCACTTATAACTGTTCTTTCAAATGCTATGGGACTAATAATATGTAATCTTTTTATTATCACCACATCCCTTTTTTATTGTAAGTTATCGGTTTTGGGGATAAAGGATAGAGGTGAATCTTTTTTCCTCTGTGAATAAAGGAGTATAAATTAAAACAATCTTGGATTGTTACATCCAAGTTGTATAGTCAAGGACGTTTGAGAATGATATGACCTATATCCATTGGTATAACGGCACACCAAATATGATCTTTATATTCTAAGAACTAAATGGGTACGAGACAATGTTCTTTGACGGCTATAAAAGACGTCTCAATTCACGAAACGTTATATGGATTAGGATGTGGGACAACTCTCAATCTCAAAAGACAAATAGTGTTAGCTGAGACTGCATTGATACAATTACCGCTATCCACGATAATCTTACAAGCCTTTTCATTCACTTTGATATAAGTATAAAAGATGGTATGACGACGCCATTTATCAGCCACTTTGGATTGTGTTAAAGTGTATCGTACAATGCTTAAGAATGGCATATCACGAGAAAAAGAATGGGAGCCTAGGCCAGGGGAATTAGTGTTGATGCAGCCTACAAATATGTCACTGTCATTACCATTTAAATCATCAAACTCCTCTAACTTGGGTTAATATACTTGTTCTTTAAGGGGTTCCTCATTTATTCCATATTGTCCATCAATTAATAAGATTTTACTTGAATATTTGAAAAAAATATGTTCAAAACCTTTACAATTGAAATACTGTAATTGAGAATTTTTACTCGAAATTTCAATACTCTTTCCTTGAACTTCCCTTATAGGGAAAATAGTGGACAAATGGGGTCCTAAGACAGATTTAGAATTTGCAGTGGAATTATGATATGTTGATTAACGATACGGTGTCCTAGTAACTAATTCAAAATCTTGGACTAAATTATACTTATGATTCAAAGTGGTAACTTCATGAAGGATAAATTCTCTCCTAAGGTCCTCATGTAGTCATTGGTAGAACCTACTTAACGTCATGGTCTTGCCCTCAATGATGTGACATCTCATTTGAAAATTATTGAATTGAATCACATATTTAGTTACGGATTGATTACCCTGTTAAAGAGCATTTTATTGGTCTAACAAGTTATTGTATGAGATGGGTAAGTATTTCTCTTGAAGGCACTTTATTTTGGTCCAACTCCTAACAAGGGTTACTTGACGCATAATAAGGAGTTCCTCAACACTTTTCCAAAATAATTGAATATTTCCTATCAACTTAAGGTTAGCAAATTGAACTCTTCTATCTTTTGATACGTTATACTATTCAAAAAAACTATCTATATCTCGAACCTATTAAGTGAAAACTTGAGGATCCAAGCAACCGTCAAAAGTAGGGGCATCTAGTTTGATGTTTTTAAAGAAGTGGTCATCCGGGTCCTACTTTTGATCATATTGTTGGGGCTTGTAATTGCGTTTACGAGGAGCTTGACTATCTTGTCTTCGTTGATGACTCTTATTATGGGAGGCATTAGAGATGTCAGCATTTGATGAGTGAGATCTTATTTTTAAAGTAGCAACTCGATTTACGAGATCCAAATTTGTCTGACGAGTAGTGGCCAAGTCAGTTTGAATGAAAATTATGTATTTTGAAATTATTATTGATTGGAAACTAATTTGACTAATTGTTGACTTAGAATTTCGAATTAGCTAGAATTCATGATTAGGTTAAAGGTGTCATAGAAAATAATTCGATTACTTCGTAAGTGTATGTAACATCAATATGATTAACGAGATTAAGATCAATAAGCAATTAAGGCAATCTAAGCTAATATATATATATTTTTTGTGAGATTTCATATGGTTCATATCATGCAAATAAGTATTACTAATCTATTAAAATAATAAGTAGGAATCAAGTACAATGCGATTATGTTCACTGTAAAGGTAGTAGGATGTGAAATGGATGAATTTTTTTTAATGGTACATATAGATAAAACTAAATACTATTAAAGAAAAATAAAAATATGCTCTAAACGATGAGGAAGCTTTTGACAGAGTCTACCTCTGATAGGGGTAGAGGGAACAGGAAGTTTGCTTACTTATATCCTTGAGAAATCCCCTGAGAAGAGAAAAAAGGATCAAAGAGAAGAATGAGAGTAGTAAGCAAGGCCAGAGGTTAGAAAGCAAACCTCCGTCTACAAAGTACTTAGACAAAAGTCTTTTCTTTAAGAAAAACCCTTCCTTCAAAGCCTGGAGTATTGTGTAGTCACCAGCAAAATACCTTATATCATGTTACTTGGGCCGCCAGAAAGCCTAGTGAAGGAGTTTGGAGGTGAGTTTTGTTGCTGAAATGAATGCTTTTGCAACAGCACCTCTTCTCTGGCCGCTAGGGGAGCTTAAAGGACGAATGCTGAAGGGCAGCTAAGTAGAGCATTTGTCATGTCTTCGATCCCAAAATTACGTTTATTAATTTCTTAATCTATAATTAAGTTAATTAACTTTTATCGTTATGGTTCAAATATTCAATTATTTGTACCACCTATTTAAAATCCCAAAACTAATATCAGGATGTAAATATACAAATTAAATATCGTTAAACGGTCTAAAATAATATGAAAATCAACTATCAAGACCCAAGTGCCATCCTTGAAAATGACACAGAATATCGACAATTATTTGATCTCGAATCAGTGAGGAAAAAGTATTTTAACTAATATTAGAGTATTGAATCCATAAACTCAATCAAAAAAACTCATCATTGGCCTGACTCATCATAAATTAAAATATACAATAATTCTAAAACAAATCAAATACAAATTATAATTAAATAAAATCTTCAAACCTTATTTGCCCAATTTTATAGGTAAATTTGAGCTTACTAATTTGGAGGGTTAGCAAAATAAAGTCAAAAGTGAGCCAATTACTTATGAAGATATGTAATTTTTTATGTGAATTTATATATCAATAAAATATGTTGAAATTATGTCATAGTTGAAAGTCTGAAATGTCAATACTAATAGTCAATTATGCCAATTCTGTGCTAATATATAAAATATATTAATAAAACATGTTAACATCTGTATATTCATAGCTAAACATATTAAATTGTGTAAATATGTAAAATATGTTGAAATCATGCTAACATATAGAAAGGATCAAGAATGAGTTATGACCTCATCAACAAATGTAAATATTGATATTCGATTTATGATTATTTTTACATAGTTAAAAGTTGTATGCTACTATTCATAACCTGTACGTGAGCCATTTACATACAATCCCTATATACAGGGCTGAATATCAATTTTTTGATTTACGGTGATATGTTTAACATTCGATTTACTAATAATATATTAGGATATGTCCAAGTATATTTCATTAATTTTATACAATGATTTCTATTTAATTAAATTTAAAAATTTATTTAAATACGAATATTTCTTAATTTTTCTTATACGGGAGAAAATAATTTTTTCATTAAAATTTATGTAGAGTTTTATTTTATATTTTTTTTGAAAATATATATCATGTAGTAAAATTATAAACATAAAGAAAACAATGAAATAGAAATTGAGGACATATAGGAGTATAAGTATATTATTTTTAAAATTACTTAAAATATTTTGTAAAAAATACAAGAATTTAGCATAATTTAAGTAATTTTTCTTAATTATAAGTATGCATAAATAATTATATGATAACTCAAGACGTGTAGAATTATATACATAAAATTTGAAGATATATAAGAACATTTGTACATCATTTAAAGATATATAAGAATATTATTGTAGAAATTTAGTACTTAAATATGATTTATGTTGGGTCCCATGTCAAGGCCTATGAAAGATATCAAGGTCCGCGAAAGATATCGAGCCCAGCCTAACTGCGCAGGGGGCATACGTGGTGCCCGCTGGCAGAAGATGATGAGCGCCTTGCAGCGCATTAATGGGCTGCCGGAAAACCAACAGGAGAGAGAAAAAACCAACCAATGGAGAAGCGGTTAGCACTGCGCCAACGTCTCAGGCAGCCGTCTGCGGACAACCAGTCAATCCCCGCTCAGGGGAAGACCAGGTGTGGACGGCAGCGTTCAGGAGCCTGCCCGCCACCGCAAGACGACAGCCGACATGACCGGCGGTCAGCGACAGCTACCAGAGGCAAGGAAGCCCTAGCAACGGGCATTATGGCGCTCAGAGTTTAATGGGGAGGAGCCTATAAGAGCTCCCTCTGCCCACAGAGAAAGAGATTCGAATTCTGATCCTCCCTTCTCTGAACAGATCACAAGAGAGAAAGAACTCGAGCTGAGATAAGGCTCATTTCCTGTGGCCACGAGCGAGTCCGTTTCTCTCACAATCACCGTCCCTAAGTCTATTCAGGCAGTGGGAAGTCATCCACCCATTGCGGTGCATTAAGGAAGCCAGGCCTTCCGTAACCTGCTCATTGCATCCCCCACGCTAAAGCATACACATCACTCACGTTTCATCAGCATCCATCCGCGCACCGCTCGCCGCGTTCGCCATTTCCGTTCATTGCTGGAACTTGCTGACTTGAGCGTCGGAGTGGCCGTGGTGGAAGAAATCCCGCCGGACCTTTGACCTCTTGTTTGTTGTTTGTGTTGTGCAGGTCCAGGTTTAGAGTTGCGGAGACCGGACCCTTTGCCTGACGCTACCACGTGCTTAGGAATCCGAAAGCTCTCTAATCCGTACGGCAACCGCAAACTCGGGACTCAACATTGGTGCCGTCTGTGGGAAACTGACAAGAAGCCAAGTGTCTCTTTCCCACTTTCCTCCCGAAGAGAAGAAAATGGTGAACACCAGAGCACAAGCTAGTGCTCCAGCAATGGACGTCGTCGCAGAAAACGAAGATCCCCTTGTCGTGAACCAAGAGAACGCTCGTCCAGAGCCTGACGTCCACCGCTTGGCCACGGACATGGGCGACATAAAGCTGGTCCTCCACGCCCTGTGCGAGCACACGGGAACCCCTTGGCCGGGGGCTGCCCCTCCAACGTCTCAGGCCTCCTCCTCCAAGAGAGCGAGGCGTCGTGCGGCGGCCCGCAGGAGACGATCCAACCATCACGACAACGCCGCAGCCCAAGCGGTCCCCAACGGAGTCGACCCTAACGAAGCGGAAATCCATCCCAACCGCAGTGATCCAGGGGATAGCCATGAGCGGCGTAACCCCCGCAACTCGCGCGGCCACGGGAGGCCGACCGCAGTAGGATCGAACAGTGAGCAGCCGACTCAAGCGGAGAGCCGGCATCCCCGACAGGCTCAACCGCACCTCCAGGACCACCCGGAGCTCCGCGATGTCATCAACGCGCGGAGAGGAGCCACCGACCTGTTGATGGAGGAGAAGGTCAAAGTGTTGTGGGACATCCTGCATAAGGAGAGGCCCATGCGATCCTCCGCCGACCTTCGGAGATTGCCCTTCGTCATGGACTTGCAGACCCAGCCGTTGCCGAACAAGTTCAAGATGCCGGTCCTGGAGGGGTACGACGGAAGCAAGGATCTGATGGACCATCTCAACTGCTTTTGTACCCACTTGTCTCTATATGGAGCGAGCGAGGCTCTGATGTGTCAGTGCTTTCCCGTCACCCTCAGGGGGGACGCGTTGCTCTAGTTCTATAATCTCCCTCCGAACTCCATACGCTCATTTGACGAGCTAGCTGACAGTTTCCTAAGCCAGTTTGCCTCCAGCCGCAGAGAGGAAAGGCAACCGTGGCACTTGGTCCGCCCCGCCCAGAATTCGGACGAAAGCATGAAGCGGTTCCTCAACTGTTTCAGCACCGAGGCGCGGCGGATCCCCCAGCTCTCTGACGAGCTGAAGCTCAATGCCTTTGTCGCCACGCTGTCGGCGGAGGATTTCTTCAAGCATCTGTTGTACCAGCACCCTCAAACCTTCCAGGAGGCTGAGGCCACGCCAGGGCGTACATCACGACCGAAGAGGCCAATGAGGCGAAGCACCTTGAGCGAGCGGACCGGCCCCCGGATTTGAGCCGCCAGCACAACTGGCGGGCGAAAAAGGGACAGCGACAGTCAACGCTTCCCCGAGTGCAGTAAGCAGCAGTGGCCTCCACCGGGGCCCAGAAAGGACTACGGGCGGACATCCTTGACTTCCCTGAACGACAGCCGTACCAACATCCTGATTCAGATCTAGGACGAGAAGTTCTTCAAGTAGTCGAAAACGCCGAAAGGACCCAGCGGCAGTGACCAGACCAAATACTGCCAGTACCACCACTGCCTGGGACACTCGACTGAGAACTGTCGGACCCTGCAGCAGGAGATAGAGGACCTAATCTGTCGCGGACACCTCAAGCGGTTTCTGAAGAGTTTGGGGCAGGGACCCGCAGCCTCGAATGGCGAGGCCAGCAAGCCTCCGAGGGCCCGCACGGCTGCCGGCGTGGTCAACATCATTTACACCGCAGCAGTCGAGGACGCCGGGCGTAGGGAGCCGAAGTAAACTTCCAGCAACAAGCGAGCGAGGATAGGGGATAGGGATGATGTCATTAGCTTTAGTAGCGACGATATGTCTCATGCAACCTTCCTCATACTGATCCGCTTGTTGTATCTGCCATCGTTTCAGACGGTGGAGATGACTACCAACTGAAACGAGTCTTCATTGATAATAGAAGTTCACAAAATTTACTATATTTCAGCGCATTCCTTAAACTTGGATTGAAACGAAACCAGATGAAAGCTGCCGGCGGACCTTTGTACGGCCTGGACAACGAACCAGTCCCTGTGCAGGGGATAGTCAGGCTGGAGGTCACCATGGGGACCCACCCGCGCTCTGTGACGCGAGAGCTGGTGTTCATCGTCGTTGACCTACCGTCTGTCTACAACGCCATATTAGGCAGATCCTTCCTCGCGACCTTTGGAGTTGTGACGTCCATCCCACACCTGAAGGTGAAGTTTCCCACCCCGTGGGATGTGGGAGAAGTCCTCGGAGACCAGGAGATGGGGCGGACGTGTTACCTGTCCCAGATCAATCCCGCGGTACCGTGCTACCCGGACGAAGACCTTGACCTCCGCGATGAAACCCTGCTGCAGCAGGCCCAGTCGGGAGAAGCCACCGAAGCGGTCCCTTTAAATCTTTCCGAACCGGAAAGGTGCGTCAACGTGGGCAGATCTCTCCATCCCGCAGAACGCGAGCGGCTGATTACCTTCTTTAGGGCCAACTCCGATGTGTTTGCCTGGGTTCCCGCTGACATGCCCGGGATACCGGTTGAAGTGATTGTCCACAAGCTGGGCCTTGACTCGAGCCGAAAGCCCGTTCGGCAAAAGCACAGGAACCACTCCGTCGAGAAATTGGTCGCCATAAGGGAAGAAGTGAAGAGACTTCTGGACGCTGGGTTCACCCGGGAAGTTCAATATCCGGAGTGGCTATCCAACGTCATGCTAGTGAAGAAGAGCATCGGCAAGTGGCGAATGTGCTTGACTTCACCGACGTAAATAAGGCTTGTCCCAAGGACAATTTTCTTCTCCCCAGGATCGACCAGCTCGTGGACTCCACGTCTGGATACGAGCTCCTGAGCTTCATGGATGCGTATTCTGGCTACAAGCAGATCCGGATGCACCCAGAGGACGAGGAGCATACCTCCTTCATGACTGTCCAGGGGATATATTGCTACAAGGTGATGCCCTTTGGCCTCAAGAATGCTGACGCAACCTATCAGCGCCTGGTGAACAAGATGTTTGAGACCCAGATTGGACGAAACGTGGAGGTTTATGTCGACGATATGCTCGTAAAGAGCAAAATCGCCGGCGACCATGTCAACGACCTGGAGGAGACATTTCAGGTCCTCCGGCGGCACGAGATGAAGCTCAATCCCACCAAGTGTGCCTTCGGAGTGACCTCAGGAAAGTTTCTGGGCTTCATCGTGTCCCAGTGTGGCATTGAAGCCAACTCGGAGAAGATCAAGGCCATCCTCGACCTGAACCCCCCGCGGATGATAAAGGAAGCGCAGAAACTCACCGGGCGAATAGCTGCCCTTTCGCGATTCCTCGCCAAGTAGTGGACCTTTATCTCTACTTGGCAACGTCACCAGCGGCCCTCAGCTCCGTGCTAGTTGGGGAGCATGAGGGTGTGCAATGGCCAGTGTACTACGTAAGCCGGGTGCTGACGGATGTGGAGGCCCGCTGTCCGCACGCTGAAAAGATGGCGCTCGTCCTCATCTATTCGGCGCGGAAGCTACGGCCTTACTTCCAGTCGCACCGGATCGTCGTACTGACAGATCAGTTGCTGAAGTCGATCTTGCAGAATCCGGAAACGTCTGGACGGTTGGTCAAGTGGGCTGTCGAGCTTGGAGAGTTCGACGTGGAGTTCCGGCCCTGGCCAGCCGTGAAGGGACAGGCCCTGGCCGATTTCATCGTAGAAGCAACAACCCCAGCTCTAGTAGATGCCGACAGCTCGGGAAACATGGAAGACCACGACCCTCCAATGTGGACCCTGAATGTGGATGGGTCGTCCACCCAAGCAGGTAGCGGAGCCGGAGTCGTGCTTAAGACACCGGAAGGCACGAAAATCACGTACTCCGTCTCACTGGCCTTCCCGGCCACCAACAACGTAGCGGATTACGAGGCCTCCTCGCTGGCCTGCGCCTAGCCAGGGAATGTTCCGTGCGGTCATTGGTCGTGCGCAGCAACTCCGAGCTTGTAGTCAACCAGGTGCAGGGAAACTTCGACGCGTCAAACCCATAACTCGTGAGGTACTTGGCGAAGGCGAAGACCCTGATCCTTGAGTTCTACTGGTTCGTGATCGAGCATATCCCCAGGTCCAGTAACGAGTGTGCTGACCGACTGGACCTGGACGCGGCTATCGGATCCATGGAGCAATATGCCAGGGAACAAAGGGAAGTCCTAACGGCACCTAGCATTGACGCCGAAGATCAAGAAATGCTATGGGTCGACATAGAAAGCAATTGGATGACGCCGTACGTGAAGTACCTGACCGAGGGAATCCTCCCCGATGATGCCAGCGAGGCCAATCGGATTAAGAAGACAGCAGGGTGATACACGATCCTCTGCGGAAGACTGTACAGGCGGGGATACTCTACTGCACTCCTGAAATGCCTTACTCCAGAGGAAACCGAATATGCGTTGAGCGAAGTACACCTGGGATTATGCGGCTCGCACATCGGGGGTAAGAACCTTGCGTTCAAGGTCATGCGACAAGGGTTCTATTGGCCGACCATGAAGCGAGACGCTATGGAGTTCGTCCGGAAGTGTGAGAGTTGCCAGTTCCACGGCCCCATGACGCATCAGCCGCACACGGAGCTGCACTGCCTCCAGTCCCCGTGGCTGTTCTCGCAATGGGGACTCGACATACTTGGGCCCCTACCCTTGGCTTTCGGACAGAGGAAATTCTTGATCGTTGGCATCAATTACTTCACCAAATGGGTAGAAGCTGTCCCCCTTACCAGGATCACTTAGCAGAACGCGACGGATTTCCTCTATCAGGGTATCGTTTGCCGCTTCGGGATTCCTGAGGTCGTGGTGACTGACAACGGAACTCGATTCACCGGCAAGCGATTTGCGAAGTACTGCCACGATCTCCGCATCAAGCTGATCCACACGTCCGTGGCACATCCTCAGGCCAACGGATAGGTTGAGGTCACCAACTGCATGTTGTTGCACGGATTGAAGACCAAACTGGAAGATGCAGGGGGCTCCTGGATTGAAGAGCTACCATCCGTGCTCTGGTCGTACCGAACGACCCCACGGGAGCCGAGGAGGGAAACGCCTTTCAACCTCTGTTTTGGGGTTGAGGTTGTGGTCCCCGTGCAGGTGGGGATGCCAAGCCTGTGGGTCGAGTGCTTTGACCCAGCCGCCAACGCACAGAGGCTCCGGGAAAGCTTAGACCTGCTCTCAGAAGTCCGAGATGTGGCACAATTGCTGATCGCGGCCTATCAGCAGCGCATCGCGCGGTACTATAATAAGCGGGTGAAGGCGCGCCCGCTCGAAGTCGGAGATCTGGTCCTCCGGAGCGTAGAGGCGGCGGGAAAATTCGCGAACGGGAATAAGCTCTTCCCTGGGTGGGAGGGATCATTCCTTGTCTCCGCAATCCTTCGGAGCGGAGCGTACAAGCTGCGCGCCTAGAACGGCAAACTGGTCCCGCGAACCTGGAACGCCACCAACTTAAGGAAGTACTACTTGTAACGCTACGTCAACCCAGGTAAAACACGCACGTGCACTATGGTGAATGCTTGTACATGTGTAATGCCTTTTGTTAATAAAATCACTTTTCCTGTTATTTTGCATCTCCATTTGTGTGAATTGTTGACATGCATGACATTCTTAAATCGAAACGACCTAGACTGCCCCTAAGTCGGCAGGACAATCGTCCATCCGTAAAGCAAACCCATGGCCGTGCGCCGAGCGGCCCGCAAGTGGCCACAAAGAATCTCGCCCGTGCGGCGGGCAAGTCCGAAAGGGCATTCATCTATTATGGCTCTACGCCAATCGACCCAAGCGGTCAAAACATTAGGCTTGGGGGCTTTGGAAGCTTCCTAATTCTCAGCCAACAAAAACCTTAGGGGGCAGGTACCGCAGGCGTGCGGCGACCTTCTTGTGCAGAAGAGAGTACCCTCAGTCTACAATGGTCGTGGGCTAGGACCTTAAACATGGTGATTATGACGCCTTTTGCAGGGCCACACACCTCCAGCATATACTACGCGACTAAGGCCTAGACCCGGAACCCGGTGGCCATGGCCTGAAAACCCGGACGCCCCTTTGTTGTGGTTCCGCGGGACTTGCGACGACATCCGCCTTACCGGATCGAGCTTCCCACTAAACGCGTGAGTTGCGACGATATCCTCTGACGAAGAACGAGCACAGCGCAAGAAGGCTCCTGGATAGGGCCTTGGCGACAATAGCTCTGCGAGCAAGCACTCAAGTACGGGACATGATCCCACATATCACATCAAGCGAAAGGTGCGGGCAGCATACCGCATCAGAAGAGAACGAGTACGAAAGAAGAAGAAGCCACTTTTTATTCATTTACCAGAAACAAGCACAGTACAGAAGCAAGGGATAGTAACAAAGAACAACAAAGCAACCTATACAGATAAAGACTACTTAGGAGGACGAGACGGCCCGGTCTCCTCAAAAAAGTTCCTCAGGCGGGACGCCTCCCTGATCCCGGCGTTTCCCGGATGGAAAACTCCTTCCGGTACATCAGGAGCCACCAGGGAAGCGATCTTCCGGCACAAGCGAATACCGTCCCAATACCGAATCTCCAGCAAGAGCTCCGACTCCGATGGAGTAAGCCGACCAACCATACTCTTGGCCAGGCGTGCGTTATCGTCCTCCGTAGCCACGAGCAGGGTTTCCAGTTGCGCCACTTTCTGCTGCAAGCGCCTGTTCTCCTCTTGCGCCCGTTCGCTATCCCCTCGAAGGGAGGCGACCCGGGCTCTTGCGTGATGGATGGCCTGCTGCCCGCGACGGAAGCCCCTGTGGAGGAGGGCGGTCAGCTCGTCAAAAGGATCAGTATCTCCAGAAGCCTGCAAAGGAGAAGACGTTAGAGGAACCCCCCAAAATGTGCAACAGCAGGGGAAAGCTAGATCGAAGCAATTGTACCTGAGTGGGAGCAGCGCTCGGAGAGTATGCAAAGTCACCTGGCGGAGCACCTTCCTGAGGCTCCTCTCCTTCGCCTGACGGGGCCAAGCTAGCTGGAAGGGTGGCAATCGTAGGTGCCCTCGGGGTCTCCAACCTCGAAGACGTCCCGACTGCCCCCTCTCTAGCTCCCGATGGGTCAGCGACCAGTGCTACTCCTTCCTTCGATGGTGAAGCTATGTCCTCGAGGATCCTACCCTCTGAAATGGGCTCCACAAAAATAACAGTCGGCTCCGCACGTGCCCCTATCTCCGGCGCTGGCGCAGGCGCGGCTGAGCGCGACACCTCTGGGTCATCAAGATCCAAAATGTCGCCTGCCATTTCCGGAGCCGCATCCACGAATGCTTCGGCAATGGAATGCGCGAGAGGCCCCCCAGTGGGTTGAGACTCCGCCTCGTAGGTTTCGGGCTTGGCTAGCCCAGCGACCGAAGTCGGCGACGGTCCGGCGGTCTCCCCCTGGTGGCCCGTGCTTGCAGCCGCCTTCGGGACCAGACTCTGAACCTCAACAATAGAACTGGCAGCTTGTCTTTGGGACCTCCGTGTTGAAGTTCCTCCGGTCTCTCTTAACCTCTTCAGAGCAGCCTCAACTTCATCATCGTCCGAGGATGACTCCAACAACGAGCAGCTCTCCTCCTCGTCCCCTCCGGACGATCGGGGAGCGGCTGCACCCCCAGGTTCTCTCTTGCCAGGACCAGCGGCTCTCCATCTCGACGAAGGCCCCCATTTGGAGGCCTCGAATGTGATAGACGTCAAGAAATAACCCTGGATGGAGAACTTCGCCTCCTCAGATTGGATGGCGGTGATCAACTCCGCCGCCCCCACAGCATCCTCTGCAGGCGGCTTCTCAAGGAAGAACCCTAAAATCGGGCCCCACACGCGTGAAAGCTCAGAATCCAGGGGCTCTTGCAGGAAGAAGTATCGGTCCTTCCAGCCCTTAACCGAGTCGGGATTAGTTCCCCTAAAATGGAAGCCGCCGTGGCGCGATCCATCGGGGCGGGATCAACACCGAGGCAGAAAAGTACTTCGGGGAAGTAGGGGAAACACCCTGCGACTCCCTCACGGAGGCTCCGGCCTCTCCCCCTCCACGGTTTGCACTCGAACTCAGTGAGGTGGAGACCATGACCGACGCCCTCCGCTAGCGGGAAACATCCTCGTGGAGGTTCGGCCATGGCCCCACCGTGCTCTAGGTGAGCCACAACCCGGAGAGGGGGTACACGACGACAAGCAGAGTGGCGAGCCACCCTCATTAGCATGAGGAGCGGACCGCGACACGGGAGTTAGAACGGTCTTCATCAAGGACTTCGAGCATCCAGCTAATCCATCCAACTCCTTCTCGGACCCTCGCTGAGGGCGGAGCGAGCCAGGATCTTCTCATTGTTTCTCCAAAGGTAGCCAAGGGATGTGCTCCACTCGTTGAGGAGCCCCTCCTATTTGTGGGCAAGATGGGAGCCATTCTCTTGCCCAGCGCAGCACGCTTACCAGTAGACGTCTTTCACGGAATAGGAAATACCCCTAATCAGACGCAATCCAGGACGTGCGAATCTTACCAATCAGGGCGACGAGTCACGGCAGTGTCAGAAAGGCCTGCGCAGTCTCCTGAGGAAAACGCAAGTCCAGAAAATGACAAACGGTGGTGCGGCATGAGGAAGGTTGTGAGGCCGCAGAGTGGACCCAAGGACCACTGGCCGGCCTAGGCATGGGGGGCTAGTGTTGGGTCCCGTGTCAAGGCCCACGAAATATGTCAAGGTTCGCGAAAGATATTGAGCCCAGCCCAACTGCGCAGGGGGCATACGTGGCGTCCGCCAGAAGAGACGATGAGCGCCTGCGGCAAGATTAGCAGCCTTTGGAAAACCAACAGAGAGAGAAAAAGCCGGCCCAATGGAGAAGCGGCTAGCATCTGCTAACGGCTCAGTAGCCGCAGCAAACCAGCTAATCCCCGCTCGTGGAAGATTAGCGTGGCGGCAGGCGCTCGAGAGCTCGCCCGTCACCGTAAGACGACTTGGTGACATGACTGCGGTCAATGACAAAGAAACCGAGAGGCAAGGAAGTTCTAGCAACGGGCATTCTGGCACCCAGAGTCCAATGGGGAGGAGCCTATAAGAGCTCCCTCTCCCCGCAGAGAAAGGGATTTGAATTCTGATCCTCCCTCCTCTGAACTGATCACAAGAGAGAAAGAACTCGAGCTGAGATAAGGCTCATTTCCTGTGGCCACGAGCGAGTCCGTTTCTCTCACGATCACCGTCCCCAAGTCTATTCAGGCAGCAGGAAGTCAGCCACCCATTGCGGTGCATTAAGGAAGCCAGGCCGTCCGTAACCTGCTCATTGCATCCCCCACGCTAAAGCATACACATCGCTCACGTTTCATCAGCATCCATCCGCACACCGCTCGCCGCGTGCGCCATTTCCGTTCATTGCGGGAACTTGCTGACTTGAGCGTCGGAGTGGCCGTGGTGGGAGAAATCCCGCCGGACCTCTGATCTCTTGTTTGTTGTTTGTGTTGTGCAGGTCCAGGTTTAGAGTTACGGAGACCGGACCCTTTGCCTGACGCTACCACGTGTTTGGGAATTCGAAGGCTCCCTAATCCATATAGCAACCGTAGACTTGTGACGCAACAATTTATATGAATTTAAGGTATATATTTCATAAAAGTTTATAAAATGAGAGTAAAATTTCTTACATGTAAGGTCTAAAATAACTTAAATATGAAATTAAGATATATATGGGTATTCGAAATAAAATATACTTAATAAGATCATAAATGAACATTGACAAAAAAAAAAAAAAAAAAGAAATATTTAGATACACTTGTATTTATTTGATTTTAGCCAATAATTACTTGATTTCTTCTTAATTTTTCATTCTCCTCCTTTCTCTCTCTTTTCCTCTGCTCTCTCTTTGTTCTCCTAGAAATCAGATAAAAATGACCAAAAATTGACTAAAAAGTTTATTGATAGAAAATTAGCGCACGGGCTCACATCAGGTATTGAAGCACAAACCATATTGTATACTAGCACCTTTTAGGCGTGCATTAGGTGCAAGTATTTTGTTCCAAATATGCACGTGTGCCGACTGAACGTATTTTAGATACAGACATTTTGCCTAAAATACACTCATGCATAAGTTAGGCACTAGTAAGGCGTTACATAGCCTAACTTATTTCGGTCAAAAACTTAATTTTTAACTCGAAACCTCAATTATTTTTAATAATCTATCAATTTGATTAAATTAATTATTATTAAAATAATCATTTGGGATTTATACCTTGCAATGCTTATTCCGTACAACACTTTTTCTTTTTATGTTTGTATTTGTTTCGTAGTTGTATTAGCTGCTTTCCTTGGTATGCCAAGAGTATATTAATGAATCAGTGTTTAAACCCTATTAATAGTGACCCCGCATTAAATTCTGACCATTGCTTCAAGCTAAGCTTTAGGAGGATGGCCCTATCCAATGTGATCGATATCACATATTGACCTATTCATGCTTCAAAGCAAACATCTACTTCAAAAAGAAAGAAATCCTTATCTATGACTAATTTTGACTCTTGTGAGAGCGAGAGTGTTTGTATCATTGATTCGACAAATATTGTCTTTTGTCTTTCACATGTTGAAATTCAATTCACTTTATTAAAAGGGGTTTACGCTATGCATTCTAGTTTTTGTTTGAAAGAAGTAGACTTAACCTAATTATAACTAAGGAAAGGAACTATTTATAGGGTTGAATTCTGGTTCAGAACTCAAAAAAAAAAAAAAAAAAAAAGAGAGAGAGAGAGAGAAGATTGTATGGCTATGTCCAATGAAACATGATGAATTCAGTTTTATTTTTGAAGAGATGAAAAAATTAAATAACTATATAAACAAGTAGTATAAATTCTTTTTTTTTCTTATGGTGATGAAGGTATAAGGGGTGTCAAGCTTTATTTTTATCTTTTCTATGTCTTCTTCCCCCTATTGTTAACGTGGGCAGTTCGAATTGTGTTTAGAGATTATTTATTTGCCTCATGCTACCTCATCTGCTTGGCTACTTCGCACCTCTCATAGGATGAGCTTAATTTGTCGTACTAAAACTAAAAAAAGCAGCATTCTGGTTTTTAATGTTTTTCTCTTTCATTGTTTTTTTTTTTGTGAAAGCGCTTGATTTTACGACCTTCTTTGTCTTGTCTCGCATTCTTATATTCATCTTAATCATGGGAAACGTGTGCTTACTTTAATAATATGTAAATCACAACATACCATAATATACGGGATCCAAAATAATGCCAATAATCAGTGGCTCTGATATTTATTCAACAATAATGTGAATGTAACTTGTGATAAGAAAAGATGCCAATTAATATCCCAATATTTGTCTTATAGGAATTACACCGAAACTTACAAGATAATTATAAGAGATTTGCAAACATATTTTTAAACTATCAATACTAAAATTTATATTTTCGAGATGCTTATAAATTTACAGGTTCTTAATCATCAATTAAACTAAACTAGTTATATCATTGTTGATTACCGCATACTTAATGATTCTTCTTTATTTTTGTTTATCAAGCTTGAACTCCTACGAAGCATTTGAAAGGAATGAAATTAGTAAGAAAGTGAGTCAAATACTCAATAAGAACATAATAGCCAAGTACATGCTTATTTATTCAAAATATATCATATAGAGGAACAGGAGTCGTGATGCATGTAAAAATACATATATACTTTCATAACATTTTTATGATACAATTGACTTTTTTTTTAGGTACATAATTCTTTTTGCTTGTCAGTATGTTTTTATATTGCATATCTTGAGAAACTAGGGCTAGTAGGCCTACCAGCTAATGGAGCATTTAATCGATATCTGAATTATATTCAATCCACACAATCAAAGGCCAAAATCGTACAGTACAGCGATACTTCTTCCTTATTTATATCTCGAAGATAGAATGGATTGTGTTCAGTCTATGCAATCAAAGGCTACATACTTTATTTACATCCCGAAAGTAGGATGGATTGTGTTTAGTCCACACAATCAAAGGCCAAAATCACACAGCAATACTTATTTAGACAACGATCTATATTATAATATCCTAAGGCATGCTAGAAAATACTATTCACTGAAATAAGTCATTGGTTCCGTTTCTTTACTTCTTAAAATTTTACAGTGGAAACCCTTATTCATAATCTTGCTTCTTCTTAATTTTTTTATCTCAAAGAAAATTTATATCTCTTTGGTATTATATTGGCTTCCACTCATATATAAATATATCATATACATTTGTAACGAAATCATAATAAAGCACATCGTATATTTCCATAATAAAATCATATCAGTGCATAACATATAAATTTTAACATGTGCTGGGTTTAAATTTTTAGGTGACATATTAAGTGGCTTCTAGTCTATTAACCTTCTAATTTCACCGATTTACTAACCGATCCGGTTTCCTTTTAATTTACTAACCGGTTTATTCAAATAGCTGATTCATGGACCGGTTCGGCCTTTTTTAATGCAATTTTTCATATTTTATCATGTGGACTTATTTATTATATATCAAAATGGATTGGCCGGTTCACTTAAATAAAATACATGCTTGAACAGGCCACTCATTTCAGCCAATAACCAGGAGCTGACCCAGTTTGCTGAAACCGGTTCTCAACCTTGTTTCAACGGCCGATACACCCCATAATTAATAGGTTTACTTTGATATTTGGTTAGTTTACTATCTTAATATACTGTATATGACCGGTTTACCTATGAAAATCCTGCCGGTTCACTTAGATTTGGCAGAAATGTGAAACTGGTGTTGCTATCGGTTCACCAGCGAGTTTCGTTTTTCTAACGGGTTTAGTGGGCAAATTACCATGAAAAATTACTTTCCATACATTTTCAGAATCAATATAGAATTTTGGACCGGTTCATATAAATTTTTCATTTTTATTCTTACCCGGTTCAAAGTTATGCATTAATTTTTTATACATAACTCTGTTTCTGGTCGGTTTAGTGACATTTTCTTTTCTTTGGGCTGGACTGGTCATATTTTAACAGATAAATTTATGTCAATTTTATGATATATTGCTGGTTCATTGAAGTATCATACTTTATTTTTGTGGAGCTTGAATCAGCCTAAAACTTGGTAAAAATAGCAGCCAAAGTCAGCACCAGTAGCTACTTTGTTTTCAGCCGATCAAATCTGCCAGTCTACTTTGTTTCAATCGAACCGGCCAGTTTTATGGAGAATAATTTTGTTACAAAAATATGGTGATTTAGCCAACGTCTTAAAGTATATATGGTAAAAATTTTATGGTATGAATCGATCAAATAAAGCATGTAAAAATTTAGATATCAGTAAAGTGTAGTAGAGTTTAGCAACAGAATCGCATTATGATATGTTACTGAACTTTTCCCATTCTAACATGGATTTGGTGAAAATTTTAAGAATTTGATCGACAATATTTCAAGATAAGATTAAAAATTAATAACAAATCAAAGAGGGATAGGAGTTCTTCTTTGAAAATAATTTTAATTTAATTTTGAACTTTTACTGTCAATCGAGTCCTTCAGTCTCAGCTTCGGTTCTCTGTTTTTGCTCCTATTTTCCTTTGCCTTGCTCTCCAATTTTTTCCACTCTCTTTTGGTGAATATCTAGTCTCATGTGTCTATTAATTGCTAAAAATTTGTTGGATTTATTGGAGCTTGTCACCTGCCTCATAAGGTGTCAAAAGCTCCTGCTGCCATAAGCTGATGTGCTGTTCCTTTGTTTTGCCACTTCTCCTTATTTTATTTGGTAAAATTTGATATATTTAGTCCTCAAATATGCCATGCGTCTTCCCTCTTTAGTGCCACGTTCCCCTTTTAATTTATTACTTAAAAAAATTAGGGGAAAAGGGTGGAGGGAGACCAAGCAGCCCTGCTATCCACCCTACTCTTCTTCTTCTTCTTCATTAATTTTCTTTTTTTTTTCCCCTAAGTGTTGGGTGAGTGAGTGTGGGATAAATAAATAAATAAATATATCACAATTTACTTAATTGATTTAATTTATACTGTATTTGATTAATCGAGTTGAATTCAATTATCAATTGGGTTATAATTCGGTAGTCGAGTTCTCTTTTATCGTCAACCGAAATTTATTTAATTTCTAGCGATTGAAAATTCGTTAACCGAATTACTTTTCTATCATTTATTCTATCTTTTATTGACTGGAAATTAAGTTGGTTTACTAAATTAATTTTTTGTCGAACTTCGGGGCGAGTTCCTGGTTTATGAGTTTTTATCGTTCATTGATCTTAATTTTATATAAGTTAATTTTAGTTTACCGAATTATAAATAATAAAATCTTTGGTCATTACATTCTTTCTCGAAAAGGAAGTAGGTGTAAAAGCTCCCATCTCTATGTCTCGGCTCTAATGGCATAATATCCATACCTTTTGTGATTTAAAGGGGGCACTTGAAAGAGCTCCCTCGGCGGGGCATTAAAGATACGTATTTCTAATTATATATTATTTATGCTTATTAGACAAGTGAATTAGTAACGTGTCAAGAGAAATTAGGACTAAAAGCCGTAGATACATTTCTTGATAATAGAATCCATAGACAGACTAATGAGGGATTGTTATAATTAATTTTACAAGTCACTTTCAAATGTAATTGAAGGTAAAGAAAGGATATTTTATGAGACCCTACTTGACAAACGAGTCAATTCCTAAGGGTGTTTCGTCAACGTCATAGGCCATTCACTTTTCCAAATTAACTATATAGCCAAAAGAAAGTATTCACCAGAATAGAGGAGCTTGCCCTACTAATGAGAAAATATTTCGTAATACCCTTATTATATCATACATCTTTCTATGTGGTAGAACCTAGCATTCACCCACCCTGAAATGATTATCACGAAAACAAAAAAATATATATGTTTTAAATTTCTTTTAAAACCTCTCCCACATAAGAAGAGTCAAAAGTATTATAGTCTTTGTCTCATATGGCGGTGGACCCTATTTCATAGCGCTCTCTCTCTCTTTCATTGGTTAAGTGTTGAATGAGAAATGAATCAATCGGCTATATCTTAGACCTCCCGACTTTCCTATAATGGGTAAATGTTATCAGAGAAACCTACCCAAAGATTAGCTTCATTGTTAGGGAAAAACTTAATATCCCATACAATTACATGGAAAAATACCGGAAAGAACTAAAACGAAATCAAAATTGTAAAAAAACAAGTAAAGACAAGTGCAGGAGGGGGTGGGATATGCTTCTAAACTGGGGACACATTAAGCCTGACTAGGCAATCGCTACATTGGTAGAACAACTCAAATTCTAGTGAAATGATGAGAATAGTAGATACCGGCGGTTACTCACCGAAATTGTGTGGAGAGCAAGAATACTGATCTCAAATTAATGAAGTAAGGAGAAGAATAACTGCCCATTTTTCAAAGAAGAACCAACTAAGTCAACGGATTACACAAGCTTTTACTTTAATTCATTTATTATAAATGAAAATTGGAGGCAGAATTGTAAATCTTGTAGAATTATTTAGTGCGAATAATCTTTCCTTCTATGGAATATATAAAAATAAAGAACATAGAATGCCCCAAGATATTATAGAATAGTAAGGAAAAACTTTAGACGAGGAAGATAATTGGAATCAAATAAGTCAATTTGGATCGCTGGTATTGCACTATAGGAGTATCTCTAATTTAATTGATTTAATGTCATTCGTCAATAAAGATATAAGATAAGGGCATGAGGCCCCCTTCAATAGACGCAACACCAACAGATGCACCCCTCTATTTCTTAGGCCACATCTGCGGGCCTTAATCTATTTCCTGGTTGGTCTGGGCTACGGCTTGGATGGCCTCTAGTGAGTCAAATTCAACTTTAGCAGTGCAGCAGCATTAAAAGGTTGATACCTGTGTGATTTTTTTGTTATCTTAAATATTAGAGCGTTGTGATTTTGTGCAGGTTTGCAGTGTTAGAGAGAACGTCCCGATAACATCTGGCTGGCGGCAGGGGTGTTTACCTTCTCATTATTGTAAGACCAAAATTTTAAGATTTATAAAATGATATTAAATTTAGCTATATTGATGAGTTGTCAATATTAATTACAGATTTGGATCAGAAATTAAGTGTTGGACTATTGTAATGCAAGTATGAGCGGTGCTTAAACCATGTATGAGCGTGTTCAAGGAAAAATAGCCGTGCCTGGTGTGTACATGAGAGTCGTTCGTGCATGTTTAGTCCAAAATAATAGTGTCTGGGACACATGTTGGATGCTCATGCATAGGCTTAAAAATGCATTTATATCTAATTCACGTTTGACTGGTACACGTGTGTCAATCTATTATATAAGGACATTTGAGCAGATTTTTGTTCATTTTCTCTAGGTTTTTAATAGAAGAGAGAAAAGGAAAAGAGAAAGAGAGAAAGAAGAGAGAGGAAAGAGGAAGTGAAAATAAAGGTAAGTATATATTAGTTTATTTTTTCCTTTGTTGCAAAATTTTTTTAAAAAAATTTTGAGTATTTCTTATTTAAATGTTCATACATATGACGTTTGCTTACTCCCTTTAATTATATGTTGCATTTATGTTAGTTTTCTTTCCATTTTATGAGATTTTAAAGACTTATATCTTAAATTAAGCATATTGTCTTGAAATCCTAAAATGTTTAACAATTTATTTTTGTATGTCTATTTTTTACTAGTAATTTGGTGAAAATTTAGCTTTGAATTTGATAAAAATGATTTATTTTTTAGATTTAAGGAAAAAATTATATATTTGTATTTTAGTGTAGCGTTTTTAGTTTTTACTAGGTAAAAATAATTATAGAGAATTAATAAAATTTATTTAGATATGTTTTAATATATTATTTGTAAATCAAATGTCGAATCTAACATTTATAAGTTAAAAAAGTAGTGTTTGATCTTAACTCTAGAGAATAATATGTAGTTGGATCACTTACGGGTCATTAATAATAGTGTATGGTTTTTGGTTATGTGGAAACTATGATAGCTCAAATTTCGATATTCAATCCATGCTGGTGAAATTATCACCGATACTTGATTTTTATATATTTGCCCGATTTTCGTATGCTTTATCTCTATTTTGACATTTTTATCCTTTTGGTTATGATTATTGTTCATTGCATGTTAGTTTATTCTATCTACATATATAAAATAATATATGTTTTGTTAAGCATTTGGTTTATTATTGTCATCTTTTGCCAACCAAATTAGTAGGCTCGGATGTAACTTGCAGGAATATTAGACGCTAGGGAGTTGTTTCGACGAAATAGTTTTTAAAGATTTTTTAGTTATATTTTGTTTATTTAAACTTAGAAATGTTGTTTGAAATAATGAATCGTCTGGATTTAGCCATGAGGCCTTAAATTTAAATATAATATTAGATATTTTGTTATTGAGTTTGATAATATTTTTCTTTATTTATGATTATTAGTTGATATGGTGACGAGTTATTAGAGCCATTTTTGGATGTGGCCATTGGATTCTATGCTTTGACACATTTATTATCAGACTGTTTAACAATATATATTGTAGGGTCGCATTTGGATGTCTGGATTGGGATTAAGCTAATTATCCAATCTGGTTTATTTAGGGATTTTAACTAAAATCTGAGTATGATAAATTTTTAATTTCAGGTTTAGTGCAAAAAAGGTGACGTGAGAACTGCTGAAGGGAAGGTAGAATCATCGTAGTGCACCTGACCCGAATGCCCTCCTGGTATTATACTAAAGATTCGTTTGCGGTGTTGCTTACCTTGAACCTGCCTTCTGATTTGATGCCATGTGCTCCGGCATCAACTGGGTCACCCTAATCCTTTTCGTTACCTTGGGCTGTGTAGCGCAAGTTTTACTTTCTTGATTGTATGGAAAGGACTGATAAGTGTTCACATTTTTAGAGAGAGAGAGAGAGAATAACTGTAAAGGATCGTTTGCCTTCTGCTTTTCTCTTCCTTGGGCTGTGTGGCGCCTAATATTTATTGATTATATGGAAAGGGCTGATAAACTTAATGACTTGGATCTACATCTATAGAGAAATAGGAATATTAAAGGTTTGTGCAATGCATGAAATCTCTTTCAGTGTAATACAATGTGATGCGTACCTGAAAAATTAATTTAATCCGAACGATTTAATGACTTGTGTCCAAGCTTAATTTGAAGCTTTAGATCAGTTTCATGTGTACTATAAATAAAACGGGAGGTGAAGGAGTATTGGGAGGATTTTTTTTAAGGACCATTTTGACTGTTAAATGAATAAAATAATTTAAATAATAGATGGAATAAATAGGAATTATTAATATATGTAGATTAAAAAATTTATTGGATCTAGTATGTCGAGTGGGGGTGGTTGAGGTCTATCTAGGCCATGTGGTCCTTTGAAAGTTAAGGGTCTTATTGTTCATATCTTTTATTCCTTTAGGCCTACTCAACCCTTATATTTGTTATGGGTTTATTTAGACCATGTAATTGTATTAGGTCTATTCAACTTTTAAATCTGAGCTGGTTTAGTTTGAGTGACTTACTATGTTAGATGTTGGCGAGATGACCACAATATTATCATTATAATAATAGTCGGCAGCAACACCATCTGGTTAAAACTTCAAGAAAGGGACCTTGAGTAGGCTTTGACGACTAGTGGTAGTGCCATTTGGCATCTGTAGGTGCCAAGTGAGGATTGCTAGTGCTGAGAGAATGAGTACCAATGCAGCTAGAGGCACCGTTGGCGCAAGGAGTTGGATGGCGGTAGAAGCAGCTTCAGGCTTGGCACAAGCCTGGCTAGTATTTTGGTGGATGTTGAAGTGCAGGTGCTGCCAAGCCTATTAAGGATCCCGGTAAGAAGTTGGAGGCACATGCAAGGCAGCACAGGGAGCAAGATGACAGTCGAGGTAGAGTTGAGCCTGGGCATGAGCCCGGCTAGGGCCCATGTGATGGTTGGGTGCCATCCAGCAGCAACAGGGCCAGGAGTCCAACAGTGGCAACAGCTTGAGCCTAGTGGCGAGGTGGCGAATGGTGCCAATGTGTGTTGGTAGCGGCATACTTGGCCTTGGGCAACAATGAACTTGGCACTAGCAAGATAGGCGTCCAGCAGCATCCTTGGTGCAGGGTGATGGAGATTGGCATGGCTGGGCAACTATCCAATCTCTCTCTCCCTCTCACCATTTTGTCCTTTCTTTTTTTTCCTCCCCTTTTTTGACCTTTTGGTCCCTCCTTTAAATAGTGGAGGGTTCGCTTCCTGATTAGACAAGTCAAGTACCAGGCAGCACTCTACATTCAGCCTTAACTGCTTGCAGGGTGCTTGAAACCTATATGGCTTAGTGCCAGGTGCACAGGTAGGTATATTCAATTGGCCAGTTTATTATGGGCTCGTCCTCAATCGTCTATTTACCCAACCGAGTCATTTATTTTCTCTCATATGTATTTACTTTTATTCATATAGGTCAGTTATTACGGGTTTACTTTATTAGGATCCAATACTAGCCCCCATCCTTTGAGGATATATTTTGGACTCAAAGGCTATTATTTTTATATTTTTTCTCTTATATGTCTCATTCTTTCTCTTCTATAGAAGATTTGGGGGAGTTGCATCAAAGGTACAGTATCCCAATGGAATATGACATGACAGTTTCTAGAATGAGTAAAAAGATATTTGCATCTCTAGCTGGTTACGTAAATTTCTACATAACCAACTTGAGGGCAAGTGTTTGCTTTCTTTTGGCTAGCTCGGAAGTTGGAGTCTATTCTGACTGCCTTAGGCATTCTTGGTGCACGCTCACATCTTCTTGATGGAAATTTCATTTATGTTATTTACTTGTTCATGGCATATCTAGCTCTCACGCATCCGACTCTGGTTGTCATGGAACCATGGTCTGTGCTCCTAGATAATTAGTAATGCCATCATTATTAAACTATCCAATCATCAAACAATACATGTATGATAAGGCTTAGCCTGCATACGAGGTGTGGCCTCCTATCGACTCTTTATTCCTGTAGGGACTATAGTCAACTTTTTAACCGTCTCTTTTTGAAACATTCCATGGTCCTTTCCCATCTGCATAGACCTTTGCAAGCTTATCCGAGTTTCACCCTAATGATTGTTTTTGTATTTGCGCAGGTTATCTATCTCTTGTGATAAAGGTTTCAAACCATTGATTGCATCAAAGAGAGTTCTGGATCTATGGCTTCTTGAGCTTGGATTTCTAGAACTTATCTAAACTTCCTAATTAAGTCATCCAAGTGCCTTGGTGTAGGGATAATTCTAGCCTGGTGTGTTTTGGCTGAAAATACTAGGCCTTTAGTAGGCATTGTAACCTTTGGCGCCCCAACATGTTTGTTTTCCTAACATTTTGATGATCCAAATTGTCCGGGGGACCTTGTGGTTGCTACGTAGCAATTGTCCCATGGATTGGCTAATAACTCTGTTTAATCTTTGTGGACCTTCATAAATTTATTCAAGCCTTGGTCCAAAAATTGCATGGACCAATAGTGGCCAGCGTGCATTTCTTACACAAGAATATGGCTTCCATAGGCTGGATTCATGTCCAGGGTTGTTGCACACTGACTCATTGTCAACCAGGCTATAGCCTATTTTCGGTTGCCCCATCTCTTACATGCTCTGGACTCAATGGGACTTTTTGGGCGATCGCAGTTCTTATCTTTGTTAGGGGTGTTTTAGTTCGAGGTATCTCTTTTAACTGAGAAGAATATTAAATGTTGGAATGTAATCCTTTAGTCATTTGCTCTTTGCATACAACCATTTTGAGACTCACTTTAATAGTGTGACATGCGTCTAACCTAGGCAGCTGAAATTTGACCGCTTTGGAGTAGCATGAGCTCGGCACAAGTCCGAGGATCATGGAGGCATCCACATGCACGACCTTTCTCTGACTTTCCAGCAGCTGTGCTGCCTCTAATGGAGAGTGTTGGTGGCGGACACAATTGGCGACAAACTCAACAAGAGTGACTGGTGCCAGCAATGATGCCATATGTGGTGTTGGTTCTGGTCGCATTGGCAATGACCTTGTGACATCTGCAGCGACGTTCATTAGCAACTATTGATGGCAGCACACCATGCCGGTGGTGGACTTAGGCCTAAATATGAATAGGGACATTAGCGATAAAAGCTCAGATGTTGCCTGTCCCTCCACCCTGCCAATTAAAACCCTTGCAATCAGTTGAGACCGTGTCAATTACTGAATTATGATAAATTTGGCTAAAATATTTCAATGGGTAAAATTTATGTATTTTTATAAACAAAAATAAAAATCATATTAATTAAATATAAAATAGAATTAATTCAGGTTTTATAAAATTTAATAATTTTTCCACGCCTTGGAAAAAGGATGACCGCTCTATATCTCAATGCATCACAACTTGCCACAATGCATCACAACTTGCCACGTCATCTATTTTCATAAAGATTTGGCCGAGATAAGAGCGAGTGGATCTTGTTTCTCTTAGGATCAGGTATGAGTTTACCTTTTCAATTTTGGGCTGTTATATTAAAAATTATAATGATTAAATATTAAATAATATTATTTAAATAATTATTTTATTAAAATGTTTAAATATTAAATAATTTAATATTTATATAGATATTAAAATTATAAATAATTTTTAAATATAATTATTTTTAATATTTTTTATATTTGAAATCCAATCATTAAAATTTAATTTATTAATCTCTTTAGAAAAATCACGAATATACTCCTCTCTCGTCGTCTTGCCCAGTCTGAATCTGAGTGATCCCACTACTCCTTAATAAGAACAAGATGCGAAATTGTAACTCTTATTAAAAACTTATAACCTCTCTCTCTCTCTCTCTCTCATCACCAAAAAAGTCAAAAACAAAATTATATTCGTTTTTTTTTCACTCTCTCTCTTTATCCTCGATCGTTTTCTGGATTGGAGGCTTGTAGAGAGGGCCCGCCTCCTCTCTCCCCCAACCCCACTCTGGGAAAGAGTGAATATCGAAAAATTTTTAATGAAATTCTGATAATCAAAATCTTATCTTCCCTTTTCAACTGCCTTATAAGACCCATCATCGAAACCCTAGAAAACGATAGACTCTCTCGCTCATCCCCTTTGTTTCTTCATCATGTTTGTTTTATTTCTATTAGGGTTCAATCCGGCTACCACAATCAGACGTAGTGAAACAAAATTCAAATATTCCGTCAATCATTAATCACTAAACTTATAAATATAAAAAATATAATAATGTATAATGTTTTTAACGTGAATTTTTTTTTTTGAAAAAAATTATAGGGTAAACTCAAAATGCCGATCATATGAACCCCTTTCGAAATCCTTTCACTACAATTTTAAGTAAAGATGGTTGATTACAACCTTCTTTAACACACCCAATAACATACAAAGATAAATACAATAAGAAATAAGAATAACCAAATGAAATACGCTTTATAAAATTATTTTAGAACAACGTACTCAATTTTGACAAACAACGGAATTCAAATCGGATTTTAACCGGATGCTGAACCATTTTCTTATTTTCTCATTTTCTCTTTTCTCTCTATGCGACACTTATTGTATAAGAAGTAATTTCAAAATAATCCAAAAAGTATTCTGACGCGTTTATACTGCGAACCGCACTCAAGTTCCGTTAGGTGTGCCTTGAGCACGTGCGCCACTAGAAATGATACTTAAGCACCCCTTAAGTGTGCCTCAAGCGTGCCCCTTCTAGAACCAACGCCCCTAGAATTGGCGCTTGGGTGCCCCTCGGGTGCTAGTGCTAGCCACGCAGGCGTGAACACTGCAATTTTTGTATGAATCTTATGCGATCATCCGATAACTAACTATTTATTGTGAAAACCCACAAAAAAATAATCAAAACTCAACAATTTCTGACATTTTATAGACAGCCGTAGATTGATGCTGATGAATGAATTTATCTTGATTTAATTAGGGCTTATTTGTTGTGTTCCTATTAACTTCTTTGTGGAACCGATTTTTAGGATTTCTGATCGTGAACGGTTTCGAGCTTATTGACTGGGTAGGTTTATTTTCATTATGGATTATTTTGCTATAATTTATCGCTCAAATGTCAGTTCCGCCAAACAGCGATTGCATTCAAATACAAGACGTTTGTGATGGAAATCTTGAAGAAGAAATTGCTCTGATCCGGGAAATTGTCCATGATTACCCTACGTTGCCATGGATACTGAATTCCCGGGAATCGTTCTTCATCCCATCGGGAATTTTAAGAGTAGCTGCGGTTATCACTACCAAAACCTGAAAGAAAACGTGGACATGTTGAAATTGATCCAAGTGGGTTTAACTTTCTCCGACAAGCAAGGGAACCTGCCAATCAGTGGTACTGATAAGTACTGCATTTGGCATTCAATTTTCTTGAGTTCAATTCAAACGAGGACGTTTTTGCAGACGATTCTGTCGAGCTGCTGCGCAATAGCAGGATCAATTTCAAAAAGTACAATGAAATGGGCATTGACGCAAGGAGGTTCGGGGCGCGCTTGATGTCTTCTGGTGTGGAGTTTGAATTGTAACGTTCAATGGGTGATTTTCCATAGTGGATTTGATTAAGCTCTTGACGTGCAGGAACTTGCCTGATACACGTGGGATTCGTTGAGTTGATCAATGCCTACTTTCCGACCTTGTATGACATCAAGCATCTGATGATGTTTTGTAATAGTCTACACGGATGGCTGAACAAGCTCGCCGAGTTGCTGGAAGTGGATAGAGTTGGCATCTGCCATCAGGTAGGTTCAGATAGAGCTGTGCATTCTGAAACTGGAAATGGAATTTCTTCAGTGGTTCACTGGAGAAATATGCCGGTGCTTTGTATGGACTCGGTGGTGGAAAAGGATGGAGAGTGCGTGTGTACTCATTAGTAAGTGTCAGAAAAAAAAATTTACAACAAAAAAAAAAAAAAAAAAAAAAGATAAGGGAATCTGTTTTTGTTTCCTGGTCTACATGTGCTTGTACGCCGTACAATTAAAGATGAAGCGAGTTTCTTAATTGTTCTTATCCAAGCAGCTCTTGCCGTCCTTTTTCTCAATTTTTCTTCCCCAGGCAGAACTATCACTCTTAATATTGAAAGCACATCACGTCGACCTGCACGAGGCACGTTGATCTTCCCAATGATACTCGAGTTCTTTCCATATACTGGGATTTGATGATGCCATGGCTGTTGTAGTTACAAAGAGACTATCAGGGCCACAATCTAACCCCCACAGCCGGTAACATCCATGCCGCAATCTAACCCCCACAGCTGGTAACTATTTGATGTCTGGATCTCGGCCCCATTTGTCATGTTTCATTGATTTTAATGTTTTGAGCAAGATTTCTTCATTCCATAAACTCAGTTTGGACCACCGAAATTCTATCATAGATTATCTTATATACTGATGGAGTCCGGATGGATCTGAAACTCAGATTCACGCCAAAATATATCCGTGCTTATGACATATCTGAAGGACCTGATGTCACTGACAGATGAAATCACCCTCGCCATGACAAAACGTTTGAAGGAACAATGTTGCTCAATTGAAAGCATTTGGGACCTTTAAAAACAATTTTATTCTTTCTTTGAAAATTCTTACAATGAGAAAACATCTTTTTCTTATCATTGTGCAAATCGGATTATTTGGGGAGCATTACATAGTTTTAGTGTGGGCACTGAAAATGCTGGCAATCTAACTACACGTTGCGCTCACCATAGAGTGACATTTCTGAACCAGAGGGTCGTTGCACAAAGCACACGCCAATGGGCATAGAGCTAAAAGGTCGCAATAAATAATTAATGTCGATAGAAACCAAGCAGGTTCAAGTTACGCAATTCAACTACAAAAGTCAGTTATCCATGCTGTCACAAGAAATGGGGTTAACAGAATACAGGGCAACAAGAGTTTTCACTAATCCAAAGCTGAAACTTGAAGGGCTGAAGAAAGTCTGGCACCAGAATCTTATTTCCTGCATCACAGATATCACATAACCAATAGAACAGACTAAATCATCCATGTCAACACATTCAAATTCTCAAAAACCGGGCCAGAGATCAAAATAGACAACAGCTATGCACAGATCAAAGACTGAGTCCTGCTTCTCTACTGTTAAACCCACTTGGAGCATCAAATATGGCCTTCAAATCTATAAAATATAAAAATCAAAATCATTGTAAAACAATAGTCACTCAGGTAGGTTAGCAACCTTCTGCAAAGACCACGAACAAAAACATTGCTTACACTTAAAGATTATTAATTGGGCAGCCCTGGTTTGTTGAGCATGACTGCTTGGAAGGAATTACAGCTGTGTTTATTTGGAAGGTATCAGCATGCAAGAATAGGAATCTGCAGTTCCCACCAAGAGCCAAAATGACTATCAATTCCCACTAAACAAGCAGCATTCTTTAGGCAATCTGTCACTGGATTTTATGAGTTTCTCAAGGGACATGAGTCATGAACAGCTAAAAAAACTAGGAAATGTTCTGTCATGGAATCGCATGCTTCCTCAACCTTTCTTGTCAGCAGGTGTTCCCTTGAAATAGTTCCGTACATGCATGTCTTCTACTTCATGATGATAATTATCAAAGGCCATAGTCCATAAATATTGTGTACGAATAGCAGGAAATGAGTTTTTTGACATTGCAAGCTTACAACAGCATTTAAATCCGTCTTTCAACTTTCAGCAAACAAGTATAGTTGATGCAGCACATACAGTTACCAATGGTAACAGATTTATATGGAGAATGAGCTAATCAGATCTTTCTGACCAAATTTGACTCACTCAAAATCAGTCTATAATTTTTGCATTAATCATAATAACTAACGAAAACATAGTTCTGCTAGTTGGCAGACATGCTGTAGAGAGAAAAACAAAAAGAAGCAAATGAAGTTCACTGACACAAGGGATAATCAGATACTGCAACGGTTTAGGGACAGGGCCTTCCACAGGAGGAAGCAAGTTGAAACAACATCCGGATAGGTGTGAACTGAGCCTAGATCATCAAGCAAAAAAGGTATATAGCATTGGCAGTTGAAAAAATAAAAATTTTAACTTACACGGGTTACAATAAAACAAATAACCTAAGCATCCACATAATGCAGTTTGTTTTGGCACTGCATCATCGTCAGCTGCACTACACCTCACAAGCATCATTGCACGGAAATATAAGCATATCATTCATCATTAATTATATGAATAGCCAGGAGCTTTATTCCAATGCATATTGCTACAGAATTGCAAAGCACATGCACATTAAGGGCCTTGGCGTGCAGATTATATATAACAAAATCTTTTAAGGGGTGAATCTACAACACAATATTAATCAGGCAGTCCAATAAGGAAATATTTTCAAGTTGTCAGTCATACATTGACACTAACCTTATTTTGGTTACATCTTCAGCATCGCTTGCGCTTGAGAGTGTTCAGGTTCTTGAAAACATAACTAATAACCTCCTTCAATGTGGCTTTTCTTCCTTCTTTATAGTTCCAGAGCTCAGGAACTACATATCTCCCACTTGGATTATATTCATTCAACTCTTTCAAGGCCACAATAACTGCATTATGTATTTCATCGCCCCACTCATCCTTCAGACTCTGCAGTTTCTCATCTTCCTCATCAATTATTTCCTAGTCATGAAGAACGACTCCCATTTGATATACATCTTACAAGGTTCAAGCATCAGCCTCACAGAAAAATATAATGCATGATAAACTGCAGGCACCAATTTTGATGCTCTGAGTTGTTGTAAATTATTCACTACCTCAACATTATTGTATGTGACCTCTAAGAAAACAAAAAATGCATTTATATATAAGCACATCCTTCCACTAAAATCGGTTCGAATGCCTATATGCCTAATCTATGAAAAGTAGGCTTATAGATATACTCTATAAATAAAAATAATAATCATATTGTAACTTCTTCCGGGGAATTTCACAAAATTAAGAAAGACAAGAACAATTTAAGGTTAGAGTGCTGAAAAGGCACACCTCAGTCTTTCCATCAATCACAGTAATCTTAAATGGGTGCCATTCTGATTTCTTCAGATTTTCCTGCCACAAGGAGCATAGCTCAGAGGCCTTTATGAGTGCCTCATCAGCCCGGAATCTTTGTTTGCATAAAGTAACAAATGCTTTTTCGTTGATTTCTCCCATTCTCTTGATTCCAATGTTAGTGCGACTGCTCAACAGGATATCTGATAAACCCTAAAACATGAAATAATCATTAGTTCATCATCTCTTATGCAAAACCTAATCAATAAAATAGCTAACATGAGACTATGTCCAACAACCAAGCAAACTAAGCCTTCTATTACTAAGTGGAAAGATGAGACAAGTATCCGAAATTCAACTCAACAAACTCAAGAATTATTCAACTCATTATTTGAGTTAATGTTCCATTTGACCTTATTTCACATGGGACATCTGTTTAGGGAGCCGGATTTGTTCAGTACCTCAGCTGTTTGAATCAATAGAATTTACCACAACCGGACAACAGCAGCTTGAACAACAATATCAGGAAGAACAGTGGAGCTGACAGCTTACCTCAATTAGTTCTTTACGAGCTTCTTGCAGCTCATCGTTGCTCCGTCGCTCTTTAGTTATAAGAGTTTGATTTAGCGATTCAACAGCGGCCAAATCCTCAACTTTTGTCTCCAATTCTTCAGTTATCTCTTTCATCTTCTTCTTCACTGCAGCATCATCATCATCTCCAAGATGTTTCATCACTTCTAATTTTCCTTTCAACTCTTCAATTTCCATTTCCAACTTCTGCTTAGCATCCAATTGCTTTTCTAACTGAAGAACCTTTTTCAAGGCTTCCTCTTTTTCCCTCTGGAAAATAATTTCAGTCAGTAGCAGTTATCTGATGGTGCAGAGTTAATAGAAATAGAAAGCACAACAATGGCCAAAATCTGATTTGAATTGCCACCTTTTGTTGTTCAACCAGCCTCAAAACATTCTCATCTGCTTTCCTCTGCTCCATGGAAGCCATTTGAAGAGAACTATTTCTCTCATCATTCTAAAACAAAAATATCAGTTGCAAGTACATTAGGAAACTGAAATCTATATGTATTGACTCAGCAATTGGTAAGATCTTCAAGGAAACTATTTCAATTTTTTTTTTTTTTCGGGAAAACTAAAATGACAAGACACAGCTTATTAAGCTGCTGGACGCAGCCCACTTCCCTTTTCATTCCCTTGTGAACATTAACAGCAGCATTATCATAAAATTTTCCCATTGAGGACAAACAATGTTGATGATTGGGTGAACATTTCATACACACTCAATATACCATGGTGAAAATGTCTCCATTATTTGGAACAGTAGGGAAACTTCCACAACAGTTGAATCCTGTCGTAAAGACTTGACTCAGTGATCTAGTTTGTTCTAATATAAACAAGTTTCAGCTACATGAGATAACAACCAGATAAATGGTAAAATGGGATACAAATAGATGGGCCACAGTTATTTTTTGGGAATCGCTTGGGCAATCTAGTAGCATGTCACAATCTGAGCATGTTTCAAAGCTTTCACAACAGTCTTAAAGGTGAAACAAGGTGAATTAGTGTAGGTTCCTTTTGGAAAAGTTACTAACACAAGAAAGATGAACACCTGAATGCTAAGGGAACAAAGACTGCACCCTAGAAATTAGTAGAATCCATTACAAGATGTCACCTGTTTCTTCTCCTCCTCGAGTTTTTGCCTCTCGCGTTCAGTTAAAGCCTCACGCTTACTTAAGTCTCTGGTCCGCAAATCAATCTGTCTCTTCTTAGACTCCAACTCATGGCTCAGTTTTTCTTGCTCCTCTATTATCCTTCGAACATGATCACGTGCAAGACGCTGCATCTTCCTTGTTTCTGTTTAGAATACTATATGAAACCATCCGCAGAAAAGATCTATAGGGATTAAGAAAAAAAATACAGACAAGATAATCCTACAGTATCTCCAATATAAGCTTCAATGCAAAGTGTAACATTGATATTATGCTACAAGTGCTTTTTCCCTTTTTCAGTTGCCAAGAGAACTTACAGTTACAATATCAAGCAAATTTGATCCTTTTTCTTTCTTATATGTGAGCAGACACTCTACCACTTGACCATTCACGTTTAGTAAGTAGAGAAAACAATTTGCCTTGTATTGAGTAGAATCAGTTATTCATCCACATCAGCACAAAAGCAAGATAATAAAAATGTGATTAATCAAACAACAGCAGCATCAGTTGCATCTAGTGGTTGCTAATCATATCCATTGGAAAGTGAATACTCAGACCAACCAAGGTCCTGTTATCAGGGGTTGTCCTACATAAGTAATATAATGAGACAAATGCACTTTGAAAGAAAGAACTAACATGATAAAATATTTTATTATGCAGTGGCATCTGAAATTAGGACTTGCATAATTTTCAACAATAGTCTAAATTCCAGTCATTTGAACGTTTGTGAATATAGGTAAAAAGAGAATCCCACGCACAGAGATTAAGACAAATATAATATACCAATCATACATTGGTAAAACAAGAAATAGAAAATCAGATGCATCTACAGACATGAGTCAACATAGCCACAAGCACGAGCAGCAAGTGCAGCATGTAGGGAGAATAGGAACTGACCTTCATAAAAGGCTTGCTGCAGCTTGTCTTTCTCTTCAAGCACCCTACTAAGCGACATTGTTTTTTCATTGAATTTGGACATCATTTCATTTAAGTTTTCATTTTTCATATCAATTTCATTAGCTAAGCTGACCACAATACTTTGTTTATCCTGCTTAGCTTCCTGAACAATACCAGAAAGAGTTTTCAGCTCTCCATTCTTGCGAAGACAGTCACCTATAGCCCCCTCCAAATAATAATCGTCAGCACGTGCAAGCCATCCATAGATATTTGAACCTGGCATGTTTTTATTTCCATGCCACTCCTTCTTACTCTGCCGATCAGCTTCAAAAGATTTCTCAAATTCCACTGCATTTTTGAAACCTGTCCAATCTTTCTCAAATTTTATTACTCCTTGTGCAGTTTGATCTTGTTCATTGTGGAAAATTTCTACTTCCACCGGTTTATATTTGGAGAATACTTTTAACCAATAATTGCTATCAGACACAGGTGTTCCACTCTTTGGGTCACTCACCATATTGACAATTATTCCCATCCAAGGCCAGCAATACAACTCTTCCTGCTCATTAGTGTCAGGAGCAGGTGAAGGTTCAGCTATCCGATTGGCTTGATCTGATACATTAGCCAAGTCCTCCTCCAGAAACTTTGCCAGAGCAAGATGGTTAGCCTTCTGTTTAGCACTCCTGTTTGCAGAACCTTTACCAACCCCTGAGGAATGTTGAAGAAGGTCCTTGTAACCATATTCTTGTTTCTTCTTCCCAGCACAAAAGGGACATCTAAGGGTGCCATTTACATTAGTTACTTTGTACTTTCCAGTCCTCAATTGTTCATATGGTTTGTCTTTATAATCATCAATCTCAGATTCACTAATATCCGACTCTTCATCTGAGCTGTACTCCATCTAGCTCTGTTGCCAAAAAAAAATTGAAACTGAAAATTAAGTTACGAGAAGAACAGAAAGGAAAGTACCACAATGAGCAGATCAGAAATTACAAGATAGAATTGGGCAGAAAAGTAGAAGGTTCCTGTATTAAGTAAAGACATAATAAGCTATTGATATTCTTTTCACTGTCTTCTCAATATTCAAAATCTACATAATTGTGTTAGTAGATGTATGGAGACCCAAAGTACAACCCATATTTATTCCGTCTTAAAATACCCATGCCATTTGAGGTTCTGAAAATGTTACTAGGACCTCACGCCTTAATATCCTAATCATGCAATCACCACTGACCAACTTTGGCATCCTGAATGCACCCCACCACCATCAAGTCAACCCGTGTCAATGCAATACCATCGATCAGTCAAGATTTATAAGTTAGGCCAGTCTGGAGTATCAACACAACAATTTAAAAATAAAGAAAAGAATGCTTGGGGTGATTCATAATTAATATTAAGACCTCACATCCAGATTCCAAAAAATTCTCAAAGGAAGCGGGGATGGTCAAATCTTTTTTAGGCACATAATCTATTATGGTTTTTAGCATGTCCCTGGAAATTACAAAACTATGGAGGATCAGTTTCATATTTTCCATTTTTCATCAAGAAATTGAATAAAAGAGGTATGCAGACTGGGGAGTTGGGTTGGGGGATGAGGGGGGAGAGCCACGTAGAAGATCAAAATTTGGGGGGGAGAGCCACGTAGAAGATCAAAATTTGGGTTTATGGGCTCGTAATTATGTTCACTACACAAACTACTAGCCAATTTTTCCACCTAACCAAATTTTCCACTGATAGAGCATCCCAACTTCCAAAATGAGCAGCTTCTCTTTGGTTTTCGGAAAATTCTGAGGATGCAACTTCTCAGAAACAACTATTTGCCACCATATTTCTGCTACCTGGAAGCATATTCCACCATTCCATATGAAATGTATGTGCACTGTATGCATATTAAATCACATCCATTATTGTTACGAAAAAATGCAACCTTTATGTAAAAAGGTCAAAAGATCTTACCAAATGCATGCATAAATCCCACAAAATGAACACATGTACAAGTACAAATGTTAACAATCATGGAGGATAATTCGGCAGAACACCAACACCGAAACGGAGAGATGTAGAGGTAAGCAAGGGGGGCTGGGGGGAGAGAGAGAGAGAGAGGGAGACAGAGGAAGTATACAGCTTCGAAGCAGATCGCAGACGTCAGTTGGCCCGAACTGGTTACTAGTCAGTGACTCCCTGTTTAAAACAACGGGCTGTGAATGGCCCTTCTCTCCCACTCCCCCTCTCTCTCTCTCCGTCCGGGGGCCAACCAGGCTTGGGCTACAAAAATAGGATTTAGTCCTTCCATACCTAGGAAGTTTTGGACTTTCAAAAAATTCGATCAAATCCCCTAACTCAAATTTAAAACTAAACAAAAATAAAATAAAATAAAATAATTGAACCCAATGATTTCTTGTTTGGAATATAGTCATTATTTCAATCTTAGCCCAACAATTTTTATTTTATGACCAATTCATCAAATTAATTCGATTATAACTTTTGTTTTTATCAAATTGGTATTATAATTATGCCCACTTCTATACTTATTATTATCAAAATTCAATTTTTCAATATTAAAACAAGTTAAAAAAACCAAATTTAAATCAAATTTTTCGTACTAAAACAAGTTAAAAAACTAATTTTTTTAAAAAATATTTGATCCCAGTACTGCTCTAAATTTTTAATCAAATAATTGCTACCCTTTTTCTGTTGGGTATTATTATTTTGTACGTTAAATATTTTAATCAATTTTAAGTTAAATATTAAAAATATTTTTATTTTTTTTTGTGATAATCATTTTATAATATATTTTAATTTGACTTATTTTATGGGAAACTAAATTATTTTGTCTTTGATGTATCCTGAATTCAAATTTTGAATAGATTCGAGTCAAGTTGATCATCCGAATTCGACTCCATCCACTGAGTCAGAATCCTATACACCACAACTATGAACAAAAGGTTAGGTGACGGCAGAAGGTTATTCCACCGAAAATACTCCGACGCTCAAGTCAGCAAATATCTTTTGAATTAAAAAGGTGAAAGTGAAGGATGTAAGGTGAATACAGAGAGTGTTTGTGATAGAAGAGTGCTCTCGTTTAGAGAGGCTTTGGTGGCTCGTAATGAGCGTTGGTCCTAAGTATTGTGTTCGCTAGGAACGTAATGGCAAAGAGAGAGCCTTCATATTTTAAAAGCGTATGAGCTTTTTTGTGGGCAAATGAGAGCGTGTCTTGAAGTGAGGATTTTATGGCCTTTTATATCCATTGGGCTGTGATGCTTTCATTGTGCAGAAATACTTGATTCCTGCACTCTGTTGGGATCGCTGCCTTTTTTAGCGTTGAGCATTTATGGCAGTAACGGTCACTGAATTGATTGCTTTCTTTCTGCATTCTGTAATCGTTAGGGTTTCCAACAGATAGGGAAAAGATTCTGGCGCATTCCTTTTGGGATGCGCATTTAATCTGTTGATGACTATTACAATTGAGATTACCTTCTGTGATAAGCGCGAAATCAGGTGAGGAGACCGTTGCTAGTTGAGGACAGTCGCGTGGGCCAAACTGGGTTTGGCCCACTTGAGGCCTGGCTCTCAGACGGACGACTGGTCCTACTTCCGGTCAACGGAAGCGTTGACCGTCTCAAAAGTAAGTCGTCCGTTCTATTCTTAGGCTTCTCCTGACTCACTTAGCATTTCATCTAGTCAACAGTGGGTGTTGACTGCCCAAGCACAAATGTGCCATTGTGGATCTGGGCCGTTCTTCCTTTTTGGACGAGCTCATTACCGGCGTACCCATCATTAGCCCCTCATACTGGTGGTTTCGGATTTTGACCTCTTACATGTTTATGATGGATCGCGAGTGGCTGGGTTACCTGCCTAAGGTGAACTAGTGAGAAAACCGGCGGAGACTCTTGGTCTGTTAATCGTGTTATGTACAGCTGCTGACCATAAAGTCTTGATCTAGAGGACCATCTTAGAGGATTGTTTACCTGATTCGTTGACCGTCTAGGCCAAAATCTGGAGGGCTGGCTGAAGAAAGTATTAATCAGATTCATTGACCATCTAAACTAAAATCTAGAGAACTAGCTGATAAAAGCGTTGACCGAATTCATTGACCGTCTAGTCCAAAATCTAAAAAATTGGCTAAAGAAAGCGTTGGCCGGATTCGTTGACAGCCTGGACCAAAATCCGAAGAACTGGTGGGAGTTAAAATGACGCACCATCATGCTGTCGGATTGTCAGTCGAAAAGTTTGCCACGTGTCTACATGCAGTGAATTTTTGATCCTCGTAGTTAATGCACCAGAGAATCTGATTCGACTATACTCGTTCAGAAAGTGACACGTGTCAACAATGATGGGCACATGTTTACAAGACGGTTCTCCTTCTCTGGCATTCACATTCCTTTAAGTAGTCCGTTTGTTACCTTTCAAACTTCCCATACTTTTCTTCCTCAAAATTTCAAAGTGTTCTGTAACCTTATTGCTTCTGTTTTCATGGTGCCTTCAGTCACCCAGATTACCTTGGTGATAAAAGCCAGTGAGGTGATGGAGCTATATGTTAAGTACAACATCCTTAAATCAATCGTCTTCAGGATGCTCGGCGAGGGAGACGGGCGGTGCTGCCCTCCTAAGGGCTACGTCAACATATATGAGGCCCACATAAGGAGTGGGTTACGCTTCCCAATTCCTGACAAGCTGATGGGTATATTAACCGCTCTTCAGATCCCCATAATACGGTTTCACGCCAATGCTTTGCTTTACTTGTGTTCCCTTTGCATCTTTCTCCGCTAACATTTAAAGTTGTTAACGGTGGAAGCAGTCAGAGTAATGTTTCAGTTCATCCAGGGTAGAGAGTGGGTGTCCCTATCCCCACGAAGGCTTCGAATCAGCAGTGCTATATATGATTCTCTGAAGAACTAGAAGAACCAGTTCCTTTATATTCATATTGATATGATCTGGCATTTGACCAGAGATTGGGGCAGGGTGCCCGATATTTACACTAGGATGCCCACTGACGAGGAGGTTGCTTTAGTAGAGCTGGTGGAGAGTCACATTCTAGAGTTCCAGAGAGACCATTTGGTTTCCCGAGCAGGGGCCAAGAAGGCACGATGGGGACCACCTTTTCCAGTGCAGAAGATGAAGGTGCCTCCCAGTAAGAGGAAGGCCGGGACCCTTTTGATTGAGTCTACCGGCGCACCTTCCACCAAAGAAGTTCTCAATAGTCCAAGGCAGAAGAAGGCAGCGACGATGATGCGTTCTTCTTCCTCCTCGGAGCCAGAATATGTTATGGCTGACCGGTTGCTGGCGCTAGAGATAGCTCCCGCGTATGCGGAGTTGAGGATGCTGTGGAAGCGTATAGAATCAGGCTGTGCTCCACTATGAGCATCGCCGTTCTTGCTCTACCACAGCTGAAGCACTTGGTGGTGCTATCGGAGTTGCCCGTGGAGCCTTTAGCTGAGCGAGTTGCTAGGTTGCCCGAGGAGCCAACTGCAGAAGAGCTCCTGGAGGTACCTGCAGAGCCTCCTGCCGCACAGGCCGTAGAATTATTTGAGGAGCCTACTGCTGGCGAGCCTCAAGAGACGCATGAGGTGCCCACCACCGGAGAGCCCCAAGAGGTGATTGGCGTCAGTGCCGAGCTGATAGAGGAGCCTACAGCAGGAGTGCCTGCTAAGGCGGTGGGCTTTATGACGGAGTTGCTGGAGGAGTATGCGGCGGAGGCCATTACTGGGCCTGTTCAGGAGATCTCTGTTTCTAATCCTCCGCCGTCAGGGCTAAGGTCTCGCAGTAGGCTAGTAAGGCCGGAGAGCAGAATCTGGCAGGTAAATCTTTGCAACTTTTCTTCTCCTTCGTCTCCCTGTTGCTATTACTTAACGTTTTTTTTATCTTTGTAGGAGGAGAAAATAATTGGTGTAGTTAGCAAGGGGCTGCGCCAAAGGGACCTTGCGATCTTTGACTGTGATAGAGATATTGTCTGGCTCGAAAAGGAGATGGAGCTGCTTAAGGCGGAGCACCCGGACGACACAGCTGCCCTTTAGACTGTGATATCGAGTCTAGAGGAGGAAAATGTTGGGCTGAAGGAGGAGAACGCCAGGCTGAGAGAGGAAGCTGATCGATCAGTGAGGTGCATTGATCAACTCTCGGGCAGATCACATCGCTAGAGAATGAGTTGGCCACTCGTATATGTTCCCACGAGATCTTCGAGATGCTGTGAGTATGGGTGTGGGAAGGTGTCAACCTCAATCGACACATTGCACTGCTGGTTGACCCTAATTTTCTAATTGAATTTCTTGACCCAACAAACCGTTCTGCCCAACATTACGAGAACCTCGTGGGATAGCCCTAGAGTGATCACGAGCCATCGCCGCCTCCTCCTAGGAACTCCATTCCATCGTAGATTTTGTATCCTTACTTTTTGAAGTTGTTGTAATCGTGAGTGTATATAATCAATAAAATGGTCATTTTACTGATATTCTGCGTCTTTACCTTAGTAGCCATTTCTTAATTATTACTGTTGCGTTGTCCAGCTGATATGGTACGTTGCACGCAAGTTGGCCATTTGCATTCCTTGAGATGTTAGTGGTGTTCTCTGATGGATTTAAATCCAGGAGAAGACATCAAGGTGAATCTTAAAATCGGGCCAAGCCTATTACGTGAGTAGAGGCTTGGCGACGCGGCCCAAGTGTGAGCTTAGGTGGCTAACTTTTGGACAGAGTGCTTTTGCTCATGTCGACCATCGTTGATTGACACACTATTTCCTGGTGTAAGAAGTTGTCATGTGTGCTATTTAAGCCCCCTAAGATTTTGACCACGAACGGGCCACTTGGATGACCAAGGTTTAATTCGATCATTAATAGGCCGCATGGATGATTAGGGTTTAGTTCGATTGCTAATAGGCCGTATGGACGACCAGGATTTAGTTCGACCATTAATAAGCCGCATGGATGACCAAAGTTTAGTTATGACCGCTAATAAGCCGTTTGGATGATTAGGGTTTAGTTACGAATGGGTAAAAATTCGCCCGATTTAGGAGCAGTTTAGGTCGCATAACCCTACAAACAGATACACATGCATATGGAACAGAAAAAGAACACAGTGTAACAGAAAAAAGATTCTTTTATTAAACATTGTGTACATTTACAAGTATATAGATGGACGACCTACTTGTGCCTTTACTGGAAGTAGCGCTTGAGGTGGATCTCGTTTTACGTTTGTGAGACCAACTTGTCGTTCTGAGTCCGGAGTTTGTATGCTCCATTCCACAGAATGGCCGAGACTAGGTAAGATCCTTCCTAATTTGGGGAAAGTTTATTCTGGTTGGTAGTCTTACTCGTTGTGTCGATACTTTGTAAGACCAAGTCCCCAACTTCGAAGTGCCACGCTTTTATCTTCTTATTGTAATAGTGTGTGACTCGTTATTCGTAGACCGCTGTCTGAAGTCTGACGGCATCGCGGGATTCCTCTAGTAAGTCTAGGTGTTCCCAGATTTTTTGAAAGTTACATCGTGGGTCAAAGGACTCAACCCTAAGACTTAAAACCTCAATCTCAACCAGAATTACTACTTCAATCCCGTAGCAAAGACTGAATGATGTTTCTCGAGTTGGTTCCTTTGGAGTCGTCCAGCTTGATCTTCAAACTGTGGAGTAGTGTGCGATTTGTGACATCCACCTGTCCATATGCTTGCAATTACGCCATCGAAGTGTGGACCCATATAATACCTAGATTGGTGCAATACTTGGTAAAGCATTTTTTAGAAATTGGGTTATGTTGTCAGTCACTATGATCTCGGGTTCGGCAAATCTGCTGATTATACTCTGGCAGACGAAGTCTAAAGCGTTGTACTCTGTGATCTTGGCCAGCGGGGTAGCTTCCACTAACTTGGTAAATTATTCAATGCCCGTGATGATGAATTTTTTTTTGCCCCGTCATGATGGAAAATGGGCCGAGAATATTGAACCCCTTTTACACGAATTACCAATGAGCTTGAAAAGATCTCAACTCAGTGGGTGGTTGATGGTGAAGATTACCGTGGAGCTGGCAATTTTCACACTTCTTCACAAAGTCAAGGGCATACTTCTTCATTATCGGCCAGTAGTATTCCTGACGTATGATTTTGAACGCTAGGTTTTTGCCACCAATATGCGATCTGTAGATCCCAAGGTGGACTTCGTTCAAGGCATAATCTGCCTCCTTAAGAGTTAAGAATCGGAGGCATGGAGTCAAGTAGTAACGGCGATACAGCCGTCTATTGACTATGGTGTACTAGCCGGCCACCTTCTTGATCCGCTTGGCTTTGTCCCCGTTGTTCGATAGTGCTCCATCCACCAGGTATCTCTGGTATGACGTCATCCAACTTTCTGTGTCGAAGATTTGCATTATTTTCTATTCCTCTGTGTTGGGAGTGCTTATAACCTCATGCATGTCCCTCGAGTACTATTCCAGGTTTCGGCCACCGCTGCCCTAGCAAATTGGTCAACCTTCCAGTTTTCAATTCTAGGGATGTGGACCAGGTCCAACTTATCAAATCTCTGGATGGCGTCCTTCGCATTAACTAAGTATTTCGCTAAGTGAGGGTTGCACGCCTTGAAACTCCCATTTACCTGGTTAACAACCAGTTTAGAGTTGCTGTAGACGGTCAATCGTCTGGTGGAGCACTTTTTTGCTAGTCTTATCCTAGCTAATAGGGCTTCGTACTCGGCAACATTATTGGTGGCCGAAAAGTTGAGTTTGTGAGAGTACTTCACCTCAGACTCGTCCGGAGTCTTCAAGACTACTCCAGCACGGCTGCTTGAGTTCGTAGACAATCCATCTACGTTGAGAACCTATTCTGATTCTTCCTCGTGTAGTCCTACGTCCTCGGTGGGTTGTTCATCAGGAATTAGTGTCATGGTCTTGACGATGAAGTCGGCCACAACCTACCATTTGATGGCTGATCTAGGCTGGAATTCAGTGTAGAACTCTCTCAACTCGATAGCCCACTTAACCAGCCATCTAAAAATGTCTGGTTTCTGGAGTATACTCTTCAGTGGCTGGTCGGTCAAAACAATTACATGATGAGCCTAGAAGGTCTCAATTTTCGGGCGGAGAAAATAAGTGCCAAGGCTAACTTCTCTTTGCGTGGGTAGCGTGTTTATATGATGATCAATATTTTGCTTACATAGTAGACCGGCCACTGAGAGTTGGAGTCTTGGTATATGAAGATAAAGCTGAGAGCCAGCTGATAGCCACCACCGATACTACTAGGTAGAGGTACAACTTTTTTCCGTCCTTAGGTGACATTAGCAACGACGGACTGGTCAGGTAGTGCTTCAATTCGTCAAAAGCTGCCTGGTATTCTGTAATTTACTGGAATCCATTTGCTTTCGTCCCTCTTAGAACCTTGAAGAAAGGCTAGTACTTGTTCCCTAACTTGGCCAAGAAGCGGGACAAAGCCACTGATTATCCGGTTAGTCTCTGGATATCTTTGACACTCCGCGGTGGAATCATGTCCGTGAGGGCCTTGATTTTCTCCAGGTTTGCCTCGATTCCTCGCCGAGAGATGATGAAAACCTAAGAACTTTCCTGAGGATACTTCGAAGACGCACTTTGAAGGATTTAACTTTATTTGGTGCACGTGGAATACCTTGAAGGTTTTAGCTAGATTGCAAATATAGTCATTAATGGTCTTACTCTTGATGAGCATGTCGTTAACGTATACCTCAATATTGCGGCCGATCTACTTCTCGAATATCTTATTTACGAGCCGCTGGTAAGTGACACTCGCATTCTTCAGACCAAAGGACATCACCCTATAGTAGTAAGTGCCTTGGTCCGTCATGAATGAGGTGTGCTCCTCGTCCTTTGGGCTCATCCGAATTTGGTTGTAGATTGAGTACGCATCCATGAAACTCAGCAACTCGTGTCCAGATATTGAATCCACCAAGAGGTCGATACTGGGTAAATGGAATACGTCTTTTAGACAGGTTTTGTTGACATTAGTAAAATCGACGCACATTCACCATTTTCTGTTGCTTTTCTTCACCAGGACGACGCTGGAGAGCCAATCCGGGTATTAGACTTCTCTGATGAAGCCGGCATCCAACAACTTCTTTACCTCTTTTCGGATGGCTATTAGCTTCTCCACGACGTGGTTCCTCCGTTTCTGTCTGATGGGCTTGCAGTCAGGATCGAAACTCAACTTGTGGACCATTACTCAGACTGGAATCCCAGGCATGTTAGCGGGGGTCCACACAAAGAAATTAGCGTTCTATCGTAAGAACGCAATCAGCTCGTCGCGTAGTATCCCAATGAGTGAGCTTTCGATCTACACGTATCTCTCCAGGTCCTCCAGGTTCAGAGGGATTAGATCGATCACCTCACCAGACTACGCTTGCTACAGAGTTGCTTCGTCTCGATGGTCAAGTTCTTCCGCTGCCTTGGTGCTGCCACTCAATGCGATCTGGGACATGTAACATGTCCGCCCAGTAACTTGGTCACCCAATATTTCACCAATACCGCACGCTGTTGAAAATTTTATCTTAAGGTGCGGTATTGAAGTGACGGCTCCGAACGCTGTTAGGCACGGGCAACCTAGTATAGTGTTGAATATGGAGGGCAGGTCAACGATCAAGAAGGTGAGTGTATGACTCGCTGTTATCGAGTATGTATCCAGGGTGACCTCCAACTGCATCATTCCTTAGACGACCATTGGTTCGTTCTCAAGGACATATAATGGGCCTTCGACAGGCTTCAACTGACTCTTTTTTTAACCGAGTTTAAAAACTGCATTAATGTAAAGAAAATCGCAGAAACTTTCGTTATCTATGAAGACTCGTTTCAGTTGGTAGTTGATGCTACCGTCCAAAACGAGCGCAGACACAATAAGAGGATCTGCATGGGCGGAGATTACATGGCTCATGTCATTATCGCTAAAGCTAATAATGTTGTCTTCTGTACGCTGCTTCTTCCGCCCAATCTGCTACTTCTTGTGAACCGTTGGGATATTGGCCGGTCAGATTGTGATCATGTTGACCACCTTAGTAGTGACCTGGTTCTGTGATTGGGAAGATTCTGGTCCTTCCCTGCCTGAGGTTTTAGAGCTCTGATAAGGGTTCCTGACGAACCTGGTGAGGTGGCCCCTCCGGATGAGCTCCTTGATTTTCCGCTAAAGCGTCTTGCAATCTTTCGTGGATTGTCCAGGAGATTGATTGAAATCGCAGTATTTGGCCAGATTTCCTTCCTCCGCTTTCTTAAGTAGCATTGGCCACGTAAGGAACATCTCTCCACGGATCTGTATGAGGACGTTGGAGCGTGTGTCGATCAGGGCTGTCAAGTTGATCGGCCCATAATCTCTCCGTTCTTGTGCTCCGATCCTGTGCTACTTCCGGTGGGAGTAATCACTGCCGCTGTGTTTCTTTTTTTCCACAGTTGGGAAAGAGCGAGGCTATTCGGTCCACTCGGGACACTTAGCTTCGTTAGCTTCTTCCGCTGTGGCGTAGGCTCTGGTGATGGATTCCACCTCCGAGAAGGCTTGTGGATTCTTATGTCCCAGGTGTCTAAAGAAGTCCCCATGCGTTAAGGCAGAGATGAAGCTGCCAAACTTCATCTCTTCTGTGAGCCTTGGGATTCTTCTCGCCTCCACTACGAAGTGATCCAAGAACTTTCACAGATTCTCTCTCTGCTTCTATTTGATACGGGAGAGATGCCAATGCTATTTCTTTTCTCGGCGGTTGGAGGCGTATTGCACCAATAAGAGGTCAGTGAGCTCTCGAAAGCTTCGGATCGAATCCGATGGGAGACAATGGAATCAGATGCGGGCATTTCTCTTCAGTGTAAGAGAGAAGCAGTGGGAACATGGTTGTGTCCTCCAACCCTTGTAGACTCAGATAGGTATGAAAATGATTGAGGTGATTCATGGAATCAGTACTACCATCGTAAAAGTCAAAAGTTGGCAGTTTGAACTTGGACGGCATGGGACGGCTCAAGATCTGTGCCGTGAAGGGAGATTTGTCCAGATCCGTGGCGTGTTTGTCATCCTTGAACACGCGCTTCAAGATATTCTCCACCCGTAAATCTGTGCGGGTGGTGTTGCCAGTCATTTTGGAGTTGAGGTAGGTTCTCAACTCCATTCTTTCTCTTGCGTGACAAGTAGCCGGCCGGCTACTGCCACCAATGGATCTAACGATCCTGGAGGCTCCCTCCTGAGCCTGATGTCCGATCTCCGCCTAAGAGTATCGAGGATTCCTTTGTTATGGACTTTCCTTCGGAGTCCTGCTGCCCAGACGTCTTTCGAGCCTTGAACGACTCTGGGCATATGAGGCTTCCGGAGCCTGAGTGTCGCCCGACCTCTTGGCCTTCTTGGATAGTTTCTTTTTCTTTTGCCTCCTCTCAGGGAGGCTAGAGTAGGAATTGCTGCAGACGGAGCTTCCTGCTTCGTAATTTTCTGGCGGGTCCAGAGCATCTGAAGCGTTTGATTCATCTTGCTCATCTGTTCTACAAGGTTTTGAAAAAATTGAACGGATATTCCGTTGACCACCCTGTTGACCAGGTTACCAGTAGAGTGATCCCCGTCGGGTGTAGTCGTGTTTCTAGTGGGACTGTTAGCTTACGCTCTGGTATTCATCATTTTGACTGATAGAAGGTGAGACTGAGAGAGATCATGGAGAAAAGTGGTTGGCTTTTTGTGACTTTCCTATAGACGGCACCAATGATGCGTTCTGGATTCAAAATTAGAACAGATTCAGGTCAAATTGATCGTTCGAGTTTGCTCCGTCAACCGAGTTTGGATCCTATACACCATAACTACGAATAAAAGGTCAGGTGACGATGAGAGATTGCCCCATAGAAAAACTCCAATGCCCAAATTAGAAAACAACCTTCGAATCAAGAATGTGAAAATAAATAATACAAGGTGAATGTAGAGAGTGCTTGTGATGGAAGAGTGCTTTCGTTTAGAGAGGCTTTGGTGGTTCGTAATGAGCGTTGGCTCTGAGCACTATATTCATTGGGAATGTAGTGGTAAAGAGAGAGAACCTTCGTATTTTGAAAGTGTGTGAGGTTTTTGTGGGCGAATGAGAGCGTGTGTTGGAGCAAAGACTCCATGGCGTTTTATAGTCATTGGGCTGCGATGCCTTCATTATACAGAACGGTTTGATTCTCGCGCTCTATTGAGATCGTTACCTTTTCTAGCGTAGAGCTTTTATGGCAGTAACGGTCGCTGGATTGATTACTTTCTTTCTACATTCTGTAACTGTTAGGGTTTCCAACAGATAGGAAAAGAATTCTGACGTCTTCCTTCTGGGATGCGCATTGAATCTGCTGATGACCGTTGCAAGTGAGATTGCCTTTTGTGAAAAGTATGAAATCAGGGGAGGAAACCGTTGCTGGTCAAGGAAGGTCGTGTGGGCCAATCAGGGCTTGGCTCACTTGAGGCCTGACTATCAAATGGATGACTGGTCCTACTTCCGGTCAACGAAAGCGTTAACCATCTCAAAAATAAGCCGTCCGTCCTGTTCTTAGGCTTTTCCCGACTCATTTAGCCTTTTATCCGGTCAACGGCGTATCTATTAGTTCTAATCTTATGTAATGTAATTTTTAAAATCAATACTTACCCATAAAATAAACTATTAAAATCAAATTGCCCTGCATCGCAACATCACGTAAAGTCTGCCCGGGTACCAAAAAGAATGATTTGAACAAACAAAAAAGGGGAAAAATCTCCTTGTTGCCCCACCCATGCCACCGACTAACCCATTATCAAGCCACCACGCCCTGTAGATTTAAAGCCTCTTTGCATTTTACCTCTGTATTTATTCATTTTATAAGTTCATAGGTTTGATGAAATATATAGATAAATTTATGTATTTTAAATATTCATGACTAGATCCAATCAATTTCATAGACAGCCATAAGTATGTTGATGGATAAAAAAACAGTACAACAAATACTTCGATACCAAAAAATATAATATATATATATATATATATATATATATATATATATATAGAACACTCTTTATTTTTAATAAAATAGCATTTGATCATAATGTACAATTACAACAAAATAAAGCCTTCCTAGCCATTACAATTATAAAATTTTCCATCACAATCTGCCCAATCACATCTACTGCTGCAAATTTAAATTGACTTGCCCTAGTCCGGAACAACAAGAGCAAGTTGTTTTGAGAAATCACATTCAAAACTATAAGCAATTTCTATTTTCAATATGATTCTCATAAAAGAGGAGAAGAAAAGGGGAAAAAAAAAAAAAATACAGTGGTCATCTTGTGCAGATCTCAAACGAGCTAATCTGTCCCTAATTAACATAAAAGCCTGTTGTGAACCCGCTTGTGAACGATGTTGTTGGGATATTTTGATTGCTTAGCCCAACTAACGGGGTAAAAAGAATAGAGCTTTAAAGGTGCATAATCTATCTGGCAGAATCCCCATTTCTGTCATCAGTGAGGATCGATGAAACCGATCATCGAGTTCAAATGGTAGTAGGTACGATCAGCGACCGGGAACTAGTTCGTTTGAATTTTCTGTCAACTGCAGATGCAACTAATGTTCCACACCTAGCAAAATAGAGCTATGTTCTATAAATATTACTACTATTAGTTATCATAGTATCATTCCTTATCCACCATACGGTTGGTGACAACATTATAGTGCCAGCCACTATAACTTGAAAAACAACTCCATTGACATTCGCAATACTAGAGCGCCGAGGTGGGGAGGATTCCACGAAATCTCCGATGTCAAATGTTAAATGTTCGGTGGCACCACTATAACTTGAAAAACAACTCCATTGGCATTCTCAATACTAGAGCACCGACGTACACCGAAATGTTCGGTGTACTCCGGGTTTCGACAGTGTGAGCTCTTAACACCATTGGTAGTGGTTTTTGGCTCAGGGCAAGAACTAGATTTTCCACCATTTAGAGATATTTTGCATGAGGGACTACGACAAATGAGCCCTGCTTGAGGCCTCTGGAGGTTAGGACAGCCGCTGATATGTGGCAGAACCTCACCACAAATATGATCAAGGTGCTCGTCAAGTCCATCCAAGAAAACATACACTCTGTCTTCTTGGAATAGAGCGTCGTAGTAATGGATATCAGTAGGACATTCCATAATCCTTGGAGATTATTGTAGTATTTTTTTAAGAGACCCGCCAGCTTGTCAAAGATGCGATTCTCGTTGCCAGAGGTCATAAACTTGAGAGGTATCACTACCGTCGAAGTAGGTTGTAACAATGGAGTTCCATACCTAATGGGCGGTAAGGAATTGAATAAAATTGCCAATTAGGGAAGGGTTCATGGAGTTAATCAACCAACCTTTAAAAATTGCATTGTCTTTGAGCCACTGATGAAAGGAAGGATCCGTCTGGGAAGGCTGAGCGCAGTCACCAGTGATATATCTCAATTTATCGTTGCCAGATTTGTAAATCTCTATAATCTGGGACCAATGGGTGTAGCTAGTGCTATCCAATTTGACGCCAATCAGAGCAGTAGAGATGTCGATAGTTATAATTGGGGCTGAAGCTTTAGTTAGGGCTTCCGTCATTTTGATGGTGAGTTTGACGAGAATGGAGGAAGGGTGAGAGTCGTTGGAAGCTTCGGTTGAAGGAAGCAATCCGGAAGCTTCAGCCATAAAGAGAGAGAAAGAGAGAGAGACAGAGAGAGAGAGAGCGCGAAGGAAATAAACGGAAAGAAAAAAAGAAAAAAAATCAGAGGACACAAAAATGGGAACGATGAGGGTTCTCTGATTCCACGTCAGAGTAGCAAGACTTTTGACAGGGAAAGGTATATTTTCATTAATAATTTTTTTAACAGGGATATATATCAACAATTTGACCATTCTATTTTTGATTTATATCTTTAAATTAGAAAAAAAAAATATATAGATATATATATATATATAAAAGAAAATTATGCTAATTATATATTTAATTTACTGGTTCTTATTTCCTATAATTAAGGGATTATGTCATCATTTACTCTTATAATTACTTTAGATACAACTCATGCTAACAGAACAGGGCTCCAATGGAATTGGATTACGGCAAATGAGGAAAAGACCAACGCTTTCTATTGCTCGGGGACAAATCTGTATGATCAGATGAACTTATGATTAAAGGTCTTCTAGTCTGGAATGCTGCTACCATATGCAAATGATGGATGAAATTTATGAGATTCATCTAAATCATCAGAAGTTGTTGCGAAAACGGAGGGAAGCAATTACTATCTAGGCAATGAAGGAATTTTTCAGGAACCCAAACATATGGAGAACATAGGACAAACTTGAGCATTGAAGTTCCATTGTCATGGAGTAACCTTACTGCGGATCATCTGGTCACATTACATGGGCCTCGGCTGCACTGGAGCATTATTGCTATTAGATCAATGGCTGATCTCCTTCTGTATATAATAGGAAAATGGCAGGAATTGGTTTCACTACTTTACCTCTTTAGTATATAGTCACATCGTTTCTTTTTCTAGTCATAATCTGAGCTTGAGAAACAATCATGTGTATACTTTGGAGAAAAAATCTGATTAGTGACTGGTGTGTAGACATGCATCATGCTTATGCTAAAGCATCCACTAAGTTGTTTATTTGTTATAATTTTGACATTGATGCCACTCATCTATTTACAAATAAATATGGCCCTAGTTTTACCCCCGGGTATATGGAGAGCAGAATGAACTTCTAAAAGAGACAGAGGGAAAATAAACAGAGGACTGTCCATTTTCTTCCTTACAAATCAAACTGTGACAAGAATTTAATAATCTGAGCACAAAACTGAAAAGAGAAAGAATTTGCCTTTTCCTGTTAACAACACCTTAATTGACTCGAAGAATGAAAACTGTAGTTTGCCTAATTCATTAAGGACAAATCACAAAAGCCAAAAAAATAATGGGTTTTTTAATATCTCTGCTAGGACGCAGTGACTTTGCATTCTTTGGGGAGTCCGTGAGGAAATCTATATTTGTCTTGGCAATAATTGTACGTCATATAGTTATCTTCCACCCATTTCATCCTCTTAAGACCCTCCGAATCAAGCTCTTCAGTCAGCCATTCATCCTCCTGAGAACCACAAGACGATGACCCGTCAGCCCAAACACAAGCTTTGGCACTGAAATTCCTGTAGGAAGCAACAAATGGGGCATTTCTCCAATCAGTCTTCACTCTTCCCCCTTGGGTAGCCCAATCATCAGCATTCCAGAGACTGGAGTATACCCTCATTGGCTGATTCTTGGGAAATGGCACCCCGATGGATTCCATATTCTTGAATTCCCTGATTGGAGTCCCATCCACTGAGAAAATAATTCTCTTCGGGTTCCAAAGAATAGAGTATGTGTGAAAATCAGCCGTTGGATCAAACCATAGGTAAAATTGTTTTTCTCTGTTTCCTTCCCCCCGGCCATACACATTGGTGTGAAGCGTGTAGGGTTGGCCTGTCACGTTTCCCAGGAACTCAAAATCTATCTCGTCGTGGGCTTCTCCCTCTGAGGATAGATAATAAGTGGTGACAGTGCCCGCAGAGTTGTTAGAAATGAGCTTGATTTGCATATCGATCTTTCCAAACAGGTAAGCCTTCTTGGACTGGAATCCTGAGCCGGAGAACCTGTCAAGGGCTAGAGTGAGAATCTCTCCCCCATTGAGGAACTCAGCGTGCCACTCTCCCCACGTGATCTTGAAGACTTTGGATAAGTTGCACTTGGGGGCGATTATCAGGGAGTTGAGAGAGGGTTTCTTATTTGGTTGAACATCATGATGTGGTGGAGGTGGTGGTGCTGTAGAAGTGGAGGGGTCTGGTTCATAGTGACCTGTCATAGACGGAGGATGGTCGTCCAACATTGATTCTGTCTTTTGGTGGACAACTATCTTGTGGTGGAGGGAGATGGAGCTCTTTAAGGCGAGGCATACATATACGAGGATGATAATAACAATAAAAGTTCGAAGAGAACGACGAGGTGAAACGCTGGATTGCATGTGAAACGACAATGAATATTGGTTGAAGGGTAAGCCAGGATTCCCCCAAGCAGATGAACCAGCATTAGCGAGTCAGAACCATGCCCTTCTCGGGGTTGATGAGAAGGATGAAGGGCTCCCTCTTTAATAATTAGATGCAGACAAATTTGTGAACAGGGGAGGGGAAGGTGAGGCATTCACGTTCAGAAAAGGGCGGCGGCTGCTCTGCTGGACTAAATTAATAATTAGAACCTACGACTGCGAAACATAATTAAGCTGTTTGTTGGAGCAGGATATTCGGATCTATATGCAACGAGGCATTGAATTTGTGCATGAAAACATGATTATCTTCGACATGAATGAGTCAAAACGACAACAGAAATTCGGGGACGTGCAAATGCTATGACACGTATTTTCACACATATGTTAACATTACATCTTCTTTTGGTTCACGATGAGCTGGCTATATCAAATTTAACCGTGGATTTTATATTAATCCGTGTTGTGTTCTCAGATCGTAGTCACAGTACGAACTCAAATCTAAAAGTTAACAACATCAAAATAATTGTTTGAGTGTAAAGTTTTTACGTGGAGACCCACCATTCTGTGAATAAGAGGAGAAAACTATGGGACTCAAGGTCCAGGTAAGCTTTTACTATGCTGTTGAGCATGTACAAAGAAAAGAGAACATGTGAATCTCAAGGATCTGTAAGTACTCTTTCAAATTACACTTGATGGAGACTTGCTTCTTTTCTCTCTCTATATACGTAAATGCAGGATGGAGGATTCAGATCCTTTGTTAGGTAATCCATGAATGCTTATATAGTGGTCTGGATATCCTACGTGGAGTACCCACGTGGGCCTGGCATGTTCAGGTTGCCCTGTCACCAAATCTGCAGTATCCATTTTACTGTGTTAGAGAAGTGGCATGCACATAGACTGACTCTGTGAGACGTCGCAACATGCGTGTGTCGAAAGCCGTTATTCTCTATGTAGATCGCGTGTTGTAGAGGTCGTGCATGCTCTGGTAGAAGTTAACTCTGAGCTGGTGTCCTCGGTCGTATTGCGCTCCTTTCTTGCATTCATGCCATCCGACACCGTTCAGAGTCCTCATCATTGATAAAGGCCTTAGTCGTAGTTAAGTCCGCGGACTCTGGGTTCCAGGTGTCCTTGTGCTTTGCAAGTCTTTGGCCTTCATTGGGGGTTTCCATCTTAAACAAGTCCGCGCTCTTCAACGAGTCCTTACCTTCTCTTAGGGTCTTTAGTTCGAGACTAGTTCTTGGGTTTTCAGCACTATGTCTCTAAGCCCACAAAGCCAAATCAATCTCTCGGACCAATTTGGCTCTTTGGGCTTCTTGGGATAAGGGCTTAGGTTCTCGAGCCTCTAGGATTAATTTAACTCCTTAGGAAAGTCAGCCATTTGGGTCGCGTGCTCATAACCTCGAGCCTCTTGAACCAACTTGACCTCTCAGACCAAATTAGACTTTTGGGCTTTCTTTGAATTTGAATCTGTTTTATGAAAACGGGTATTTTAATTGGGCATTGGGCATTCACTGCCCATCAATTTGTTATCTTACTGTTATTTTTAATGGTTACAATAGCCACCGTACTGCATGCAGGATGATTCAAAATGCTTTCTGTTTTAATTGTGTTATGAGCACTGCTAACCCTTAGTAACATTTGTATTACCACTATTATCATTATTGCAACTCTTCGATGATTAGCATATAAAACACTCGTATATAGTTTTATGACCGTAAATAAAATATGTGCAATTATAAAATAAATATGATAATCTATCACTAGCACTGTTAGAAAGTATTTAGGTTTGGATTTTTTCACATTATATTAAACATATTGTTTAGAAATAGTTTCTATTATCAACTCTATTTTCTATCCATATTAACTTGGTCAAAAAATTTACAGATTCTCAATGTTACAGGATTTGAAAATTGATGGCCATCATCTAGAGCCCACTTGACATGTGTGGTGACCTGAACCCATATCACCTAATTCAATCCAAATTGACCATGAAAAAATTTTAAATTATAAATAATCATAATAAATACATTATATATAAAATATTTATGATAAATATTATCTTCTCGAAAGAAGAGAACATATAATTATTCATAATTATCATAGTTTTTGATGATGCAGTTTTGAGAAAATATTTAAAAATAAACAAAAACAATAGATGAGTATTGTAATATCTCATTATGAAGTTTCTTGGCCATGAAATTTTCTCACCCTAAAACCTTCAAGACAAATGTATAATTTCTTCCTACTTGCTATAAGCCTCCTATTCTCTAGAATTAAGAAAGCACAACAATAAACCAAATATCTAACAATTAAACAAAATCAATAATATCATATATAATAAAATATCTCAAATAATAATATCAAATATATATATAATTAATAACAAATACAATATAATAATTACTATTTAAAATTTAATATTATATCATAACTATAACTCAAAATTTATGAAGATAACTGAATATTACGAATACATTTAGGATTTTATCAAAACCAAATATTAATAAGATTATAGGTTACGATCGTCAGACAGATCCGACTTCAACGAATTCGGATTTTGGAGGAGCTGATCCTATTGCGTTCGAAAGTGCACGAACCTGCACACCACTAAAGCAAACAAGAGGTCAGCGTTCACGGCGGGAATTAATCCCACCGAAAACACTCCGACGCTCAAGTTAGTAAACATCCTTCAACGGAAGGAACTGAAAGATAGAAAGAGTAATGAGAGAAGAGAGAAGAGAGAAGAGAGAAGAGTGTTCAGTTCCAGATGTCAGTAAGGAGCAGATCCTTCCTCGTATCTGGATGGTGGGAAGGCAGAGAACGTGTGTAGCGACCCGTCCGTTGCCTTGAAGTTCGATCGTGCTTGGGAACTTGGCTGCTGGGGACCAGAGCTCGTGCAGTTCTGGGAGTTTACTCAAAGGGAAGCAGCTCAATGCGATTTGTCTCTTTGGTTCTTGAAAGAGAAGTGAAGAGTGTAAGATACTTGGGAAGATCTCAGAAAAGCTTCCCCTTCTTTGTGGGGCGTGAGGGTTCTTATACACCTCACCATGTTGGATCCTTGGGCACCAAGGTGGTCGTTGTTTGGGCCACTGCACCGCTGGTCACGCCGGCTGCCCAGTTGCCGTGATCGGCACGTTGCTGGGTGTCGTTTGTCATGCCTGACTCCTCCCTCTACGGGGAGTGGTTGGCCACTTGCAGACGGAAGCAGGTGGCGTTGGTGTTGTGCCAGCCATGCCCCTGGTGGCTAGCCTTTCCGCCTCTATTGCGTGTCTTCGGCGACCGCATTAAATGAGTTGCAGAGTTCCGTTGCCCTTCTCCATCGTGAGTCAGTGCCCTAGAACTCTTTAAAATTTTGACGTGAGCGTGCGCATTGGTGGCCTTCATTTGGACTATGGGCCAGGCGAGTCGCCCATTTTCGTAGAAGGGCCTATTTTAAGGCCCGATCGTAGAAGCGGACGGTCAACGCCCGAGTTGACCGTCAGGGTGTCGGCCGCCCTCGTGGAGAGCGGCGGGCGACCATCTGATGGGCCGTGGGCCATAATGGAACAGGCCCATCACTGTTGCAAAGCCTCTGGAGGCCCAACAAATCGGTCAACGCCGAGTTGACCGTTTTTGAGTTAGTTGGCCGCCGGGACGGTCAACGCCAACGTTGACCGTCCTTGGGCCTTTCAGTTTCTGGGCCTATCTCCTTAGTGGGCCGTTAGGAACGTTGACTGGCCTTCCTGGGCTTCCGTTGACTTCCCCTTGGGCCAGCCCATTTTTGATGTACCAATCAGGTTCTATTAAACTTATATCAACAAATATCCAAACTATATAATATATTATAATGATCCTTTTGAATTTTAGATATCACTGCAAACAAAAGATTATGCACTCATTACTAATGACTATGTATAATTTATAAAATACTGATATTCATAAGTTTGACAAGTAATTTATTATATAATCTTATGATATCTTGTCATTTGTAATATGCAAGTATCAAATTCAATCTAGATAAATAGTATTCTTGTTATTCCCTAAACGTAAACCTAGAATATAACACATTCGTATTGTCTAATCGGGATCCACACTCAAGTGGGGTATATAATACTTAATCTCAATGACACGTTAAAACCAACATTCCTAAGTATGATGCCTATCAATATCTCATCACATGTTGTTAACAAAATTATAGGCATATCTTCAAATGATCCCAATCCTTCAAAAATACAAAAATTAATATTAGATAGTTATAGATTATATCATTCTATCATAAATTCTATATTCATTTAGACCAAGATATTTTCTTGTAATTTCTTATACCTTAAATATTGATTACCAAGAATGTCACATATGTGAATTAAGTTAACGTGAAAAAATGATTATCAAGAATATTAGAAAAAATTCAGTAACTAATTATTTGACTAACCTTTAAGATTTTGCCCAATCATTATCAATCTCACCGCTATACTAACATAATTTCTAAGGTCATAAAAAAATATGTATATATATCCTATTTATCACTATCGAATAAAGCTTGTGAATTAGTAATTTTATTCAAACCGTTCTGACTAATTTAAATGAGAATCAACCGAGATAATAAAATATACAAAATAATAAAATCATACTACAACCAAATTATATCAAACATTAGTTATATCAACTATGGAAATCCCATCATATATATATAATGGCCGAAGCCCTTATAACACCAACATTTGATTTTATTACTTTGGCCTAATTTCTGCTCTGCCATCACAAGTTCGTTCAGCGATTTCTACACATATACAACTAATTTAAAGGGGGATTTAACCGAAATAATAAAATATCAAAAAATTAATAAAATCATATTATAACCAAATTATATCAAACCTTAGTTATGCCAACCATGGAAATCCCATCGCATGTATATACTAGCCGAGGCCCTCATAACACCATCATTTGATTTCATTACTTTGGCCTAATTTTCACTCTCCTGTCACAAGTTCATCCAGCGATTTCTACATCATTAGGTAATCAAAATCATATTTTTTACAACATAAAAATTAAATTATGCATGTCATATAATAACCAGGGTAAGACTAGAGTTATGGAAATATTTATTTACTATGAAAATAATTGGCCTAAACATGAATCCTTGCATAGATCATAAAATTTGAAAATCAAATTTTATTATCAATAAGTTATTTCATCACTCTATTTCTATTATTTCAAAAAGTCAAAATCGAAATTTGATAATATACTATTAAACTATAAATTGCATGGTTTAATAGTAATGATCTAGAAGGTATAAATGCATTAGTTTAGAATGTAAATGAATGGCCCAAAAATTTATTATTATGGTTAAAAACTGAATTAGCAGGTTTTAATATTTGCCAAAGTAATTTTGATACTGAATTACTGACACATTAGAAATTGAAATCATGCTATGGAACGATAATTTTATTTATATAAATCTATTTTTTAAATATTATTACGATCAATCCCAAAGTGGATATAAATCGGAACATTTCCCCCTAAGGCATACTGTTTATCCCCTTCCGCTTTCAATAATTACACTACAAGAAACATCTTGAGATGGGCTAGATTTCTATGTAACAAATTATTCTACTATATTTATAATATTTAGACAATGATCTGGTGATAAAATGATGTAAAAATTATAGAAAAAGGATAAATTCCCCTCTCCTTGTTTCCTACGGCAAAAATAACATTAGCAGTTTAGTTTCAAGGTAATGGAAGTCAGCTTTCTCACGACAGCAGCAAATCCTTGACAGCTCCATGTAGCAGTAGCTGAAGTAGCTTCCAATCTCTCTCTAATAAATTGATACACTTCCCCAACTCGAAGCGTCGACCCACGGCTGCTAGGCTCCCCTTTTAATTCTCCATTCCACCGATTCAACTCACAACATTGATGAGGGAAAAGAAGAGAGATGGCTGGGTGCTATGCATGGCTGAAAAGGGAGGTGAACCACCATGGCTGATTCATGAAAAGGGAGGAGCTATTGAATCGCCATGGCTAACAAAGAATAAGCGGGATTTTCGCATTTGATGTAAACAAAAAAAAAAAAAATATATATATATATATTTTATATTTATTTCTTTTATTTTTACTATTTAAAAAAAAAAGAGCCGTCAGATTTTAAATTTGATGGCCCTAATTGCCGTCACAGCCCTCTGCGCTCGAATAAGGGGCTGCTTGCTTGGTGAATTGTTAATTTAATTAATTTTTTATAATATTAATTGTACACACAAATATTTAAATATATTATTATAGTAAGCCTTAATTATTTTTCTAAGATATTAAGATTATATACTAATTGTCAAAAAAAAATTACTAAAATATCTTTTTGATACTCTCAAGAATCCAGCACATTAATCTCAATGCAGTTCACCTGCAAATAATAACGTGTTAATTATTTTTTATTTGAATTTCACTCCTAATTTGAAATCTTATCATCTGTTTTCTTCGTCTAAGAATATCAACGGTTGTTGATTAATTATTGAGCTTGTCTATATTTATGTTTAGTAGCTTTTCATTCTTATTTTTACCATGCGTATGTTGGTATATCAAATCTATAATTAACAAATAGATACTATAAAAATGATAGCATCATATATGCACGGCGCTGCCTAAAGCTTCATATTGATTGCAGGGACAACTACATTCAGTGAAGCATTCTAAGAATAAAAAAACAGATAAATGATTAGAAAAGGGCTGCATAAGAACTGGGTTGCACGTAATAAGGGGCTGCGATGTCCGTTATCAAATCCCACAATGTAGTCCCACAATGGGGCGTTGGCCTTCAGGCATGCCAGCTCACGTTGGGCAAAAGAGGTGGTGTTGTGGGTTTCCACGTTCCATTATCTAATCATATTAATCGCTCAGAATTATGTCCCGTGCCTGTCTGACGGCAGGGCATTTATTTATTTTTTGTTTTTTCCTTTCAAACTTGGCCTTCTGTTTTATTTTTGAGGTTTTGACTTTTATATTTTAATTTTTTTATAAAATTAAAATAAATTAAATAATTATATATTTGATGGGTATGAAATCTATAGGCCCAATATAATTATGGACCGTCTGTGCCTATTGGGCAAACGGTATTCAATGTTAGTGCCGTCTATATGTCCGAGCGAGACATTATGCCTGGACGGCTCAATTCCCAAGATCCAGTCTGATAGTCAAAATGGTTATTTAACCAACAACGGTGGATATTAATCATAACCATTCATCATAGGAATAACTGTTAACTGTCTAACTATACGGCTAAAACCGTGTAGCATTTAACCGCCTCACCCCAACTATAAATATCCATTCCCTCCGTCAAAAAGGGGAACTAGAGTGGGATCAAGATGCGTAGAACGCTTAAGACTATCTTTAAATGAGACGTCCAGAGCGTAACTCCTCGAAATAAACTCAAATTAATTATATTTTACTTCTTTCCTCAAGAATAATTAAAATACTGATTTGAACATCAGAGGATATATTAGGATGCGAGTCCCGCCAATCTTTTGACTGTTATTTGTGTTGCACAGGGTTTGATTTTGGAAGCTTACGAAATTTGGCAACTACAAATGACTGATTGACATCAACTTTTATCCATACAATAATTGGGAAGAAAAGAAAATGGTGTATTCTACGGAGGAAGCTAGTACACCAGTTAGGGAGGCCATGTTGGGTGACGATGACACTCCCGCTATAAACATAATTGGTGATCATCATGATCTTTATGTCCGAGCACTTACTCATACTGTTCAAATACTTGTTGCAAAAATGGACAAACGGCCAAAACAAGCGCCCTCTTCGGCCTCTCAGACTGCTATATTAAAAAGAAAGAAGAGTAGGGGAAGAAAGCACCCCTCCAAACAGATAGACAACCGGGATGCCATTGTAATATTTTGGATTCCATTTAAATTATTTTAATATTAATTGTGATTTTGGATATTTTAGACGTGGTAAAAATAAATTAAAATAAATAAAATTTTTGAGGAATTATTGGTAGTGCAGAGTGGCGCCGGTGTTATCGCCAGAGTACAGATTAGATTTTAGAATAAAAAAATTAAATAAAAAATATAAATATAAAATAATAATAATAATAATAATAATAATAATAATAATAATAATAGTATATTAAAAAAAAAGAAAAGAAAACAGAAGGGGGAAGAGAGGGTCATGTGAGAGAGAAGGGGATTAGGGTCAGTGCGGCGCGAAGGAGGAGGAGGAAGAGAGAGAGAGAGAGGGAGAAGAAGAGAGGAGGTCGACGACAGTTGTGACTTGCCGGTGAGGCTGCAAAGGTTGTGGCATGCGGTGGCGCGGCATGGGAGGAGAGAATCACGCGGGAGAGAGGGTTGCGTGGAGATCGATGACGGGGGCCGCGTAGCGGCGCCAGTGCCGGGGAGGGCAACGACGGTCAGGCAAGTGACGCGGTGGTGAATCGGCGGTAGAGGAGCGGCGTCGACGCGCGCAGAAGTGACAGGGAGAAGTTGCGCGCAAAGGAGAATGGAGGAGAGAGGAGGGCGCGCAGTGGCTGAGAGAGAGATGGCCCGATTCGGGTGCTTCGAGATATTTTTTCTTCAAATCTGTAGAGTATAAAGTCGAGGCAAGTATCATTTAACCCTATTCTTAATCTGATTTAATTTCTGATATATTTTTACCACTATTAAAAATTTTATTAACATGCATGTATTTTTATATACCCCAAATTTATTAATTATGCACATACATGTATATTTTACTGGTTGTATGGTGATTTTACGCTGGTATTTATGATTTGGAGGATTTTCGGATATTCGGACAGTATATATGTATATTTGTGTATCCGTATATTGTAGAACCATGAATCAAACCTTATATTTATCATGCATGTTGCCGGGGGCGGGGTCACTATAGGACCATAATGGTCCGAGATACGATGGATTGTTATATGTAATTCGAGGTATGAGATATTGGTATCGTTCCCGACGGAAAGGTTTAGTCCTGACGGGGATGTATATAATATGGCCACTTTTGCCGGAAGAAAGGTTGAAACATTTAGTAGCTAACTTGCCCCACTGTTTATTTAAATGAGAATCATCATAAGGAATTGATGAAAAACTAATATATTCAAATGTCCTAAGATATAATTAAAACTTAAAATTGCATCTAAAATCATAGGTGGTAAAATATAGTGAGCAAGTTCCTAATCTATGAGAGATAGAGTACATGGATGGCCTTGAGCTACTAGCTTAAATCGTAGTGGAGCCTCGAACTTCTAGCTTAAATCGCAATCGATATAGCCGTGGTTATTGGATGAGGGTAACCCTTCATAGAGTTAGTATTATTAATTTTTGGTTCTCTGATTTCGTACATACTTTATATTTCTGCATATATTATGTGGATTATAATTTGAGATACGTGGTTTAACCCACGGATAGGTGATAGGAATGCCTTGTATGTATAAATATATGATAAATCCGGAATGTATTTTGATTTATGTTTTAGTTTCGACGGTCTTTTTTCGATTTCTACATCATGAGATTTAGATCCGGACGATGGTATGTGTCACACATGGATGTGGTGACGGTTGCGGCTTATGTGATCTCGAATTATATGATATAATATCGTCTATAAGATTTAAACGGATCACTATTTATTATAATTATATCTCGAATAGACTGTTTAATACGAATGATGATTTAGTATGAGATATCTCCTCGATTTGTAGAAAATTTACGGACATTGTGTTTTATTTTACATGATTGCTATGTGATATCTATACTTCTGATTTATGAGTACTGTTTTATATGATGATACTTGTTGAGTTCTAGGCTCACATTTTTATATTTTATCATTTCAGACTAGTGACATAGATACGATTGTAGGAGTTCAGACGTGATTTGATACAGCAGATCTTTATCGGTGAGTAGAGATGTTCAAATTGGATATGTTTCAGATCTTGAGGATTTTTTATGGCTTTGTCTATAGCCGGATGAGGGTTTTGATCCATGTATAGGATATATTAGAGTTATTACATTATATTGATGAGTTATTATTATATTCAATACCTCTCTTGCGATTGTGAATAGTAGGTCGTGTATTATATTTGTCCGGATTTATATCCGATGAGATTTTGTGTGGGTTTTATTATATCGGGTCCTGTATGTGTAGGACTATCACTCCCGGGTTGGGTTTTTATGGTTTATAGAATATATTATTGATTTTATTTTTTACCTGCGTATATTGTATTCTTGGCCGGTGATAGAAGTGGTATCAGAGAAAAAGTCGTAAGGAGATGTATTTTTGGGTCATTTGGATAAGAAATTAATGGAATATTTGGCGCGATAAGTGTAGTCTATGGTGAAGAATGAAAGTTTGAGTTGTAAATGTTTGAATTCGACTTGGAAAGTTGATTAATAGGCTATGATGATGTAATGAGTGATTCGATTTAGCAGCCAGATGAGAATTTTGTTACTATGTGAATGATGGTCTATTAGGGGTAAGATTGAGCGCCCTTCGAATGATTAAGAGTGAGCTAGTTTGAAAAATTTTTGGGATATTTGATCCAATTAAAACTTAAATTGAGTTTCGAAAAGTGGAGGATGCGTTTGAAATTTTTGATAGTTCAGATGAAGTTCGATCTACTGTCCATAAGTTGGAGAGTGAGGTAAGTTGGTGGTGGGCTTCTCTATGCCATATTCCACTTCTTGTGATTGTTGTGGAGGCAATCTTTGGAAGAATCACTCTCCGTTTGGTATTCAGGGATAATAAGGACGGTAAATTTAGTTGGAGAAGGTACGAAAATAAGTTTGTGACCGTTGAGATTGTATGTAAATGTTACATGTATTCCTAATTTCTAGAACGAGCTTTTATGAAGTCTACCCCTGATGGGTAAACCTTTGATCTGTTAAAATTGTGGATTTTGATATCCAGTCTGGGTCTGGAGATATAAATGATTGATTGATATGATTTTATTTGACGTGTCGGACTTTGATGTGATACTAGGAGTGACTTGGTTGACAAGTTGCCATATTAGTGTGGATGATTTTCGTAAAAATATTTTGATTTACAATTTGAGTTGTGATTTTTGAATATAAGAAAGAGCTGATCAAGAGGCAATATCATTGTACCTGCAAGTTGATTGATGAGTACACATTAATTAATGAGAATGTGTGTCGAGTTTAGTTGGTATATGTGGCTACATTTGGGAGTCATTTTGTAGTCATTAAGAATTTTCTAATTGTATGGTAATTCGAGGTTATTTCTTAGAAAAGATGATTAGCCTGGATTGTCTCCTGATCAGTAATTGAGGTTGTGTCAAGGGTAGCATCGATTTCGAGGATCTTGCATGGAATCAATGAGACATTAGTCGAGTACTTTGCCATGGGGTGTTTAATGCCTTTGGGATGAGCTAGATATATTGATGAGGTTATTTATGAATTATTAAAAAATTTAATTCATTTGGGAAATGAATTATTTGATAAGCGAATAATAAAAATTAGTAGGTGATTTATTTGATCAATAGTTAGGGTTTAATATTTTTTAAAATCGATCTGCATTCGGAGTATTGTTAATTAGGATGATTGGAAGTTTGTGCTGGAGATAACCTTTGAGATGAAGGTATGGTCATTGTGAGTTTTGGCAATATCTTTTAGGATAGTGATTTCGTTGGCGTCTTTCGTGGATTGTATGAATCGAATCTTTCGGTCGTATTTTGGTCTATTTGTGATGGCTTCATTAATGATGCTGTGATTTGTTTAAAAAATTTATGTGGGGTATGAGGCATGTCTGAGGACTGTGTCATAGTTGTAAAGGGTAATTTGTGATTTACCCAATTGAGGAGATGCGAGTTTGGTTGGAAATAGGGTTATTTTAGACATGTTATTTCTTCGATGGCATGTTTGTAGGTCTGTAGAAGATTGAAGCGGTAGCCGATTAGGAAAGGCCGTTATTTGTTGTGAAGATGCGCGATCTATTGGGTCTGCTTCTGTTAAGCGATTTGTCGATGATTCCTCGAGAATTGTAGTGTCCGTGGAACGTTTGGCTTCGAAGTGATCGATATTTATTGGAATAGTAATTGTGAAGGGAGCTTTCAAGAAATGAAGGGTAGATTATCGATAATGTCGATTTTGATTGATCCCTGATGAATCAAGTTAATTTGTGATGGGTTGTGATGCTCTGAAGAAGATTCGAGGTTGTGTTTAGATGCAGCGTATTCGGGTGGTTGTCTATGGGTTACGGCGATTAAATCTCTATCGTCAATGTTAGTCCACTTATGACTTGGAGTTAGCAGTTGAGATCTTTATTTTGAGAATTTAGAAATGTTATTTATATGGAGAATATTATTGGTGATATTTTGGGTCGGAAGTTTTTGAATTTGATATGCCATATGCTTATAAGAGAAAGCGGAGCATGAGTAGCCTCCATGATTTTTGCTTCGGGATTGCCAAGGACGGTTAGAAATATGGACGCAGTTTGAGTATTTGTGGATTTGCTGTCGAGATTGGCTCATTTATTGTCAATTCGGATGGTGATTTGGATGAAAAGTGGGCTTGTCGGTATGCCAACGAGATAATGAGGTTATAGGATATTCCAGTTTCAAGATTTCAATTGTGAGCTGATGTTGTGCCGAATTTCGACGCAGGTTTGTATTATAAATTTGAGCACTGAGTTGAAATTTAATATATCGATAATTCGCAATCAGGTGATTAATCAGAGTAGTGCGGCAGAAGCATGTAGGTCGGTAGCCTTTGGTTGTAAGATTTGATTTAAATTTTTAGATAGAGAATCTGATTTGAAATCTGGTTTGAGGACATTGATTAGGTGAAGGTTTTGTTAAGTCTTGCGATTTTGGAGAAGTGGCGGCTTTGATTGCGTCGGTTTGAAATCTCACGGAGAAGAAGGGGATTTTTGCCGACAAAGTGGTAGATAGGTAGACCTATTCTCAACCTATGCGTTTGCTGTTCAAGATCAAAGTTGTATTAGGAGTTTAATATCTTCTGTCTTCGTTTTGAGTGGAGAAACTGTAGAGTCAGTGAATAATCCCTATCAGGATTGGGCTCTGAATCAAACTCCTCATTGCGGAAGAATCTCTTGTGAAGACCAGAGATGAAGTCATTTTGGTCGAGCGATCATGAAGCTGGATGTGATCAAGCAGAGCCTCAATTGGTGGATGAAAGCTTAGGGAGCAATTGAGGTTGTTAGCAACTTTCGTGGAATTTGAGTGGTCTAAGTTCGTAAGGAACATCAACGATTCTCCATCAGTGGAGTAGCAAGTTGATCATACGTCTCGTGCCTGAGGGAAGAAGCCAAGAAGAAAAAGCTTTCAAAATTTTATTTTTGGTCTGCATTGGACTGCGAGGAATCTGGTGGCAATTTGGATGATGATGGATAAGCTGATGAAGTCAGCTCGTTGTTTACTGATCAGGGGATCATTCTTGAGTTTGCCCATCAACACATTATCGAGATGAGGAGATTGCAAGGTATTCTAATTTTGAGGCCCTTAATTAACACTTGTCTCCACCCAAGTAAACCGCCGCACGTCCTTTCGTGAGCACAATAATGACACCTAATGCCCCACTTCACCATGCAATCAATGCATTGATACGCTTGGCTGAAGCGATCGCAACACGGTGTCGTCAACATCACCCTAACATGCCTTTTTCTATGGCTGAAAATGTACGACGTGTGGCCTTGGCAGGCTCGAGGCTGATTTGCCCCACAGGCCCCTTTGCTAATGCTTAGAAGGCCAGTAGAGAGGCGGATTGCCAGAAGACCAAGCTACCGGTTGCCAAAACTCTTAGGTCAGCGGACGCCAAGCAGCCCGCAGCTACATACAAGCATTTCAACTATCCAAAGTTATGTGAAAAAGTCAAAAGACATAGGGTAAGAGACAAAGCAATGTTTAGAGGTTTCATTCATTAATTTCTTTTACAAAGTATAAAATTTATGTTAGCGAATATAAACAGTAAAAGAAAGAAAACAAAATACATGAAACGACGACCTTGTGACGCTATCCTAAAAATTGGTTCTGGAAAGACATGCTAGAAAAAGACTACTGCGGTCAAAGCACCAAGCAACCATCCTCTACCTATCCATTGAAGTGTCCAGACCAGAGACCAGGTGCAATAGGAGGTGAATGGGAAGCAATTCCCTAATGAGGAGGAAGGCGAGATGCTGCCACCCTCGCGTAAGAAGCTTCCGACCCGGAGATCCTCTGCCAAGACCAACCGTAGCCCTTGGGCCAATGACCGAGCTAGTGCGGCGTCGATGGTCTAGCCGATAGCGGAGTTCCAAATGCACCTCTTCCAACAAGCTCCGAAAGCGACCCTCCGGTCAAAGGAATCGATGGCCGAGTGCTCCCCCAAGATTTGAGACAACGGTAGTGGAGCGCCCGTACCTGAAAGTTATTCCAGAAGCCACACTACTAGACGCTAGCATGGAGAAGGGAAGTAAGAGTGGCCCTATGATCGGACCACCCTCATTACGACATTAAAGAAGTCGAGGGAGGTGCATTATGGTAGACTTTAAGCACTTCTTCAAATCTCAAATAACTCCATCCAATCCCGGTGGGATGCAGCGAAGGACCGATGTAGGCTCTAAGTTTCCACACCACTTGGCTGGTTTGAAGATGATCCATTAAGCAAAATGCAATGAGCCCCTCCATTTATAGTAGGGGGAGGAGAACGATGAGCCATTGGTGAGAAGTCACGTTTGCCAGCATAGACCGCCGAGAACCTGTAAGGAATCAACGCCAAGCCTCAAATCAGCACTAAGATCTTTTCGAATAGAGCAGCGAATCCCTACATAACTATATGGAAAGTTACAAGGCGCTTGGGAAAGGAACGCAGCCTTCAAAAATAGGCAAAGCATTGCCTTGGGAGGGGAAGCATGAGTTGGCCTAGCTGAAAACATCCCATCGTCTAACATATCGGGAATTGGAGAGGCCCAGTCACCCAGCATGAGGTCTAGTGATGTGTCTAACTATACTGTGGACTAGCCCAAGTCCAAGCCAAGCCCATCCATGAAGCGAAAGCCCACGAGGACCGGAGCCCAAAAGGTCCAAGCGGTAAGCTCAAACATAACAACACACAATGGGCTGTTGGAGATTGGGACTGGCTAGGTCCAACAGGTAGCCCCTTGTAGCACGATCAATTACAATGGAGGAATCTTCTAGCTTGCCCAGCGTAGAGGCCGTTGACGCAGATGCCTGCCATTAGTGGCCGTAGTTAATGATCAGAAAAGATGCCACTACTACCAGGCCACTGCCACATCCAGCATGGCTCGACGAATCACCTGTCAAAATAATCAGGCCAATGTCAGCAGGGATCATCTGCGGTTGCATTACCATCGCAAGGCGATAACTGATACATCGGTAATGACCATCATCGGGACAGGTTGGTGAATTCTGATAAGACACCTATCACGAGCATTGGCACAAACACTATCTTTGCGAAGCATTACAAATACCTTCGCCATCGTAGGAGAAAATTAGGGCCAAAAAATGGCATACAAAAACTCAAAAAGAACTAAAGTATCTTTTCAATCTCACAGCTCTTTTTCTCTCCCGTTAGCTTTCAAAAGCTGCTCCCTGTTGCGCGCATCACCAAAGCTTAGCCCTCCATCAGCTCTCAAAAGCAACTCCCAGTAGAGCACTCCATTGGAGCTTAGTCATCTATCAACTCTCAAAACGACTCCCCGTTAAGCGTATTCTCAAAGCCTAGTCGTCCACAAAATTCCCTTGCCCCCACATATATGCATTCACGTATTTTTCTCACATCATCGTATCTTTCTATCCATTAATAAAATTTTCTAATTTGAGTGTCGAAGGATGAATCGGAAAGTGAGTCTTACCAATTCTCTAACCTTTTGTTCGTTATTTGTGTTCCGCAGGACCAAGGTTATCAGAAACGAAGATCGGATCCGCTTGAGTTCAACTCGATGTGTAGACCCAACGACTCTCTAATCTGTACAATAACTTGAATCCAGGAACATATCAAATATATTCCTAAAATATTATTATATGAACAAAATTTAAAAAAATAAAAAAATACCTTTGAATATATTTTAAAATTTTTTATTTTTAGAGATTATGTATATTTTATTTATAAAAAAATCTGAAAAAAATAAAAACAGAATGAAAACAAAAATTTAAAATTAAAAAAAATGAAAATAAAACTTTAAAATTAAGAAAATTAAAATAAAACTTTAAAAATAAAAGCGTTAAAAGCAAAAAAAAAAAAAAAAAAAAAAAAAAAACAAAAACAAAAAAAACAAAAATAAAACAAAACAAAACAAAAAAACAAAAATTGATGCCCTGCCGTGGATTTGATCCAACGGCAAGCATCACGCGGCTCTGGGGCTGTGCCGCACTCGTCCCGTCTACCAACCAACAAAAATTTCCTATTGATGTGGCACTGGCAACTCCGTCTGGGATCCCATCTATGAGAAAAAGAAGAGGATTCCCATCGAAGTTTCCAGGGACTCTCGAACACGGATGTTCCCAGTTCATAGGACGCCTTGCAAAAAAAAAAGGAGGTTGATTCTTCCCTCCTTTTTTGGCTTCGATCTGAGGAATTGTGGCATTGACTTGATTGATGAAATGTTGAGAAATCAGAGTCTCATGACTTTTTGGTGGGTGAATTGTAGTCATAAGGTTTCTTAAAAGGTTAACATATCGGGAAACTGATTGATCTACAATACGTATTGTCCATCTTTTCTGTGGTTGTTGCAATATCCTTGTGAATGTTCTTGAATCTGCTCTAAGATTCCAATCAATTCCACTATATTTATAGCTATCTTGTAGAAGGTGTGAAAAAATGGGATAACTTTGCCTCTAAGGTTCTTGCATAGCAACAACCACATCTTGATATGGTTAGGGCTATATGTATACGGACATAGCTTGCATTATGGAAAAGCTATTTGTGCTATATGAACCTGTGAAGTTTCCATGGAGCTCGCTCACTTTTATGTTGTCATCTTGATAAAATCGATAATTTACTTAGGGAAAGGGAAATTATAGCTAGCAGAGAGAGATTTAGTCTCCTCTCGGAACATAAAAAGGAAAAAAAAGAAAGGGAGGGAGGGAAGGGTGTGGGATGGGAGGTAGGAGGGAGGCACGATAGTTTCTTGGCTTGTAAATAGTGTCTAGAAAATATCCTAAAGGTTAGGGTCGAGGGACTATGATCTAGGTTTTAGGTTAGCAGTTAAAATCTTCTTGACAGGAAAGAAGAAATAGCAGGTTGGCTAAATAATACTTATGCTAAGATTTTTTAAGAATCCGAATTCGTCGAAAAGAACAATAGATATAGTTTCTGAAATCATTAATAAACTTTGACCTTCATTTCTCAAGTTTGTAGTTGTCCATATAGCTGTATCCTTGCATAGTATGTTTTATGGACATTTTGCCCAAAACTTGTTGCTTTCCTGATGTTGATTATATATCTTCTAGAGCCATTGTCCGTCAGAAGAGTTTTACCCCAGTACATGTAGCCGAGTACGTGGAATATCAACGAGTGTCATTTTATGTGGGAAATTATCCTAGTACATTCATATACTGTTGTAGTACATGGTATGTAGGGGTTCTTGCGAATTCTGTTATGGATTGTATTACTCTTCTAGTCTCATCTATTAGCACAATATCATTTACCGCTAACATAAATAATCTATTGTAGTTGTCCAATTGACATCCATCAAATGAGAAAAGATTGATTAATGCAGCACAAAGGTACGTCGCATCTAAAGACAATGATACCAAGTACTTTGGTGCTGTCAAATTGACATTTTTTCATTTGTTGGATGGCAATGACGATAAAATTACATCAAGGGCTAGTTTTGAGTCCTTACATTTTTGTTTTATTATGGATGAACCAACAAAAAATCTTAGGCCGAAGTTTTCATGGTGCATGTTGGTCATAGCTAAAAATGCTGTGGTAGTTGAGACTAAAGGAGGAGTAGAATCAAAGTTAAAATTATGGATAGAAGTTTTATAATCTAAAGGGCTCAAAATACAAGAAAAACGGAATGCATAAAGTGCACTTTTAATAATTCTAGACCTTATAATCATGAAGCCAAAATTGAAGATTAATAAGTTCTTAAAATAAATAGGTTTTCACTTCTTTCGATATGTAATTCAATAAAATTGAGAGGTTAGAGAAGTTAACACACGGGGTTAATTAAAATGGATAAATGCATTTCATTACTAGTTTTACGGGGTGCTAAGATGGATGGCGGCAACCCTGAAAGATAATAAATGAACTTAGTCATTGGAAATTAGGAGTTACACTTATAGATGAAAATATAAAGAACGTTTAAGATGAGGGAATGATGTTTAATATTGTTTAGATATTTAAATATACCAAATGAAGCAACTGTGAAAAAAAGATGATTTTATTGATGTTAATTAAGAAAGGAAGAAATAGAAGTAAAAAAACTTTGAGTGAGCTAATAAAAGATTTGAGATTACATCAAATTTTAGAGATGTCGTGTTAAGCCAAGTGGATGTCAGAAGTGATTTCATATGAAGTGTTGGTCTTTTATAATAGCTTAGTTCAACCTGGAATCTCTCCCCCCTCCCCCTATCCCTCCAAAAACTAAAATTAAAAAAATTTCTGGGAATTCTGTGATCTAAAAGCTACAATGTTATCATAGATGCTTCTAAATGAGTTCAGGCCAGGAAGCTTGAAGGCTGCTGGACAAGCACATGAACTTGCTTTGTAAACTGGTTGCTGCAAAAGTTGGTGATGTCAATAATGCTCTCGAGTCTGGAGCAAAGCTACTTTTAGAATAGTTCAAGAAGTAAATTCTCATATGTGAGCATGGGTGCCACCAGGAAGCTGAGAGATGATTACCAATAGCTTGACCTGGCATCAATAGATCCTTCAAGCTCTACCTCAGATATTTTAGCTCCTTGACAACCCTTGAGCACTGTGGATACTCCAGATCTTGACTATTCTGTAGGGGTCATGGCTATATTTTCTTCGCTCTTTCAGCTTCTAGTAAATGCGGTTGGATGCTTCGACATATGCCAAATGTTCTAAGAGAGTGTCCTCCCCTCTCATTGTTCAACCATTTATGGATGACATGAGACATCGTCTACTTAATTGAAAATTGCTTTTATTCCATTTCAGAACTTCCTAGCCTTCTTTTTATCTTTGGGTGGGAATTGAACCCTTTCTGAGGATGGGTCCAGAAGTCAAAGCGTACCTAGGTGCCCTGGCTCTGACCAGGGCACCTGTGGCGCATCACCTCGGGTGATGTGCAGATCAAAGAGGCATGTGCTAAGCGCTCACAGGCGCAGAGTGCCATGCGCATTCTGGGTGCAGCTTCTCAGAAGGCTTATGGGTAGTGTTTGGTCGCTGCCAAATTAATTATGAAATAAACAAAGGCATGCCCAAATCAATTGAACATCCTCGGAAGCCTGTTTCAATTTTTGTTGAAGACTCTCCTAGACTGATTCCCTATCATCTCCTCTGGCTCTCTGTAAAAGAACTAGGAATCAAATTGAAAGTAACTAAACAAAGAGGAATGAAGACTGATAAATGAGGAGCAGCAGAAGTTTCATCTATATTTCAGTGATATACCTCCAATCTTTCTTTTTAGTTACTTATTACACATACTGAAAAGCCATCTTATATACAATATAAAAAAGAGAGTCTCAAGAAATAATAAAGTAAAACAATCAAGTTGGTGGGTGCAACATTGATCTGGTTGGCCGAATCCATTAGCCTAGCAAGCCTATGATTGATAGGCCGAATATATAGCCAATATAAATCATGATTCAGCAGGTGGCTGGACAGTTATCAAACGGAATATAAAATAGACTAAATTTGATGTCTAAATGGCGGCGTATCCGAGTGTTCAGTCAAGTGGTTCATCCAACTGGACAGTTCACCAACTCTATGGCTAGCATAGGCAAGGGTTTTTGAACAGACAAATATCAGCTGCCAGCTATTAGTTCAATATTTCGGCATTAATCACTTCCGGTCAACCTCAAGAATAAAATGTGCACAATGATGGTTAAGCTAATTAGTTTCAAACTAGCCTAACCACATAAATCATGATCAATTATTCCTCTTCAACAAACTGCTAACAATTGACATTACGACTATAAATACACACCTTTTTCCTTGAAAAAGGAGATAAAAAAAAAGAAACACAGAGTTTAGCCCTCTAACTACTTGTTCTACAATTTATATGGAGCCAAGTCCTCTATTTACTCTCTCATCCCCTCAATCTATCTCATATTTCAGTCTTTCGAAAAACATATTGACTTGAGTACCGGCAAATATTTCTGGAAGTGAGTCCCAATTCATTAAGAATTTTTATTTGTCATTGTGGTGTGCAAGATTTAATAGAAGTGTTTGATGAGCAGATTCAAATTTCTTTAAATGAGAATCCAAATTCCAGGTACTAATCATAAGTAAAAGAACTAGCTAACTAAAAACTAATTCTTTACAAATGGTGACATCAGTTTATATCATTCTGAAAATCAGATTATGCATTCATGGTCAAGTGGTCAGTTCTGATACTTGTCCTAAATATGAGGCATATATATTGTATACATTAGTCTTGGACAACAGGGATTGAAACAAGAGTTTAGTTAATATATCAGCTAGTTGATGATAAGTCTTGACATGTATATGGTGAACAATTCCTTTTTGAATCTTTTCCCTCACCAAGTGGCAATCTCTCTCAATGTGCTTCGTTGTTTCATGGAATACCGGATTAGCAGCGATATGCAAAGCTGCTAAATTGTCATAAAACAAAACTGTTGGTGTGTTATGATCAATGCCTAAGTAATTAAGGAAACATATTAATGTAAAGCTCATAGCCAAGGTCAGTGAAAAAATGAGGGCATCACTTGGAATGTTACTCCTATTTGTTTTTTCAACACAGACATATGGAAGATGAGATGAATCCTTGCTGATGGAGGAAGAGCCAACCAATAAACCACACTACCTACTTTTTTTTTCTAAAGGACTTCATATGGGATAAAGTTTTTGGGTGCCAATTTTATTTTATTTTTCAAAAAGAAACTGATTTTTGTCAATATGGTTGCAAGTGAAAGTAGACAAAGTTGCTGACTTGAACTCTCTCTCCTCTTTATGCTTGTCGTACTGAGTCTTCATATGGGTTTGGGCCTTTTGCGAAATTTTCCTCGAGTAATGACCATGTCTAATCCCTAACCCCATGTTTGGTTCACGGAATAAAGGGGGAATGAAATTCCTATTCCCGCAGGAATATGAATTACTTTGTTTGGTTACTTTTAAACCGGGAATAACGATTCCCTGGGAATCGTTATTCTCGGTTTTACGGGAATAACAATTCCCACCAATTTGGTGGGAATTGAAATGGTGACAATTCCTGGAATAAGAATTCCAGGAATTGTGTTATTATTATTATTATTATTATTTTATTTTATATTATTATTATTATTATTATATATTATTATTATTAGACATTATTATTACATATTATTATTATATTTATTATTATTATATTTATTATTATTATTATTTATTAGGTATTATTATTATTATTACATATTATTATTATATTTATTGTTATTTTTTATTAGGTATTATTATTTTATTATTATTATTTGTTGCGTTCTGGTTCCACGGGACTCGCTGTGGACGCGAGTTGGAGATGGCGAGGGTCACCCAGCCGGATGACCTGCTATGGCCGAGAGATGCAGAATGTTGACCACCCTGCCGGATCTCTCGGGGGGCGTACGGATGGATGCGTGGTTCCCAGGCAACACAAGTGAGTGAGGTGTTGGACACGAGATGAGAATTGAGACCGGATGTTTTAAGTGGAAAACATCCTCTTGAATGGGGAGGAAAAACCATTAGGCTCGGGGCAGAAAAAAGAGCTTCACTATATGGGTTGGAGATTTTACAGAAGACACGGTTGTGAGGGTTATTCCCTTCTATATCTCGTTTTGTGTTTATCTCTAAGGAAGCTATGCTCACTGGGAGCCTTTCTACACGTCTTTGAGGAGTTGGGCGTGGAGACGGAGAGCACTAAATGGAAGCTTTGGGACTTAGAGTTGTGTCTGGAAAGCTCCCTTGCGTGTTTCTGGATGGACCTCTCTCCAGCAAAGGAGGCCTTGCTGGGTATTTATAGTGGAAGTCGGGCCGTTGGGGAATGGACACGTGGCGTCCATCCGGCCGTTGAGGGGCTGGTCCTCTGGCTTCCTTTAATATGGCTGACGTGTGGAAAGTGGCATGCGGGTGGCGCCGCTGCAGCCTTTGCGTGTGTCAGGTGTACTGGGTCTGGAAATCTGCTTTGATTTGACTAGGCGTGCTTTATTGATATGACGATCGTCGTCGGTGGTGTGCTTTCTTGGAAATCGACGAAATAGGCGGTGGCGCTCCCAGCCATGGCCAAGGCGGTTCTCGCCTGGTTGCAAGTCCCCTCAAGCTCGCGGGCTTTGTGAGAGGAGGAAAGCTCTTGTGGGGCCCTGGGGAAAGTCGAGAGATTTTTCGCCGCTCGGGCAAAGTGCGAGACTTTTTGGGTTCTCGGCCCTTGGGCCTCTCACTTGGGCCATTTGATCTCTTCTGTTTGCGGGAGTATTCATGGGCTTTTTAATTGGGCCGTGCTTTTATGGGCCTTCATACTGGGGCCAACACAGCCCCCCATGCCAAAGGATCCGAGGTTCTCGGTCGTTTGGCATGAAGTTGTCGGTCTACTGGAGACGTCAGTTGTCCGAGAATGTGTGTCCTAGGGGCGAGCTCTTCGCTGACCTTAACAGGCGGTCGTCCTCGGACCTTTTCTGGGCCGTCGTTTCACTTCCTTGCTGGAGCATTAAATGCCGTATCCTGCTGATGTGACGCGCGATCAGGCGCCTTGGGAAGGAAAGATTGGCAGACTTCTGGAGCGAATGGTCTGTCGACGCGTGGCAAGGGTAATAAGTACATTTTTCCGTACCCTAGGGTTTATTTAAACCCTTCGTTGCCTTTGGTCTTTTCATCTTCGCGCTTGTTTTCCGTTTCCTTCTTCGTTCAAGCTTCGTTTACTCCTTCTTTCTTTGGCTTTCATGGCGCCTGGAGTTAGAAACATTGCATCCACGGTGACGCTTGACAAGCTCAAGGAGATCCGGGCTCGGTACCAGATTCCTGAGTCTATGGCTATGGTGATCCCGGAGCCGCATGATAGAGCGCTGTATCCTCCGGATGGCTTCATTACGGTTTATGAGGCCCACCTTAAAGGCAGGCTACGGTTTTCCATTCCGTTAGACCTCTACGACATCATGAGGGCGCTTGGCGTGCCTCTCGCCAGGCTTCAGCCGAATGCGATGAGGTATCTGGTGTCCCTGTGTGTCTTCTTCCGGTGTCATGAGAGGACCTTGACTCCTCTTACGGTCAAGGTCCGCCCGCCTACGCGAGAACCCCATTTGGATCGTGATAACTCCCCGCCCGGAATTCTCTTCGCTATGCGGTGGCAATCCTGATTCCACGAGGGGGTGGAAGGACAAGTTCTTCTTCCTTTGTGTTTACGAGCACTGGGCCATTCCCAATACGTGGGGGAATGTGGCCAGCCAGTACTGTTCCGACCCCTCCAGGGAGGAGCGAAAGGAAGTGAAGGCGCGCACGGACTTGGTGCTGGCCAATCTGTGGACTTTCCACTTGAACAAGCGCAATATCTGGCTGGGCGCTGACAAACTCAGGGAAGCCAAGTGGGAACCGCTGGATGAGGCTCCCTGCCCAGTTCCTCCGAGGACTGGGGGACCCACTGGCGGGCGCTCCTCGAGTGATGACGAGGATTTTGATATTGAGGACGTGAGCGACGATGACGTGGCTGCTTCTCTGCCTACGAGGTTGGGAGCTGGCTCTTGCTCTGAGTCCTCGAGACCTGGGGGTCTCGTCTTCACTTGCACTGCTAACATCTCGGCCGGGCCTTCAAGAGCTGTTGAGCGGAACAGAGAGCTTCCTGAGTCCCAGACCTCTTGTGATAATGATGATGATGACGTTCCTCTGATCAAGAGGATGAGGACTGGGGCCTCTCTTAGGGGCCCTGTGGTGCAGCGGTCTCGCCTTCACCGCCATTGCTGTGCTGCCACACCCGAGAGGTTCTTCCTCGAGTGCGCGGTCCTCGGACATTCAACCCCAGTGATGACTTTGTCCCGGCGCTCCGTTACTTTGCCTGGTGACGTCTCGGGCAGGATTGATCATCCTCCCGAGGACATAGGAGGTGGAAGCGCCGCGAGGGATTCTGAGAGGGGAGTGTCGGCTGAAATGATCCGGGAGATAGTGGAGGTCGTGGATTTGAGTACTGACGAGCTCGCGCCTTCTGACCCTTCCGAGCGTCTTGTTATCGCAGAGGTCGAGCGGTTGCCTGAGGTTCTTAGAGGTGCTGACTTCGAGGCGGACCTTCAAGTGGCCTTGTTGGCTGATGAGTCTGCATCTGGGGCGGCGCCCGTGGAGCTTAGGAGCGGCCCGCAGGAGTCCGAGTCCCAAGTGGAGTGTGGCCCAGGGGATGACCCTCTGGTCTCTGAGGTAGCCCGTTGCTTCATTCCTTTACTTGCCTTTCCTTGTTCATGCCTTGATGAGTTTTTTCTGTGGCAGCTCCAGAGTTTGATAGCCGGCCTCAACGGGCTAGTGGGAGTGATCGCTCAGTCCCGCCTGGAAGTGAGGCCCTCGAATGCCGCTCGGGAAGCTGCACAGCGGGCAGAGGCGGAGCTAGCTGGAGCAAAGGAGAAGATCGCCTTCCTTGAGGCCGCCAACAAAGATCTGCGGCTCGGGCGGAGTCTTCTTCAGGAACGGATTCTCTCCCTGGAGGAGAAGTTGAGGACGTCCGTGCAGATTGCTGAGATGGCTCCTGTGCTGGACGGCAAGTTCCGGGATGGTGTTCGCATGTGTCGCCGAGTGGCGCGATTGATCCGTCCGCGGTTTCCTGTGGCCGTCCTCGATCCCAGGAACGCTGGTGCCTTAAGCATGGAAGATTTGTACGGTGTTGATGGCAGGCCTTTCCCTGGTCCCCCTCAGTCAGGACCTGATAGCGGACCTCTTACGCCTGAGGAGGTGGTTCCGGCGGAGCAGACGGGATCTTCGGGAGCTCATGAGGCTCAGAGAAAAAGAGGCCGAGCGGCACTCCCTTGACATGCTGCCCACCTGCCCTTTATTCTGCTTTTTGTTTTTTGTCACACTTGTACAGAAGATCTCTTTTTGTGAATAAGACTTAGTCCTTTTCGCTTCAAAGCTTCGGACGTTCCTTTTGTGTCTTGTTTGTTCGTATGTCGTTTTTTTTTTTTTTTTTGCGGCGCGTTGCCCAGCGCCTAACTTTTTGTTCCACGACGGGCGGCCTTTTCGGATGTTCGACCTTTTACCCCTTTTTTGGACTTTAGGCGTTCAGCCTTTTCAGAGGCTTCTAGCCCTTAGCCTCCTGGGTGTACTTTTTGTCGCCCGGTCTTTTAGGACTGCTTAGTCGCAGTTGAGTTTCTGAGTTATGACCTCAAGGGCCCGGCCTCTGGGACCGCTTGGTCATAGCCAAGTTTTTGATGACCTCGAGGGCCCGGCCACTCGGACCGCTTGAGTGCGGCAAGTTTTTGATGACCTCGGGGCGGCCTCTGGGACCGCTTGGTCACAGCCAAGTTTTTGATGACCTCAAGGGCGCCTACTCGGGACCGCTTTTGGTCACGCCTAAGTTTTTGATGACCTCGAGGGCGGCCTGCTGGGACCGCTTAGTCGCGGCCCAGTTTTGATGACTTGAGGGCCGGCCCTCAGGGACCGCTTTGGTCATGTAGAAGTTTTTGATGATCTCAAGGGCCCGGCCTGCTGGGGACCAGCCAGTCACGGTAGAAGTTTTGATGATCTCGGGCCCGGCCTCTGGGACCACTTAGTCCAGTTTAGGAGTTTTTGAATGACCTCAAGGGGCCGGCCTGCAGGACCGCTCGGTCCGCCAGAAGATTTTGAATGACCTCGAGGGCGGCCTCGGGGACCGCTCGGCCACGACAAGTTTTTGATGACCTCAAGGGCTCGGCCTCGGGGACCGCTCGGTCGCGCCCAAGTTTTGAATGACCTCAAGGGCCGGCCTGCGGGATCACTCGGTCGCGTAGGAGTTTTGAATGACCTCGAGGCGGCCCTGGGACCGCTCGGTCGGCGAAGTTTTTGATGACCTCAAGGGCCGGCCTGCAGGACCGCTCGGTCATGTGTGAAGTTTTGAATGACCTCAAGGGTCCGGCCTCTGGGACCGCTTGGTCACAGCCAAGTTTTTGTTGAATGCCGTGGGTTGTTGGCTGCTTCCCGCTGCTCCGGGGCCGGGCCCGGGTCTTCGCAGGAAGCGGTTGAGGAGAGAGTATGGAAACACTTCGTTGTAAGGGTAAAAAATGCACATTTTATTAATGCATATTTTTCTTACATGGAGTGGTCTCGAGGCTTTTTGTCCCTTTCTTCTCTCTCTCTCTCTTTTTTTTTTAGTCCGCGCCCATTATGGCCTTACCCCTCGAGTGGCGTGACCGGATGCTTCCCGCTGCTCCGGAGCCGCGCCCGGGTCTTCGCAGGAAGTGGTCAAGGTATCCTTCTGTTGCCAGCCGCTTGAGTTCCGCGTGGGGCTTTTTGCAGTCCTCGGTGTCGTGGCCGCGGCTGCCATGGTAATGGCAGTATTCCCATTGGTCACCTCCTTCCGGGTGTTTCAACGCCTTGGGCCATCTTAGGAACCTTTCATCCTTGATCTGCCTCAGGATGCTGGTGAAGGAGTCAGTGAAGGCCAATGGGTCTAAGTGTTTTTCTTCCCCAAGGACCATCCGCTCGGGTATATCGTGCCCGGACGGTCGTTGGGTCTTCTCAGTGGGCGCGCCTCTTCGCTTCCTTCCCCTTGTCCTCGGGGCGGGGTCTTCGGGCCGTGCCGGGGTGAGTTGCTCACGCCGGCCTTGGGTCCAAAGACGGTCTTCCGAGCCTTTCGAGCCCCCTTCCGGATGGGGTAGGACTCATGGACTTCTTTTTGTTGAGGTAGTCCCTCAACTCGCCTGAAGCCCGCGCCTGCAAGCGCTGCGTCGAGCGCCGGGGCGCGGCTTCGGAGCGTGGGCTCCTAGAGTGTTCGCCTGCCTTCGCCGGGAGGTCATGGCCGGCCCTGTGAGGCTGTCCACCTTCGCGCGGGATTTGCGCATCCGGTGCCGGGGCCGCCGCTCGTTCTGCCGCCCGACGGGAGACATTCGTCGTGGCGGTCGTCTCCTCGGGTGGACGTGCTGCCTTGTCTGCTGAACATCCTTTGGGCGTTGCTTGTTGTTGGGGGGTGGGAAGCCGTGAGTTTTTTGTTCTTCCTTTTATTCCCACAGACGGCGCCAATGTTGCGTTCTGGTTCCACAGGACTCGCTGTGGACGCGAGTTGGAGATGGCGAGGGTCACCCAGCCGGATGACCTGCTATGGCCGAGAGATGCAGAATGTTGACCACCCTGCCGGATCTCTCGGGGGGCGTACGGATGGATGCGTGGTTCCCAGGCAACACAAGTGAGTGAGGTGTTGGACATGAGATGAGAATTGAGACCGGATGTTTTAAGTGGAAAACATCCTCTTGAATGGGGAGGAAAAACCACTAGGCTCAGGGCCTGTAAAGAGCTTCACTATATGGGTTGGAGATTTTACAGAGTACAGTTGTGAGGGTTATTCCCTTCCCTATCTCTCGTTTTGTGTTTATCTCCTAAGGAAGCTATGCTCACTGGGAGCCTTTCTACACGTCTTTGAGGAGTTGGGCGTGGAGACGGAGAGCACTAAATGGAAGCTTTGGGACTTAGAGTTGTGTCTGGAAAGCTCCCTTGCGTGTTTCTGGATGGACCTCTCTCCAGCAAAGGAGGCCTTGCTGGGTATTTATAGTGGAAGTCGGGCCGTTGGGGAATGGACACGTGGCGTCCATCCGGCCGTTGAGGGGCTGGTCCTCTGGCTTCCTTTAATATGGCTGACGTGTGGAAAGTGGCATGCGGGTGGCGCCGCTGCAGCGGCTGCGTGTGTCGGGTGTCTGGTCCGAAATCGCTTTGATTTGACTAGGCGTCTTTATTGATCTGGCGGCGATCGGTGGGTGCGCAGCTTTCTTAACCCGACGAAATAGGCCACCGGGCGCTCCTAGCCATGGCCAAGGCGGTTCTCGTCTAGTTGCAAGTCCCCTTGAAGCTCGCGGGCTTTGTGAGGAGGAACAGCTCTTGTGGGGCCCTCTGGGGGAAAGTCTGAGAGATTCTTCTTGGCCGCTCGGGCAGTGCGAGACATTTTGGGTTCTCGGCCCTTGGGCCTCTCACTTGGGCCATTTGATCTCTTCTGTTTGCGGGAGTATTCATGGGCTTTTTAATTGGGCCGTGCTTTTATGGGCCTTCATACTGGGGCCCAACATTATTATATTTATTATTATTTTTTATTAGGTATTATTATTATTATTATTATTATTATTATTATTAATTATTAGGTATTATTATTTTATTATTATTATTATTACATATTATTATTATTATTTCATATTATTATTATAACTACATATTGTTATTATTATTATTATTAGGTATTATTATTATTATTATTACATATTGTTATTATTATTATTATATTATTATTATTATATTTATTATTGTTATTAGTAATTATTAGGTATTATTATGATATATTATTATTATTATTATTTTATTTTATTATTATTATTATTATTATATATTATTATTAGGTATTATTATTACATATTATTATTATTATTATTATTATTATTACTATTCCTACATTATTCCTTATACTATTCTACAAACCAAACAATGGAATACTAATTCCCACATTATTTTATTCCAACAACCAAACATAAAAATAACAATTCCAACTCTATTCCCATCCATTTCTATTCCCTGGAATAACTATTCTATTCCCACATTATTCTATTTCAACAACCAAACGTACCGTAAATCTGATTCTTCATCTACCGCTTCATTAGCGGTAGTCTCCTTAACAAATCTAGCCATTTTGAGCAGTGGAACCCTATAGACTACCTCAAAGGGGGTCATCACTATAGAAGGAAATATTGATTCGTGTTATACCACTGCGCAAGCCATTTGGACCACATTTTAGGTTTATCTTCCACATAGCATCTTAAATATTCTCGAGGTATTTATTTATAATTTCAATCTGTCCATTTGATTGAGGGTGATGTGCCTAACTGTTTTATAGTTTTGTCCCCTATAGGTTGAATAGCTCCTTCCAAAATGAGTTAGTAAATTTGGTATCTTGCTGACTAACTATGGATTGAGGGAGTTTGTATAACTTAACCACGTGGTCGAGTAAGAGTTGAGTAGCCTTAGTTGTGTTGTAAGAGTGAATGAGCGGAATAAAATAAGCGTGCTTAGTCAAACGATCTACCACAACCAATATGTTGTTGTAATGCTGAGAAGAGAGTAGACCTTCCATAGCATCCATAGAAAAGTCCGACCAAAGAATCTTAGGTGCTGGTTAGGGATGGAGTAACCCATGGGGTTTCTAGGGGTTGATTTTTGTGATTTAGTAGATAGTAAACCCTTCCAGTAAAACTAAGCCTTAGCCGGGTTTAGTGTTTTAGGGTAATTTGAATGTCCACCTGTGGATTGGCATGGATCCAGCCCGTCGTTACCAATAAGTATCCTTCCCTGTTTGAAGGTTACCCTATTTCTCAATTTCCAACCTTTGCATCTGGCCTGACTATCTTGGATCTGCTGTAAAATAGCTTGGACCTCCAAATCCTTCTAATAGGATCCCTTTAGCTCCTCAATCCAAGTCGGGTTTGGGTATGATAGCATCATGAGAGTCAGATCCTCCTTGCAAGATAAGGCGTAAGCCACCTAGTTCTCACGACCTTGCTTATACCCATTGGCAAAATCATAACCTAATAGTTTGGTAATCTATTTTGGCTGAGTAGAAGTCCTTATTTTGTTTTAGAAGGAACTTAAGACTCTGATAATCCATTATAATTGCGAAGGCTTGGCCTAACAAGTATAGCTACCACTTCTTAACATCATAATTAAGGTTAATAGCTCCTTTTCATAAGTTGAAAAGTGGACTGCCCTCCCCTTTAGAGCTTGACTGAAGAAAACATTGGTCTTTGTTCCTACATTAACACTGCACCAAGGGCTGATCTAGAAGCATCACACTCAATTATGAATTTCTTTTAGAAATTTGGAAGAGCCAGCACAATGGGTTCATATATTGCTTGTTTTAACTATTGGAAGGCTTCCTCTGCCTCCTCCGACCCACTAAAAGTGTTCTTTTTTAAGAGGCCTGTGGGGTGGGGGGGGGGTAAGCTATAGTCCCATCATTACAAATGAATTTTTGATAATAGCCGGTTAATCTTAAGAATCTCCTCGACGAATTAATGGTTTTGGGTGGCTTCCACTTGAGCATGATTGATATTTTTTAGGGATTTTCCTTAACCCCTTATTTAGATATCGCAGGCCCCAAATAATCTATTTCCTTACAAAAGAATTTGCACTTGCTCAAGTTTGCATACATTCCGTGGTCTTTTAAAATGTCTCTAATGCCTTCTAGAGATGGTCTTCATGAGCTTCCTTGGTGGGTTTGTAATTTAGGATATCATCGAAAAACACAAGGATAAACTTGTGCAGAAAGGATTTGAAAATTTCATTCTTTAATCCCTAGAACGGGACTAGTACATTGGTCAACCCAAGGGACATAACTAGAAATTCATAGGTTCATGTGCTTTAAAAGCAGTTTTAGGAATATCTGACTCCTTCATTCTAATCAGCTGATATCCCAATCTTAGGTCCAGTTTGAAAAAAAAAATAGTGGACTCATGTAACTCATCTAAGAGTTTATCAACCATTGGAATCAGGTACTGATCCTTAACCATGACATCGTTTAGGGCTTGTTAATCAACATACATCCTCTAACTCCCATCGGCCTTCTATACAAAAATAACCGGTGATGAATATGGGCGTTGGCTGGGTTGGATCAGCCTAGTTTCCAACAACTCTTGTACCATCCTCTCAATTTTGCTTTTCTGGTAGTATGGATAATAATATGGACATGTACTTAAAAGGCCTTGAGTCATCCTTGAGCACTATCTGATGCTCATGTCCCCTGAGTGGCAGTAGTCCACCGAGCTCCAAAAAAAATTGTTTAAAAGGGTGAAGTTTTTTACCTTCTTTAACTAGGTTGACGGCTCCAAGGTCAACGAGCGGTCTAGGAGTTTCAGCACTACCTCCATGTTTTCCATGGCTGGAATTTGCTGCCACGCACTTTTGTCTTACACAATATTAACATCTGCCTCAAACCTTACAAATTCACCCACTGGCCCTATCTTTGGGATTCCATTTGAAGAGTTTTGGAAGTTCCAGGTAATTAGGCCTAGAGTGAACAACCATTGCACTCCCAAAATGGTATTGCAATCTCCTAAGGCTAATATCAAGAAATTAGCCCTGAATTGATTATTCTGCACTTCTAAAGTTACCTTATGGTAGGATTCCTCCTCTGTAAGATCTCTCCGTTTGTTATCTATACTTGAATCTAGGTTGGAGCGGCTCACTTTCATTTAGCCCTCTCAACTAGGCTGGCATTGAGGGAGTTATGAGTACTTCTCGAGTCAATCAAAAATTCCCCCGAGACCCTGTTAATCCTTCCTAGCACTCGCATAGTTTAGAAGTGGGGGTGCCTATCATAGGTTGTAAGGAAATCTAGTTAGCTAGTCTTCCATGCTAAGATCTTCTTGAGGGATTGAATATTTAGTTTCTTGCTCAGAGTTCAGTTCCTATGGCTCCACTACCCCTATCACTAAGAGTCATTGATTGGCACATTTGTGCTTCAGATTTCACTTTTCATTACACGTGTAGCCCTGCCCCTTGTCTCTCCTTTCTTTCATTTGGGCTAGTGTGATCCGATGAACAGTTGTCTCTGATTTTGTAGCAATTTAACTTGAACCCGTTGCCTTGGTTGGGGTATGATGATGCAATAATCTTCCTGGAGAAGTGTTTTGACCCCTATTAGCCTTTTTCTAGCTTGTTACAAACTCCTCTTGTATGCGGGCTATGCTGAATACTTGGTGTAGGCTTGTTGGGTTGGGAAGTTTTAGAGGATAGCGGATTTCAACTTTCAATCCCCCTAAAAAAGCTCAACTTAGCTGTAGCTGGAACATCCGTTAACCATTTAGCAATTAGCTCAAACTATGCCTTGTAGTCCACCACACTGCCAGTCTATCTAAGCTTCCGCAATGACTCCATGGGATTGTCGTATGTTAAGCTATCAAACCTTACGAGTAGTGTTAGGGATAAAGTTTCCCAGTTAACAAATTTACTGGCCTCCTCTGCTCTCTGGAGTCCCTTCCATGTAAAAGGATGATAGTAGTAACTTCTGATTTTCTGGAGTCTTGTGGAGCCGAAAATATTGATTCTCCTTATAGATCCACCTGTGGGGTTATCTCCCTCAAATTGTGGCAAATCGATTTTAACCTTCCAATGGACATTGATTCCCAGCGGCTCCTTTTGCTGCCATTGATGGGGGGTTTTGAGCTGGGGGTAGAGCTATGGGTGGAATTACCAGTAGCCTTTAGTAAAGATTAAACAAATGCTGCATCTGTTCTGTCAGCCCGATGATGCTTTGCTTGAATTGCTCCATGCGCTGGTTATTGCTTTGCTCAAAATTGTCTAGCCATTGATTTCCAACTGCTACTGCCAATTAATTGGTTCATGTAGGTGTCTTCTGTCATTCTTTGTCTCTGATACCAAATTGTAAAGTTCACAACCAAGATGAATGAAAAGAATGAGAATGGGATGAGGGAAGAAACTTAGAAAAATAGAAAGAAAATATTAGAGTTCTCAATTTGAGTAGAGAGAAATCTTCAAAGGAAAATTTTGCTTCACAGTTAACAATCATCAACCCTTCCTCCTTCCTGCCTTTTCTATTCTGTACTACTTAATATGAATATATTCCTAGTGATGCCAATTATTCTGTCAACTGGAAGTCACAACTAGAAGAGAGGCAGATACAATTGGAGAATCAAATTTGATTCCTCTTAGCAATATGGCCCGCACGTGCTGTAGCTAACTGATCCCATGTGCACCTCACTGTGAACCTGAATTGTCCCCAACTCTGTCCCCCTTGGTCCCATGTGGCCTAGCTAACAGTGAGTAACATGTCACATGTATGGTTGCGATACCTCAGTCTCAAAACTTCTAGCCACATTTGCAGTTGTGATACTTTCTCCTGAACCATCTAGCTACCTGGGCGCCCGTGATAATTTCTTTTTAAGCCCACCTATCTCTCTTCACACACTCTGGCTGCCTCATTCTGGAGGCTTCGTCATGGTTCTTGCCACCCCTTTCATCCGATGCTAGAAACAGTGTCATATCTCCGTATTGAGCACGAATAATTAACGGAATTGATCTATTTCAAATTAATCGACTTAATTAATTTATTTCTTTATTATATTATAAGACTCAAAATGAGACTAACAAATTTCTCTTTTTATCCCAGAACTTTGCATACTGGATGTGATTCTAAAATCATATATTAATAAGCACATCATAGGACCAAAAAGTGTCACGTCATCAAGTAATTAAAACGCTGACCTTACCATGATGTCAGAATATACATAAGAAGTTATGTCTATATCAAGATCAGAGTAAGTAAATATCCATATAAGAAAACTGAGTCCAACTTCATCACCAATGAGAGCATTACAAACTGTTATATGGTGGAAACGCCACCAATCGAAATATAAATAAGTATTCTAAGACTACAATTTAGAAACAAGATACAACATTAAATATCCAAATTTCTAATTCTATATCCTCGAATCGTCTCCTCAGCCAAAATTCTTACCTACAAGTGTTTGAGTTACCTAATCTGAAAGTGTTAGCAAAAAACAAAAATAAGAATAAGTTGAAAGCTCAATAAGGCACATAATTTATATAATTAACATATAATTGATCCCAAAATTGCTAGAAAGAATATGATCAAACTCGAATGTAAAATTAGAGTTTTCTGTAACAATCATGTATAATTTCAGATTTATAACTCAACTTCTTATTCAAAACAATGTCCTGTGAAAATATGCTTAATTCATGCTAATTTCTTATGGACCAAGGGCCAGTAGGGCTTTATCGATGAAAGAGCGAATAATCAAAACCTTGGTTATATTTATTTCCACATAATCAAATGTTTTACGTTATTATTCAAGATCTGTAGGTAAGCCGTCATATATATAATTTTATAAATACGGTCAAGTGTCGCTTTTACCTGCAGATGATAGGTTCAAACCTTGATTACTATTACAATATATTAAGACATGCTATAATAAACCATCGCTGATTTCTTATAATTGTCTGATATATAAACAGATAAAAACTCTATACAATACCCAATGTATATGAATTAAGAACATGATCTTCACAAGAATGGTAAAGAATGGGAGTAAGAGTTTATGCATGTGAATTTTAAACATTTTAGTTACGAAAATATGACATGTATGAGTATTTAAAATAATAAATACTCGTAGAAATGAAAAGAGATCAATAACAAAAGAAAGGAGGTTTGGGATGCACTTATCTTAACATTCAAATTCACCAAAATCTTGTTTGGATTGACTTCAATCAGTCTTCTCTAGCCTTTTCTCTCTCTTTTCCTCTTCTCCTTCTCTTTGTTCTCTCAAAATTTGGCAGAAAATAAATGAAAATCAGTTGGACATGACTAATATAACAGATTGGCATACGTGTGCTCATCAGGCGCATATCAGGCGCTATAGCCAAATACTGTAGCGCACAAACGTCATATTAGGTGCTGTCATTCTGTCACAGTGTGTTTAAGCGTCCATCGGGTGTGCATCAAGTATGAGTAGTCTGCCAAACGCGCTCGAGCCCCAATCAGGCAATTTGTCAAGCACGACCTTACTGCCGAAAACATGCAGGTGTGCATATCGGGTGCCGATCAAGCGTCCTTCAACTTGATAGACCCAATCTAAAGTTGATTTTGACCCAATTTTCTTCCTTTTGACCACAACTTTATATTTTTTAATTTAATTAGTCATAATCAAAATTAAAATTTTGAAACTCGTACCTTATAGACAGTTCCATGTGGATGGCTGTGATAAAACGACTCTAAGCCACCCTTCACAACTACTATCGCCTTTCTTTTACTCTAAACAATTTACTTTCAAAGGCTTCTTCTCCACGTGACTTCTGTGTTCTCCTAACTTTGGTTTCCTCTTCTCGATAACTTCTTTATTTTATTTTATTTTCAATGTTCACTAACACTTAACCAGTGTATCACACAATAGGCATAGTCATTGTTCTGTACTCTGCTTCCGCTGATGATCTAGATAGTGTCAAATATTTCTTTGATTTCCAGGTGAATATCAACCCTTGGCCAGGTCTACTTTTGATGTGCCTCACTCTATAAGCTGCATCCAAATGTGGCTGCCTAGGTGCATCCATACATGATTTGAGAGTCTGTACTGCTCAGGCCTGGTAATGGTTAGGTACAAAAACATTCCTACTAACCTCCTGTAAATAGTTCGATCACCGAGCAAGTTTCCACTTTCTTTGTTTAATCGAAGATTTTGTTCCATGGGTGTATTTATTAGTTTGGCTCCAGTCAGGCCTATATCCTGTAGAATTTCTAGCGCAAACATTCATTGGCATAGAGATATACCTTTGTCACTTCTGGCAACCTCCAATCTCGAAAACTTAAAAGTTTTCTAGATCTTGGATCCTGAAGTGTTTGTCGATAAGAATTTTGAATGCATTGGTAACAACCAAATCATTGATAGAAAGTATTGTCATCTTTATAAACATGTGATCCCATGAATGACTCCCTTGCTACTTGGTAAAGAGTGTAATCTGCCTTGGATTGAATGAAGTTGTGTTGAAAGAAATCAGAAAATTTGGCAAGCCGTTGTCGAGATGCCTGTTCGAGGCCATATAAGGACTTGTTCAGCTTGCACGCCAAATGAGACCCCCCCCTCCTGTTTATCAAACCAAGAGGAAGGTCCATGTATATATCTACATTTACGTCTCTATATAAGAAAGCATTGTTGACCTCTAATTGATCCATGTGTCAATGCTTTGCAGCTGCAACAGAAAGTAAGATGTAGATAAAGGCTATTTTGGCTAGACGAGAGTATGTGTCAAAATAGTCATAACCCTCTATTGTTCCATATCTTTCAACTATTCCATCATCTTTAAGTTTGATGTTACATACTCATTTGTTGCCAACAGTTGCCTTGCCATGAGGAAATTGAGTTAGGGTCCAGGTGCTGTTGTCGTCAAATCATATTGAGTTCTTGGAGAGACCAAAGAAGAACCTGTGCTATTGGCAGCAATAAGCTTACCAGATACAGAGCTGACTTGCTTAAAATGATATTCTTCCAAGTACGTTGGTGGTTTGTGTACCCTTTGAGATCTTCGAAGAAGGATGTTGGGACTTTATTGCATTAGGAATAACGGGTGGTGAGAAGAAGGTGGATGAACAGGCAATGTGAAAGTGACAGATTGATCAGATAATGAGCAAGGTTTGGACCAGAAAGTCTTCAACAGAAGTGGAAGAAACTTCCATGAATAGGAACATATGCTCATGAAAGATGGCATTACAGCTAATAAACGTTTGTTTAGTTTCAAGATCATAAACTCTGTAGCCTTTAATGCCATAAGGATGGCCAAAAAAGACATTTTTGAGCTCTAAGATCAAATTTGGTCCTGTTTCTTTATAAAGCATAAGCATCCAAAAGATTTTAAATAAGAGTATGTTGATTTTTTTGATGAAAAAAATGAGCACAAAAAAGGATTTGTTGTTTAAAGTGGGATTAGGCAATCCGTTTATGAGATAAGATTGATGTAAGGATTCAATCACTCCAAAATTTAAGAATTATACCTTCGTAAAATCTGATGACTTAGGCCACATTCAACTAGTGTTGGTATTTTCTGTCCATGGTCCTATTTTATTGTGGAGTCGCATCATGTAATTTTTTTATGAATAACACCTGATTGATAAAGAAATCATGTAATTGAAATTCTGTACAATGATATTAGATCTAAACTGTTTGGTCTTTACCTTGAATTGTCTTTAAATCATGGCGAAAGAGGATGCGATGACAGTTTATGTTGGAGACTTCGATGAGGGCATATAAAACCAAGTACACTTACTAAAATCATCCAATATAGTCAAGAAGAATACAGTACCATCAACACAGGGATTGCAAATGGTCCCCATAATCACGATGAATTAGATCAAAAGAATTATTTGGTTTATGCTGACTTGAACGAAAAGGAAGTTTATATTGCTTGGCAAGTTGACATATCTGTTGCAATTTATTTATATTGATCTGAGGAATATCCTGATGTAAAAGTTGCAATTGAGATACAAAGGGATGTTCTAGTCTAAAATTGCCTAGATCAAATACATCGATTTGAGATGAAGTAAAGACACAAGCTGTTCTGGAAGATAGTTGTTTATCACTGTTCAGCAAGTAGTATATTTGTTACGAATCCGGACCAAGTAGGTCGATTAAATAATTAAATATACTTCAATTATTATTCTTATAATTTTCAAACCCGGGTGTGATCACAAAATATACAAAATTTTATAAAATTTTATAATACACATAGGACTTTATATGATAATATAAATGTGATCTGTTCTACAAAATAATTATAAGGGGATAACCAAATAAAGACAATAACTCATCCACATAAGAAATTGACCCAACAATTTCTTAATATACAAAACCATAGCCTACACTCGATCGACTTTAACATCTCATAACAATCCACACAAAGTTTAATTATACCCGATACATGGTTGATATTAACAAAATCCAAAAATATGACACTCACTAGAGGTGTACAGTGCTGCGCCGAAACTCTTCATGCTATTGCGATGAAGCCGAGCTTCTATTCTGAAGGGATAAAACAAAAAAAATGAGTCTAAAATTTAGCAAGTATTATAAATAAACAAATGAGTCCAAAGAATCAGAAGGAGCGTTAAATAGATAAATCCAAATTGCCGATAAATAAATAAAAATTTCAAATCTAAAATTCAATAGTAGTCTTGTATTCAAATTAAATATTCAAATCCAAAACAAATATCCAAATTAGAAAACAGTACACACACATATAGAGAAACAGAGGTGATCGGACCGATTCCAATATGCCGATGTTCGATCCAAGTCCATGTTCAAGGTCCGATTAGCACGTGATTTGGGATAAAATCCGATAGTCAGATGAACTAATAGCGTGTGCAGAAGTCAAAGTAATACTACGATAAATTTTTCAAATGTCTGAATCAAAATATGTAGTCAAATGATTTGTACGAGACATACCAAATCCAATTGTAGGCAAAATCGGCAAATCTCAAATCCAAGTCTAAAAATCCAAATCTAAGTCTAATCTATGCAGAGATATAAAATCATACACTAACTTAAATTTTGATTATTTAAAAATTAGTTTGAGGAAGGGTTACATATAATCCCGGTAACCTTAGGCCAAAATTTATGTATTCTGTACCTATAGATAAGGCTGCTCACTATATTTTACTGCTCGCAACTTTGGATGCAATTTCAAGTTTGTCAGATATATTAGAACGTTTAAATATATTTTAAGGTCAAGTCAAATTATCCAAATGGGAAGGTTCACTACTCCAAACCTTTCCTACCGGTGGAAATGGATTTCCAATTAACAAAAATCTTTCTGTCGGGAGCTGGCCAAAAAATCCAATAATTCAAATTCAACTGTAGTGACCACAATCTAGCACGTGCATGTAAAAATGCACGGCCAATGCAAGTTTCGTGTATATTTTCGTTACACATACTGATATAAATATATACAGTGTCTAATAAATTTTTTAAACTTTTAGAAAAATGGTAAATTTTTAAAATCATAAAACTCATATTTAAAACCCCCAAAATTAGCTAATGAATTACACATGCATGTCTAGAATAAACAGAATGAGTATATAAAAATACATATATGTTAGTAAAAAAATTCAAACAGTATTCAAAATACATCAAAAATTAAATCAGACCAAAGAATAAATGTTACATATACTTGTCTTGACCTTACATTCCGCAGCTCTGAAAAATGGGTGCTCTGGGGTACCGAATCGTGCGCTTTCTCCTTCACTGCGGCGCGGCCAGTGACGCACCCCTGCCCTCTCTCTCTCTGCGCTCTTCTGCGCACAGCTACGGCTCACCCACAGCCGTCGCCGGTCATCGGCGTGCCACCACCAGTGGCCGTCGACCACCTCTGCTACACCTTCGAACACGGCCGCTGCAGATGCCGCCGACAACCACCGCCGATTCTTTGATGGCTTCTCCTCACCGTACACCTCCACCGTCTCTCTTCAAGCCACCGTCAACCACCTCACCGCGCCGACTTCGCCGTCTAACGCTGTCGTTGACCCTGCAGCTTTATCTTCTTCCTTACATAGTACAAAAATGGTGCCCCCGATTTCACTTCTCTCTCCTCGTTTCTCTCTCTCTCTTGCTTTGCCGTCCAAAACCGAGCTCCTAAATCTCCTTTTAATTCTTCCTTTTTCCTTATCCCCAAATACGCCCATACCTTATTTTATCTCTAATCCCATCTCTTATCTTTTTTTTTTTTTTTTTACCAAATAAATATATATATATATATATATATATATATATATATATATATATATCTCCATTGGATATTCTTCGAATGTGCAATGAGCGCCAAGCTGTAAATTCTGATATTTCTTTCAAAATTTCATGATATTAGATCAAATTTTTTTTTTTTGAAATGTCCAATTTATTCAAATTTTTAATCAACATTAAAATATTTTCAATGAGGTCAGGATATTACAACATTCCATTTGTTTGTGTATCAAGTCCAATCGTTGTCCAATTGCAAGGATCTTGGATGAAACAATAGTCATTAATCATGATGAAACAACATTTTAGAGACTCAATGAGATTGAAATCAAGTTGAAAGAAAAAGAAGGAACACATAAAACATTTGTCAAAATCAACTGATTGGATATCTTGATAATACCAACTTGTGTCATTGGGGCGGTGGTGCCATTTGGTAGTTTAACAAAGCATGATACGGATGAGGAAATTGTGGTTAACATGGATAGAGAACAGACCATGTGATTTGAAGCTCTGGTGTCAGGCGTCCTCTGAAAGGGAAATTGATCAGGACGAAATGGAGGACTAACAGGACTATTGCCTGCTTGGAGGACTATTGAACTGCTGTTCAAATCAGTCTAAGGCTGAATTAGATTCAGTAACTGTTGCACTTGTTGCTTAGTGCAACCTAGTGAGGCTATCTCAATGGAAACCAAATCTATGTCAGTAGAAATTGTTAGGGATCACTCTGGTGTGAAAGTTCTTGTTACCAAAGGATTTGGACGGAGCACGTGTGTGTGCTAAGAGGAAGGAATTCCGATCAACTATGTTGACCAAAACCTTCTGAACGGTCAACTCTGTTGGTCAATATATTGACCGTCAAAAGTCGTGAGATGACTGACTCTACTGAAGAAGCAGGATGAACTATTTCGACCAATCAATGGTGTGATTGACTGGCCAATATAAGAGGACGGTCAACAGAGTTGACCGGCTGAATATGGAAGGTCTGAATGACTGTCATATCCCAAAAGGTGTACAGTTGACCTACCCGATTGGATAGTTGGTAAACGTCATTCTTGAAACTCCAAAGGCTGATCGGTTTGCAGGAGCAGGCATGTGCTGCCTGCTGTAGGACAAGGCTTGCGTATGTACACATGCAGACCTTGGAAGTTGAGTACCAACCACCAAGTTGGGCTATGGTGAGGGACATCTGTATATATGTGTGTATATGCACACTTAGCAGAAAATGAGAAGACACCGGATTAGTAGAGAAAAAGAGTGTGTGTGAAAAATAGAGGAGGGAAAGTGAAAAGAAAGAGAGCGGTGAGTGAAAACAAAGTGTGAGGTCTTTGTTTACTTTTGCTCTGTTCTTATTTTCGCCTCCTGTAATTTGTTCTCATACTTAGTGATTTTGTGGACTTAGTATCCCGTGATTTTTCTCTTATTTTAGAAGGGTTTTCCATGTAAAACATTTGGTGTTTATTTTCTCTTCTCCTACTTCTATTTCCACTTCTATTTTACAGTGTGTTTTATCAGTTGGCTGCCCATTTCGGCCAATAGAAAGATTGTTCTTGTATCCTTGTCAGTAGGCCGCCTGTTGTCCGCCAACAGAAATCTGATTTACAGAATATTGGTAATGACTCCTAACTTCATTCTTGTAACCATGTGGATAGCCATCCAATTTGTAGCATTTGCCAAACTGCATGTCCAATAATAGCACAGTGGCTACACTGGAGTCTTTCTTTCTTTCCAGTCTAACTCTCAAAATTGTTTTCTGTTATGACTGTGAGTTTTGCTGATTAAAGCCATCGTTTCCAGATTGGTCATAGCAGAACTTCTCTTTGTTTTTTCTTCTTGCAATACAAGAAATAATACTCTATTTATCGATGGGAAAGGATAGCTGTATTTGCTTGTGAAGCTTTCTTTCAGATTGTTCAAAATTTCATGGGAAGAATGCATGAATACATCACTAGAGGCAATATCAAGAGAAACAGAATTCAAGATCCAAGAATAAACCATATCATTGCTTATTTGCCACGCATCAGACATGTGATCAGTAACATCTTGCTTGATTAGAGTGCCATTGATGATTCTGATTTTGTTTTTGGCGCTGAGAGATATTGTCATTGATCTGCTCCATGAGGCATAATCGTCACCTTGGAGAATCTGTGGAACCGGAGTCATTCCTAGGCTATCTCCACGGTGAACTCAAAAGGGGCTACAGAATTTTTCTGTTTAATTGATTAAAGCAGAGCTTGATGTGGCAACCATTTTTCTGTTTATAGGTTCTCTGATACCATGTAAAAGAACTAAGAATCGAATTGAAAGTAACTAAAGAAGAGGAAAGAAGAACGAGAAATGAAGAGCAGCAGAAGTTCCATATACATTTCAGGATGTGCCTCCAGTCTTTCTTTTTCGTTACTTTTCACAAGCAATGAAGCTATCTTATAAACAATTCAAAAAAAAAAAAAAAAAAAGGAATCTCAACAATCAAGAAGGTAAAACGATCAAGTAAAAGTACTAACTAATTAAAAGCTCACTCTCTGACATCAGATAACAATCTGAAAATCAGATTGTGCGTTCTTGGAAAACCGATCAATTTTGATACACTCCTTGACTAAGGAAGCATGCGGACAGCTCTCTGAACAACTGCCACTCCGCCTCCTCCTCGACCTAACATTTCATTCCTGGAGGGAAAAAGAGGAGGCAGGGCCGTCCTGTGGCCACCGCGCTGGATGGGGAGGGGCTTAAATCTTGATTGGAAGTTCATTTTCAGTGACTTGCATTAGCATTAATAAGTTTGGAAGTAAGATGGAATTCTGGATTATTCTTCTAATTTGCTGTCGACTCTTTATTGATTAGATTGTGACTGATTGCCCGTTTGATAAAGCAGAATATAAATTATATTCATATCTTATTCTTAATAAAATTATTTTTTTACTACTTAATTACTATAATGACAGGAATAACAATTTTAAATGAAATTATTATTCATTCAAAATAAGTAATAAAAAAAGACCAACAACCTCTTTGTATGAAATAATCATTTTAAGATGTTTTTTCTATTTATACTTACCCAAAATTAAACTCAATTAAAATTGGAGACGTGCCTCTTTGATATCCCCAAACGACGCCATTGTTGGGCCGAGGCTTTGGCTACTTAAGTGCTGGCCTCAAGCCGTTTCTGCGTATCTTCATTCTTGGGACATCTTTGTCCTAGTTTGCCAATGTCTTTGGCTTGCGCTGCTTTTCAAATGGCTCCTAGGGGTATCGCTGATATCCCAACCATTTTTACTGAGAGAGCAATTCTATCTCTATACAACAGGTACCATATTCCGAGCACTGTCTAGTATATGGTGCCTGGTGATGATGATGCATTTTGCTCTTCTTAGTAGGGGTGTATAACCATTTACGAGAAACATCTGAAAGCCGATCTTCGCATATCTTTTGCATTAGAGTTGTGTGAGATCTTGAGGGCACTGGAAATCCCTGTGACTTGTCTCTATTCGAATGCTATTCGGTATCTGGTAACCCTATGCGTCTTTCTTCGTTCAAAAGGTCACTCCCTGAATGCTCGGTTTGTGAAAGTGATCTTTCGGTTCAACCAGGAGACCGACTGGGTCTCCTTCACTTCCCGCATAAAGTTTGAAATTAGCAAGGGGAACCAAGCTCGATAAAGGGTTGGAAAGAGAGCTTTTTCTTCATGGCAGTTGACGCTGACTGAAAAATATCGAATAATGGGGGAGGGTCAGCAACGTCTATGCCAGTGGCATCTTGAATGATGAAGAGTAGAGGTCGCAGATACAGACGAGGCTCATTGAGGACTATGTCGTGGACGACACCTCTGCCGTGTTGTCCAATCATCCCAAGAGGAAGCAGAAGGACTCACTTTCTTTATGCGAGTTCTTGCACTTCTTTATGCTTCACACAGCGTCCTCCAATGTTGCCAGCGATCGCCTTGCTGCATGGTCTTGAATGTAGGGTTTTTTCCACATACATATGACCTACGAATATCGAGGTGTATCTCACTTGGCATATGGTTAGCCTCTTCTGGCGTGAAATGTCATATGCAAGGGGTTGAGGATTCTATTGCCCTCAATGGCATCCCAGCCTGCTGTTTTTTTTTATGTGTTTAGCATTGTAGAGACCTTGGAAGCCCAGTAAAGTGCGAAAATGATCCAGATAGTCCATCGGATTGGAACTTCTATTATAGAGCTCCAGGTTTGGCCTCTTAATCTTGTGAGGGAGGGATTGTGTTTGGATCTCCCTTGAGAATGGTGGCCTCCTCAAGTCAGCGTAGTATTTGTTGGGGCTTCCTTTGAACACTTGTTGCTCGATCTTCCTCGTCCCTTCCATCTGAGAGGAGGACACAACCCACTTGACATTGAGGAAGGTCATCGACTTCAAGTGGTCTGGAGATATATGCCAAACTGGACGGATATGGGCCCTCTTTGGCGAGTACTGCAGAAAGATTATTCTCGAGTTGAAGGCCTCCTGTCGTCTCAGGAATAGCGCATATTTTGCTACTCCGGGTTCTATCCCACACTCCGAGACTTAGTCGGTCCCCCAGCTGTGTCTGGGTCTTGTCAATAGAAGCTACTCAAGCTTCGAGGTCGTCAAGCCGCTAGATCTTTTTGATAAGCTGTATTTTTCTCGGGCTGCTCCTCTTGGATGTCGAAGTTTGGAAGTGGCAAGATGGGGCCCCTAGCTGCTACTCATTTAGATGGGTGCATTGGGTCTGGAGCTACTTGGGTATGGTCTCCATCCGGGTAGGGAGCGTCGGCCCTCCAGGGGCCGGTCATCCATTTCCTATGACTACTCGCGGGGTGGGGTTGTCATTATGGGAAACAATGTCTCTAGCCGGTATGTTGATTTGAGTTCAAATATTGACCATGTTTGCTTTCATGGACATTGTGATTAGACTTTTTAGTCGATTCTTACAGATAGTGCCAATGCTACATCTCGGGATTCAGATTACCAAAAGAATTATGGAGTTGCTTGATCTCGCCCGAGAGGTTGAATTGAAGCGAGTCTGATTTTCATTACTTCGAATTAGGATCCTACGCACCATAACTACAAACAAGAGGTCAGAGAACGGTGAGACTAGTTCTTCGATTTATCCTCCGACATTCAAGTCAGAAATTTTTCTTAATTGGATGGAAAGATGGGAGGAATATAAAGTAATGCGTAGATGCATGTACAAGAGGATTGAATGTTGGATGAAAGACTTTGCTTTAGTAGTGCGCTCAATAGGTGAGCAGCTCAGAGAATAAAATGCACTCAAGCAGGAGGGGTTTTGAGAGAGAGCTGCACTCGATTGAGGAGCAGTTTTGAAGTGGAGGACAGAGTTTCGACAAGTACGCTCGGTTAGATAGTGGCTTTGAGATAGAGGATAGGGCCTTAAGATAGAAGATAGAGCTCCGATGAGTGCACTCGGTTAGGGAGCAACTTTGAGGTGGATGATAGAGTTTCGACAAGTGCACTCAGCTAGGGAGCGGATAAGAGAGAGATATGTACTCGATTGGAGAACGGCTTTGCTCGATTGCGTGTTCTCTGGGCGTTGGAATGCGAGAGTTTACTCAACTGGTGGGGAAAAATTGCTTTAGGGCTCGATTGCGAGGGATGATTCCCCCCTTTTTTCTTAGTGGAGAAGAGGTACTTATAGAACCGGAGCTGGTTCAGCCTTGGGCCTCACAACTGGTGATAACTGCTCGCATGGATCCACACAATTGTCCTAGCGATCATGGGGCCGATTATGGTAACCACTGCCTTTTTGAAAATGTTATAGAGTCGTGCTTTTCATCTTGGAGTGATACGCCGTATGGGCGGATATTCTGCGAATATATGTTGGACTGTTAGGTCAGTTGTGGCTGTATTATGGTAAATGTTGCCTGCGTGTTTGCATCGAGCCGTGTCGGCTAAGCTGGAATTGATTATGCCATACTGGCCGGCTTGTCCCGCAATAGGAATCAACGGCTTGCGTGGCACCGCTCCGCCTTGGGCAGCGCTAGTTTGGGCATTTTATGGTCGGCTTTGGGCTTGGTAGAACTTTTGTTGGGCTATTGCTTATTGGGCACTTTTCTCCTACATTAGGCCCGCTAAGAATCGGACCCATCAATAGCGTTATGTTTCCATTGTACAAGAAGGCTCACAGTTTCACTTCTTTTGCTCCCTACACTAGTGGTAGTAGGAGGGAAACAAAGGCGGCATGGCTATCCAGGGTCTGGACTGGAAGTTCATTTGTAGTGGGTTAGATTGAGCATCAATATGTTAGGAAGTCAGTACTCTGTGGATGTTTGATATTTGTTGTTTTTCCCATTTTATGGGTTTTATATAGAACTATCTCTTTTCTTATTGTCACTATTTAGATTGCCAAGCAATGGCCAATATTTGGCATTTGATTGCAAAATCCAAGTCAATTCTCCCCATCTGAGAAACCAGTTACTTTAACAGTACTATTTTATTCTAAATTTTGTGCTTCTACCTCTACTTCCCAGAGCCAGAACCGATTAAAGAAACAGGGTAAACAACAGAAGAAAAACAAGAGGATAAACTATATTGGGATATGAGTCATTCTCGTGTGGGACCATATTTGATTAACAGGCAGATTAGTGGTTTGGCCGAATACTCACATGGAGTATTGTTATGTTCACGCGCGACAAGCGTCTGGAGGGAAACCAGGTGCCAGGGTCAAAGGGTGTTTAGTCAGATTGTTTAGCCGAAGGGCATCCAACCGGATTGCTTAGCCAAAGGGCGTCCAACTGGACTGCTACGCCAAAGGGTGACCAACCCGGTGTCGATTCTAAAGGGCAGTCGGACTGTTGAGTTTGAGGGGTGACCGGACTATTGAGTCCGAAAGGCGACCGATTTGTTAAGTTTGAAGGATAATCGGATTACTTATATTGAAAGATGACCGATTGCTGGTCTCAATGGCCCGTAATGAAAAGTGCGCAAAACTCTCTTTAGGGTTTATAAAAGGGAGTGCGATTGAGAGAAAAATATCACTTATAAAATTTATGACTAGTGAGTGACGCTAGTAAGAGAAAGTGAAGAAAAGAAAGAAAAGAGAAGAGGGTTTTCTTACTCTGAAAATGTTTTCTACACTCACTGCTACTCAAGTCCATTTAATACAAGGAACTGAATTCTTATATTTGAGGTTTTTATAACTGATTTTATATAGTAAAGATTTATGAACGTATAGTCCCATGGTTTTTTCCTTTTGTTTAGAAAAATAATTTTTTACGTAAAATTACTTGTATCTTCTCTCTTATTTTGTGATTGTCGTTTGTCCATTGTGTGTTGTTGTTGTCGCCGTTTCATCTTTTCTTCTCGATTTATCTATGCCGGTGGCGGTATATCCCAACAAACCAGCCAGTTGTCTATAGAATTTACTTGTGTTGGATAAACATTGTGTAAAGGTGAGAAACTAAGCTGCGGATTTCGTAGGATTTCACATGCTATGAGCAGAGCAATTACCAGCTAACTGGGCTTTGGCATTGCAGGAGAGTGCTGGTGTAATGTTCACAACCTCCGGGCAGCGGTAACAAGTTGGAAGGATTGTCAAAAATACGAAGGTTGTGATGGAAACCTCAAACTAGGTCAGTTCAGTTTAGAGAAAAATGACCAAGGAAATAGAGAAAGAATAGATTGTGACATATTTGGGATGATGGGCAACGTGACATGCATCTTATGACACACCTTGTGTCATGCACCATGTGATGATCTCCTAACGTAGCCGAAGATGATGCAATTTTGATCTAATTAGAGATTCGCAAAATAAATTTAGGTGATTAAATATTTATAAAAAGTTAAAGGCCAATTTTTTGATTGATGTTCAAAATCTGTCTTGTAAACAATTCTTTAGCTTTCTTAAATAAAAAATATGGTTACTTGAACCTGAATCATCAAATTTAGCTTGGACCACTAATGTGAAACCCTCAAACTATAAAATTTATTAGATATCTATTATAAATTTAAATATTTATCAATATGAAATTAACTTTTCATTAAAACATTGTAAAGAAAACCAACGTAAAAACTATTAAGCGTTATGGGATGTACCCCGAAAAAGCAACCTTCAAGTCTCTATAACAACATATCCTATCCATTTTTGAAGAAATAATAGCTACTAGTTTTCATAATCCTTACTATGTGAAAGCCTCTTAATAAATGAAAGATTTTTCGCTAGCACTATGTGCACAACTTGAATATAGAGTTAATAGAATCTAAGAGTAAACAAAATGATTAACAAATAATAATAATCAATAACACATATTAATCAATAATTAACTCGTATAAACAATATCAAAAATATAAAAGCAACAATAGCAATATAAGACTCCATAATAAACACTATTCGAGATTTTACAACTCGTCGTAATTATGACTCAAAAACAGCAATACAAATTGATCTTACTGGATCCGTATATCAAAAAGATAAAATGATTTCTTAGATCTTAAATCACATTAATAATAGGCGAGAATCCCTAGAATCTAGCATCACAAGAAAGATAGAGATTTCTTGGATCTGAATATCAGTACGAATGACCAAAACACTTCAAATCTGAACAACAATAAAGTGTCATGGATACCACAAAATTCGAATCTCATTGAATCCCAACTCATGGATTCTACTGAATATAATTTATTGATTCTACTGAATTATGAATTCTAAATATATTAATAATAATGAGATATCATGAAAATCTCCTAAAATTTATTCTACCACTGTGAGCCAAATAATGCATATATTTGCTCATATCAGTTAGGTATATACCATAAGGTAACCGATACTCGCAATTTGATATGTGATCAAATACATGATTTACCGAAACTCTATTATATAAAGTATAAACATCTCGTAAGCATGTGTTCCCTCTACCCACAAAGGGTACGGGAATAACCACGAGTAAATCTCATCTACTCACAAAGGGTATGTGAATATCATTACTTAGATTACCTCCATCCACAAAAGGTATGGAAGTCACCCTAACACGTCAAACTTTGTACTCATCGCTATAATATCTTTTAATACCATATCATATGATAATTATATAAAAATAAGTATCCCTCCACACTAAATAATATGAATATTAGTATTAAATGATTGTTGACCATATTAAGGTTTTACAAGTTTTATATTCATTGAGATCGTCATATTTTTATATAATTTCCTTTACCTTACAATAAAAAACTAATAGCATATTTACGCAAAATAGTATAACACAAAGAAACTCCACAATGCATAATATAGAAGTATCGTTCGATATGGATAAAGACCATACTTATACAATCAAAGTTAACATAATGAAAATTATTTTCGAGAGGAAACGAGAAATATCCATGGATATACTAAATATCCGACTACTAGTATCCCACTGGCCTATTTCGACCTATTGATCCATAAGACTCATTAGATGATGCCATCTAGATACCAAGTGTAAGGCTTAAGTCCTTAATTTTTAGTAATTTTGATTGATTAAGCTAATATAATTAAAATTAGGTTAAAAAGTCAAAATCAAATTAGATGACTCAACACCTGAGGGAAGCTTGACCCTGCCTAAGCGCCAAAGGTCATAGAGTCAGCACTTAATGCATACCTGAGGAACACTTAAGTGCACGGCGGCAGATTGCTCCCGCTTGAGGCATGTTTAAGCAGTGCTCAAGCGCTACAATCCAGTAGCATGGTGCCTCACGGGGGCCCAAGTGGTGTTCGAGCTCTACTTAGTATATAAAGAGACCTCGAACTGATTTCTGTCATTTTTCTGAGCAGTTTTGAGAGTGGAGAGGGAAGCAAATGAGTTGAAGAGAGAAAAGGAGAGATACAAAGTTAAGGAACTCTAAATTAAGTTGATCAAAGTTAGAATTTGGTGAGAATCAAATTAAGGTAAGTGCATTCTGAACTTTTCTTCTCTTATTGATATTCTTTATTGAATTTTTTGAGCAATTCTTATTCAACTACTTAATCATATCCTAATTTTTTGAAGCTATAGTGATATTATTTAATATGCATATATAATTTTCTTTATTTTGTTATAAAAATGTATAAAATTTATATCTAAAATCAAATATATAATATTACTTTGCTATTTTCTGCAATTATTTTTTTATGCATATCTAAAAACTTAATATTATACTTCTACATGTCTGAAATTTATACTCAATATTCTTGCATGATTGTAAAATATTGAGTATAAGTTTTTACATGTTAAATTATACATTACATGTTCTGAAATTCAATAGGATGTTCTGTATATTGGCTGATTTCTATATTATACTGAATTTTTCTAAATTATCATCCTAAATTTACATTTCATGCTTTAAAAATTATCATAGCTAAGTTCATACACAGAATTTAAGTTTTGTGTATTCAAGAATTATAGAATTATGTGAAAACTTTATAATTATATTAAGAAATTATGAGCTATTTTTTATTATGTGAGAACTATGAAGTATGAAGAGAAATATAGAGTTTTCCTAAGAATATACATTAGACTATGGTTTATTTCAACAAATAATATATTATAACATGTATTAATATATTATAGTGATATATTGAAATTCAAACCTATCATCCACAAGTGAGAAGTGACGTTCGACTCTGTTTACAGGATTATATATATAATAACCCACATACGGGTCTTAAATAATAATATATATCTTTTGGTTGTGTAGAAATAAATATAATATGTATTTTGATTATCCACTCATTTGTCGGTAAAGCTTACTGGCCCTTACTCCCTAAAAAATTAGATTTTAGTATATTTTAACGATAAGGAATGAACAAGAGCATGAAAAGAATTCTATAATTATAATATGAATTTCTTGAAAAAGAATTATGAAAATTTCATGTATTTATATTAGATTATGATCTATTATCCTTTTGATATATTTTAAATATAAATTGTATATCGTCATTTAATTAAGTATATGTCTTGCTAATTCTGCCTCACTCCTTACTCTATTTTATTAATCCTTTCAGATAAGATATACGAATACTTGCCAGATGAGTAGGAATGAAGAACAATTATATTTAAAGAATTTATATTATGAGTTTATGAAATGTTTAATGTTACTTTATGGTTTTGGACAGTTTTAATATATTGTGTTTATTTTCGGATAGCTTTAGAATATGAATAGATGATATATTTTAGTTGAGTTTAAATTTTGGATAGCTTCATTTATGTTCTAAGTTAGTTTGATAATATATGTGTGTGTTACACAGATATGGATTTGGATTGTCAATAATAATTAAAAGGTTTGGTTTTGTGCTTTTCTTTTTATTTTTCACAGATTATATTACTCTGGTTATTGATGACAGATATTAGCTCCTTGCATAAGGTTCAAAGTCACATTTTGGTCGATATCAGAGCCACAAGAAATGTGGCATTTATTTGGATTTTGTATATGATTTAATTTATTTTTTTATGGTCGATCGAGGTATTAACATGAAAATCACGTTCAAATATTATTAAATGGTAAATTAGTTAATTAATAATTTGTTAAGTGTTAAATACATGATCGAAATTTAAGACGCGACAATAAGTCTAAAATTGGATCAAAACTCATTTAGATTCTTTAGCGTTCAAGTGCCCACCTACACATCACTTTGTAACATTTTAATTATTTATCATTGAATTTTTTTATTTGTTAATCTCATTAATAAAGATATAAATATGTAAAATACACGTATATTATCACAACCAAATATCTTATGAAATGTCACCACCGTCTAAACTAGACAAGATGCTTGATTTTAGTGGAAATTAGGGCTTCAGCAAAAAATAGTTTCAAATTCTAATAGATTCTAGGTCACTAATATTGTCTATTCGTCTATCAATTACTACAATTTCAATTAATTGAAATCGTGTTTCATTAATCTTTTAATAATTTATGCATATTATAGTATATGAATAGCAATTAAATAGACATGAACATATAAGTTTAATATATAAATGATTAGTCCAAAATTCACAACAATTTTAGAAAATATGAGCTGAGATAGACTTTTGCGATTGTCGTCATATTTCCATCATCTATTTCTACCATTACCTGTCACGGCCCAAAACACAATAATCGCAAGTCAAAAATAAAATCAATAATAATATTTTCATCAAACATAATAACCCAACTCGGGTGTAACAATCAAACACATGCATGACCCAATATAAATAAAACCCGCACAAGATCTCATCGGATATGAATCTGGACAAATAATACATGACATACTATCTATAATCGCAAGGGAGGTATCCAGTTTACAACAACTCATCCATAACTTCAATATTTTACAAACAATAATCAAGGTCATCATCCGACCATAAATAATAACCATACCATATCCTCGAGACTTAAATATACCAAATATAAGCATTCCACTCGCTAAAAAGGAATATCGAGCCCGATCACGTCCGAGCTCTTGCAAGCGTATCCATGCCACTAGTCTCAAGGAATAAAACATAAAAACGTGAGCCTAAAGCTCAGCAAGTATCAAGAATCGTATAAAACAGTATACATAAATCAGAAGTAGGGATATCGCATAGCAATCACATAAAACAAAACACCATGTCTGTGAAATCCTTAAAAAACCGAGGAGATGTCTCGTACTAAATCGTCGTTCGCATTAACTCGTCCCTCTGGGACAAAATCATATAAATTACGATCCGGTAAAATCTCGTAGACGATATCATATGATATGATCCAAGGTCACATACGTCGCAACCGTCACCACATCCACGTGGGGACACATACCGTCGACCGGATCTAAAACTCATAATGCAAAAATCAAGAGAAAACCGTCGGAACTAAAATATAAATCAAAATACGTTCCGGGTTTATCACGTCAGCACGTACGAGACATTCCTATCGCCCATCTGTGGGCCAAACCACGTTACTCAAATCACAGTACACCCAAATACATGCAGAAATACAAAGCATTTAAATCGGGTGAACCAAAGATCAATGATACTAACTCGGAGGGAAGGGTTACCCTCGTCCTAAGAACCACGGCTATATCGGCCATTTAATTAGGCCAAGAGCTCAAGGCCATCCATGTACTCTGCCTCCCATAAATTAAGAACTTGCTCACTATGTTTTACCACCTGCGGCTTGGGTGCAACCTGTAAGTTTAGTTATATATTAGGACGTCCGAATATATTAGTTTTCCGTCATTCCTTACGATGGTTTCTCAATTAAATACACAAATGGGGAGGCGATTCATAAATATCTTCCTTACTAAGAAAGTAGCCTCAACCTTTCTTACGGCGGAAATAGCCAATTATATACGTCCCCGTCCCGGGATAGCCTCCCCGTCGGGAGCGGCGCCAAATAGCCAATGTCTCGGATCACAAATCGACATCTGGGTCTCGGACCACCATGGTCCCAGTGAGTGATCCCACCCCCGTTAGCATACATGGTTAGTGCAAGGCCAGCCTCATTGGCCCCACAATATACTGATCACAAACATACATATATATCGTCCAGGGCCCAAAATCCCTCCAAATCATAAATATCAAGTAAAACCACCGCACAACCAATAAAATATACACACATGTATACAATTGATAAATTGAGGTATTTAAAAATATATGCGTGTTAGAAAATCTCCCATGATGAAATAAAACGACATAAATTAAATAAACAAAGAGAATAGGCTAGAGGAGGATCTTGCTTTAACATCATACTCGCAGATGTAATGCCCGATATTTTATAAAGGAGATTAAAATTTAATTTGGGTGAAATTAGACTAATTTCGTATAAAAATAAAATAAAATAAAATAATATATATGTGTGCGTGTATATATATATATATATATATATATATATAATAATAATAATAATAATAATAATAATAATAATAATAATAATAATAATAATAATAATTGAAAAACAAACCCTCCCCAATGGCACCTCACCTTTCCTCTCGAAGCTTCTTCTCTGCGTTCGCCGTCCCCACTTCCTCTTTCTCTCTCTCTCCTTCTCGCGCTCGCTACGGCCTCTGCAGAAAACCGTTCGAATCTGCCACATCGGCCTAACGCCCGATTCCTCCTGCTCCCTCACCGTTTCGTCTCCATGGTCTATATAAACCGAGCGCTGGTGTGTGTATTCGGACGAGTGGAAAGGCAGAGAAGTGATGCTGTGAGGGTGAGCCAAGAGAGATTGGTGCTCCGGGAAGCCATTTCTGAGGCGTCTTCTTCCATCGCTATGGTCGATTGTTGCTATCGTCGTCAGCGTGGTCGTCGTACCCGTGTCGATTTCGTTGCCGAAGCCGAACAACCAACCCTGAGTTGAAGCCGACGCTGAAGCTGAAGCTGAAGTTGAAGCCAGAACCAGAGCCGAACTCGAGCCGTGTTCTGGAACCGTGAAATCAGGCAAGTGAATTCCGTTTATTGTCATTTCTTCTCTAATTGCAAGTGATCCTCTACGATCCTTTCTCCTCTGTTTGCAAGTGTTCCTCTACTGTCAATTTTATTCGAATTTCAAGTGAATCATCAAATCCCTCTTCCCTCCTCTGTATTTTGGTGTTGTGCTACTCGATCTGTTTCCCTCTCTCTCTCTAATTTCACCAGCGGTGATTTCGGGTTGTGTGTGTGGTCAGTGAGAAATTGATGAGAGAGAAGGGTTATTAAACCTATTTCGTGACCGGTTTTGTGGGTCGAGGAAACAGAGCTTCGGGCTCTGTTTTCTGGTAGAAAATTGAAGTGAAGGGTTCATGGAGTCCGAGAGTAAATTGGTGGTATATTGTTGTGCATATGTATATATATATATATATTTTTTATTGTATTTGGTATGAAATTGTAGCTATGTGGGTGTTTGAAGCACTATAGGCCGGTTCTGTGTACAGTGCTCTGTGTGTGCTGTAGGATGGAAAAACAGCTGAGCTGCTTTGCATGCGTATGTGGGTCGTGTTCGGTGTGTGGTGTGTGAAACAGCAGAGCTGCTGTGTGGCCGTGTGTGTGTGTGTGCGTAGAAGCAGTCGGAGCTGTGTGTAATGGTCGGCGCGGTAGACGGCCGGTGTGAACGATGGAGTTGGTCGGCGGTGGTGATCGGTGGAGTGGGTATGAGCAGCAGAAAGCTGTGTGCGTGTGTTGGTGGGCTTGAGTGAGTGTGTGTGTTTAGTGGGCCAGAATGTGTTTGGTGTGTGTTGGGCTGGGCCCAAGTATGTGCGTGTGTGTTGGAGTGTGTGAGTTGTGTGTGATTGGGCCTTGAGCCCAATGTGTGTGTGTGTGTTGAGTGAGTGTGTTGGGTTGAGCCCAATGTGTGTGTGTGAGCTGGGCTGGGCCCAAGGTGGCTAAGAGTGTGTGTAAGTGAGAGTGTTGGGCTGGACCCAAGGGTGTGTGTATATGTGTATAAGTGGATGTGTGTGTTAGTGTATTGGGCTGGGCAGAATTGGGCCCATTATGTGCTTAATATAAATTTGGGTTGAGCCAGAATAGGTATTATGTGTGTTGGGCTGGGCCCAGTGTGCTGTTATAGAGTGATAGTAGACTAGAGTTAAGTGGGTATATTAGTGGGCCATTGTTGGGCTGAAAATTAAAAATGGTGAACATGTATATGTGTTATGAGCATATATATATATATAGTTATATATATATAAATATATATTGATATATGGGTACACGTGTGTGTACGATAGAGAACTTAGAGAACGTTTACATTTTGCGTAACAGAGGTATTTGCCGTGTTCGGGATTCTAGTAATCGACGAAACTTATTAAATTAATTGGGGTTGAGAATTGAAATAAAAATATTGTTGGCCTTAGTCGTAGGCGTCGCTCCGAGATAAAATAGAAAAAATAGTGAAATAGTGGAGTCGATCATATCTCGACCTTTGTATTCCTTTTGAACGTTCTGAGACACGTTCCTTTGTGTTGGATTTGATTGCGTGAGTACGGTCTGGTCAGCACCGAACGACATTCTGTTGTTGATGTTGCAAAGCTTTCTTTGCGTTATACTCGGTGTGTGAGTATGTGTATTTGTTGGCTTCTTATGGTCAAAGTTGAGGAGAGTGTGTGAAAACATTAAAGTATCGGGTCGAATGGGAGGCTTTGGCACTTTAATGTGGTCTACACTTATCCGATACTGATTTCCGTATCCTGGTGGATTGAGGTACGTTGCCTAGTATGGCGGGATGCTTATGGCTCTGTGATCATCGTAGATCATGATATCGAGGATATCATGGCGAGAGATGCTGGATTTGACGTGTGAGTTGTCTTCCGTACTGGTAGAGTCGGAAGAGAAGCATGATGTGAGCATGCTCGGGAGACGTCTGTACTGTGTGAGGCAGAGTCTCTATGGACCATGGATTTGGTCGGAGGTTAAACTTGCGAGCATCGGGTAGCCCGTGCAAGGACCCAGCTGTCGGGGGATATACGTAGCCTTTGGATCACAGTGGCGGAATAAGATCCGGATGATTTCTTTGTGATGTTCCATGATTGTGAGTACCTTATTTGTTGTGGTGGCAGTATCCTTATGTGGATCCTGTGATACTCGGATTCAATGGAATTCATGTTGTATTGTTATCGTGAGTATGCTGGTCGTTCTCGTTAACATATGGACCGGGGAAATCCCCAACTGTCGTTGATATCAGATTTCAGGGGATTACCACTGTTTATTGGCACTCTTGTTATTTTTAGATGTTCGGGTCTTGTGGGACCCATTTGCCTAGAGTCGTGTTTACGACATGTTGCACTCTGTCTCGGATATAGTAGGTTGATAGAGTATGTTGAGACCTTGGTAGATGGTATTCGAGATCGTTATTGTTGTTAGCGTTTTTGATTATATCACTTGCTGGACTTTGGCTCACCTTTGTGTTTTCTTTGCTCCAGATTGAGTTGGCAGCATTTTAGCTCGGATGATATGCATGAGCAGATGGTTCCAGTGGCAGAAGGATGAAATTTATTTTGTTATTGCAATTATGTATTTTATTTTTGTTGAACTGATCATGATGTAGTCATTGAAATGAATGAGATGTTTGATATGTGGAATTTATATTTATATGTGGGTTTTAAATTTTGGTTCCGCGTGAGCGGCTCGAGCCTCGTGTTTGAGTATTCAGGCTCGGGTGCCCACAGCCAATTTGAAAAAAGGATGTCCCGAAGCACTCCAATCTGGCATTTTCCTCTCCTGCCTCACGCGAGTGCCTTCTCTCTCCTTCGTTCTCTCCGCACGCAACTGATCTCTCCTCTACGCAGCTCCTCCCGCACCACTGCCGCAGCTCCTCTGCCGCCGATCCACTACCGCGCCGGCTCACGTGGCTGCCGCCGGCCCCCGGCGATGCCCTCTCTCTCCCGCGCAACATTTCCCCTGCGCACGGCTCACACTGCGCTGCTGCCACCGCCTACCGACTCGAACCACCGACACCAGCCATCCTGACGACCATCGCCGTTGCTTCCGCCTCCTGCTCGGCCGCCGACCTCTCTCTCGCAGGCTTGTCTCTCCAAGCCGCGCGCACCACCGATCTCTCCCCCTTCGCAGCATCGCCGCACGCCGCAGCTCACAACCACCGCGACGTCATCCACAACCACGGTCGCCGGCGTTCACCCACGCAGCCGCTGCCTCCTTCCTCTTCCTTCTCCTCCTTTCCACGGCAAAACTCTAGTCACCATTTTTCCCCTCACTTTCTCTCTCCCCGATTCCTTTTCTCCCCTTTTCTCTTCTTTTGTTTTTCTTTTTCTTTTTCTTTTTATCTCTTATATTATTATTATTATTACTTTTATTATATATATATATATATATATATATATATATATATATATATATATATAACTTTCTTTTATTTTTAAATCTCACTCGGCCTCCGAACAATATTACGAGCACACTTCGGGCACCACTACACACCTCCGATCATTCCCAAAAATTTTAGAATATTTTAATTTATTTTCACCATGTCCGAAATACCCAAAAATCACAATTAATATTAAAATAATCCAATCAGGATCCGACATATTACAATTACAAGTAATAGAATGCATTTTTCATATTAAACTATATATTTCATAGAATAAGGATGACAATATTATAGTTAAGAATGTATTATTTACCATTTATATGAGTGGTCCAAATATAGCTCAAAATTACACCCCTTATGAACAAACCAAATTTCAGTGGCCCTTATTTATTTTTGTTATTTAATTTCTATAATTTTGAGATATCAAAATTAAGATCCATCAAAGTTATATTAAATCATACATTTTATAGTATAAAAATATCAATTTCAAAGGTATGAACAAATTAATTGAACATATAAACTACTGATCTGAAAATAATTCACAATATATTCTTTCTTCACAAATTAGATTTCAGTTTTCACATATCACTTTTATTATTCATTTTCTATAACTTCAAGGCACTAAAAGCAAATTTATTGATATAATATTAAACTATACATTTTGTAGCATCAGAATAATAATTTTAAAATATGTATGAATTAATTAAACATATAAATGATTAATCGGAAAATAGTTAAGAATCATATTCTTATTAAGTGAACTGAATTTTAGTTTCTATAAACTACTTTTGTCACTCATTTTTTACAATTTTGAGAAATCAAAATTAAGATTTGTCAATGTGATATTAAACTATGCATTTTATAATATAAGAACATTGATTTCAAAGCTATGAATGAATTGATTGAATATATAACCGACTGGTCCAAAAATAGTTATGAATCACGTTTATCCTCGGCAAATCAGATTCAAGTGTTCATGAACCACTTTTGTCACTCAATTTCTACAACTTTGAGATGGTGATACTGAGGTTTGTTAATGAATATTAAATTACACATTTCATAGTATAAGAATATCAATTTTAAAGATATGAACAAATTCATTAAACATATGAAATGTTGACCCAAAAATGGTTCATATAACTAATTTTTCTCATCCATTGCTATTGTTCATCTTCTTCCTTAAGTTCGGAAACTATTCACCAAATTTACAGAGGCCACGAAGTTTGTTTCAGCTCATTCGATGAAGACCAAATAACTTCAATCCACTTATTTCTACTATCTTCAAGCCATTCACCACTGTTCCAGGTGTTTCTAACTTGTTCTAAATGAAGACCCGTACTCTGTTTTAATTCGAAGAAGCGTAAATTGGTGGGATAAGAATTAGTTTGGATTTTCACTAGGGATTACTAACAATGAGTAGCCCATTAACCAAAAGATGAAAACGCGTGCAAGAAGATGGAAATTATCAGGAATTAGAGGTGTCATTTGCCTTGATTATGAACACGACGAAAACAGAGCACAACAGCAGTAGCAATAGGTAATGGCAACAGTAGTATGGCGGCAACAACAGCTCCAGCGCCGGAAGTAACAGATCCAGCGATGGCAGCAACCACCAGCAGTTGTGGTTCTAATATAATGGCAAAAACAGCGCACAGCAGGCTTTGGTCACTTTCTCTTCTCTAATCTCTCTCTGTTTGCTCTCTTCCCTCTCTCTATCTCACTGGATGACTCACTCGGCCACAAATCTCGTTCTGCTGAACTGAATGGAATGCCAGCAAATAAACTGGGAAGCTGTATATATAGAATCTTTGGGAAGAAATTTTGAGGAAAAAAGCTTGTCATGGCCAGAACTACTGGCCTGTATGTGAGGAATCTGCAAGATGCAATTATAGCAGCTAACGAGGCGGCATTTGTTATAGAGGAATTAGTTACAAGTTTAATTTAAATTTTTGTTGTGGTTTAATTTAATGGGAAGAACTCACCAAACTTTTAGTGTTTATTAATTTAAATATTTAATGCAAATCAAAACAAAATATAATAAATATAACAAAGAGATGGAAATTAAATACCGACAATAAATTGGTTGAGTTTAAATCACCAATTCTCCATTCAAATAAGTCTTAAGTTCTTCAGAAATTAGTCCGGACTCGACTGGGTGATACCAGTTTTAAAGAGTTCTGTTTGTATAATTTAATTTCATAATTAATACTTATTACTAATCTCAATCTAAAATATCTGACTTGAAATGCCAGAATATTACAGAAAACAACTATGTAGTCATATTGAATAAGAGAGTGGGGGCTGTTGTGTTGTTGGGAAGGAAAAATATGTAGCTGGGGATACATTATAAAGACATATTTAAAACATAATAAAAATTAAGCCTCCCCTGATTATTGCCGCATCAGCCCCCCCGATGTCATTGAATTTCTCTGGTGATTTAAATATCATGGAATCATTTATCTCTAATATTGATTTAAACAATGAAGCTGAGCTTTCTTTTGGTTATTGATCATGCGGGTGTTGTTCAGTGTTCATGTTCTGGGCTCGCACACCAACTTTCTTAGCACCAACATGTTTTCTTTCATTTTGAAAACCTCCTCCTCTTAACATGAAAATGAGACGGCGTCTCATTTTTGAATACTTCAGGGCAAAATTATATTCTCTGTTTTCTAATTTTTTTTAGTCCTTTTTTTCCCTACTTTCCATTTTCTAATTCTTTGGTGTCTAGAAAGTTGGTTTTTCTATAAAATCCAGTACAGACAGTTGACTTCGTAGAGTAGGTATTTGACTTTCAGAATTGGTAACTAACTTTATAGAGTAGGTCACCTGCAAAATTTAGGGTATGAAGACGACTTTGTAAAGTAGGTGGCAAACTTTACAGAGTACGCAACCAACTTGTAGAGTAGGCGCTACCCTATGAGAAGGCCCATCTGTATATATGTACATAGTTACAATCCGTGAATGTAAAAAATAGAATATAAAAGGAGTTGTGTTTTGCTTTTGTATTTTATTCTTTGAGGGTTTTTATGATTAAGGATTTTTGTAACCAAAATTTTACACAGTGAGATTATTTGTGGACTAAGAATATCATGATTTTCTCTCTCTTATTCAGAAGAGAATTTTCACATAAATATTGTGTATCTTGTTTTTCTTTCTTCCTATTATATGTAATTGTTGTCATCAATTCTCCTCTTGATTTGACTGCCCAACCGGCGCCTATTTTCCCAACATGAAGCTGGACTTGTGGTGTCACTGCAGCTGCTCGTGAAGACAAACAGTAAGGAATGAAAAGCAAGTGGGGCTTCATGAGATGAATGACGAAAGCAGTCTCCAGTGGAGAATTGTAATAAACTTGTGGTTAATTGTCATGACCATGGTTTGAAATTGATGGTAATTGGGCGGAGAAAATGAGATATTTGTTAGATTAGGTCTCTCCCCAGTAAGTAGTTTAACAAATAGACGCGTTATCGAAAAATCACACAGGGCTTATATGAAATTCAGAGTGTTGTAAACTAATCTCAATAAAAATTAGAGAGACTCATTTGCCAGAGTGGGCAAATATCAGAGAGATCGATTTGCCAGAGTGGACAAATGTCAGAGTGGCTAATTTATCGGAGTGGACAAACCTTAGAGTGGGACAAAATTCGAAATATTGGCACACAAAGCGTGTGTGACAAATGACTAGAATAGTAGCAATAATGCTGCTCTTGGGCCAATTGGCCGGAAAGTAGGAGGTCGGTCAGCGGGCAGTAAGGAGGTCGGCCAGCTGAGAGAAAAAGTCAGCCAAGGAGGTCGGCCGGCTAAGTTGAGATAAGGTCAGCCGGAGAGGCTGACCAAGGGCGACTAGGCAATGCTAGTTAAGAAAAGTCGACTTCACAAAACTGGTAGATGACTTTGCAGAGTGAGCACTAGGTTATGAGAAATAGGTGGCAAACTTTTTAGAGCAGACAATTGATTTTCAGAATTTGTAAGTTGACTTTGTAAAGTATGCGCCATTTATACAGAGCATACGTCGTTTGGGAAAGCGTGAGAATTGGTGAAGGCGTAGAAAATGACATAGTTATTGTGACAAATCATCTGCAAAATCAGGCCAAGTGAGTAGATGAGATTTGAAACCGACGTCATTTTAAAGTACACTTAGCGCTTCAGAAGAAGGTGTGGTAGTTGCGGCAGTGCAGCGGTGGAATGGGGAACAAAGGGTGGAATGGAGTAGAGTGTAGAATGGAGCCTTCGCCATTTGCCGTTTACCGCCACACTTGTAAACTTAGTTAGCCAAGAGCACTATAGGTGAGAGGAATGAAAGAAGAAAAATAGAGAGATAAGAGAAAATGAGGGTTTCCTTACTCTAAATATTCTTTTTCTTATTCTGTCTCGGGTGAATTGTTGGTATTTTATTTTGGGATTGTTTGTAACTGATTTTATATAGTAAAATTTTATTCGAAATTTGTCCCGTGATTTTTTCCTTGATTGAGAAATGTTTTTCACGTTAAAAATCATTGTGCATTCATATATTCTTTATACTCACATTTGGGTTTTTCGCTGCGACCAAGTTGTGTGTAAATCCAGGTATAGAACCCCGGCAATATCCAATTTGATTTCTGTGAGATCTGGTCCCTGTCTATCCACAACTGGATAGTGACACAAGAATCCATGGCTCTCGCACGTAGAGGAACTTGGTTTCTCAAGATTTATGACAAAACTTGTTCAGAAACAGCGAGACACCACAAATCTAATACTGCAAGTGGGTCTTTACAGACTTGACAAAGCAAGCAAGCACAGCGGATGGAACGAGTGGGGTGCCACCTTCCTTTCCCTGCCTATAACTCTACTTGGAGTAGTATTCTATCCAAACCATAGTCAAAACATCAACTTTTTGTAGGCTCTTGGACTAACCAAATTCCCTTTTTCTTGCTAGCAAAAGTCGTTAGCATTCATCATGTTATCACAAATATTAAAAAATAATAATAATAAAAAAACAGAGATAACAGTTCATGTTCTCTCTCTCTCTCTCTCTCTCTCTCTCTCTCTCTCTATATATATATATATATATATATATATATGTATATATTCCTAAATATCCCAAATGGTATACTATGAACCAAAACTATTTAAATATAAAGGGGTAGTTTGGTGCATGAAAGTATTTGGATCACTTTTATGTGGCCCTCGTTGCAGCATATTGTTTAGAACTGTGTCTGTGTATATATATAATATGTGAACCTGCTAAAATACATGTAGTATCACTCTATTCACGCATAGCCAATCCTTCTCTTGTCCCTTTCACTAACCAACTAAGGTGAAGGTGATGGCAATCTCAAGGTCTTCTTTTAGGCAAAGTGATCGTGGTATGCCGATAATAATTTTCTCAGAGATGAAATGTGGACGAAATTGAGGGAGGGTCCCCATCATCATCATCATGCATCTCCACTTCACCATCAGCATGTCGGCCATTTTCGTTTGACCTCTCAGTATAATTTCCCACATGTAGGCATCCATGTCTGCTCTCCTCATGTTGATTGAGAATTCGTCTCCCGGAACACAAAATTCTACTGTTTCTACAGCGCGATGAGCGTGTTTGTTTCAATTCACTGTTTTCATCCCACAACTCCTCCCCCCACCCCCCAATAAAAAAGAAAAGAAGATGTCTATTAGGATAGGTCCTAATTGCCAGACTCGTTCCAAACTTGTTCATGTAAAATGTTTTAAAAAATAAAATTATGAAATATTCTTAATAATTTCAATATTTTTAATTATAAAATTAGTATCTCATTAATATATTAAGTAAATATCTAAAAAAATGAAAGTTGCTAAAAGTTACCAATAGTGGCCTGAAAAAAACTATCAAGAATCTATCAAACTATAACTCGACTGTCACCAAATAAAATGATAGTAATTAGTCTCCAAAATCCTATTTACCTGAAAGTCTCGTAGTAGTGTATAATTCCCTGCTAGTATTATATAACCAACTTGAATATAGAGCTAATAAATATAAAGGTGGGTCAAATATCTAATAAATAATAATAACTAATAAAAATTTCAGATAAGCAATATCAAATTACAAAAGGCATAAAAATTATATAAAACTTAATAATAAACTCTATATAAGAATTTATAACTTGTTGTCACTATAACTCAAAAGCAATATCAAGAACAGGTCACACCAAATTCTCATACCACGAAGATAAAAAGATTCCGTAGAATCAGGATCTCATCAACAATAGGAAAAAAATTTCACAAAATCTAACATCACAAGGAAGTTAGAAATTTTCTAATTCGAATATCAGTATGAACGTTTTGGATAACAAATAACAACAAGTATTGTTAGGATAATTTTTAAGATTGACATATTCCGTGACCATATATAATCTTGTGTCGATATCGGGTTGTGTTTCGTCAAAGTACTGCATAAACATATTTTCTTACCTGTCCGTGCGTGTTCTATTTGAGAAAACCGATCTTTTCTCAATGTGCTTTATGAGCTAGCGATTTTCTCATCACTTTCTTTTTATCAATCCATCACCTCTACCCTTCTATCTTCGTTGGTGATGTCAGTACATTGAAGAAGGGGATCCGGTCGTATTTGGCAATTCAAGTGGCACGAGAGGGAAGATTGACGTGAAGATCATAATGTGTCCGATTCCGTTGCCGTAAACAACTCGAATGGGTTCATTGGTAGGGATCACAAGATGAGAGTAAGTCGGCAACGTTAACACATTGTTACCACCCGATTTGTAAGTTGATTTTCATAGTGCATTTCTTCCCTGGCCGTTAAAACCTGGAAGGTTTTTCTCGATTACCGTGGATATCAAGTTTTTCCTTCATCACAAAAAAGCTTATCTTTTTATTATTATTGTTACTTTATTTTTATAATCGTATTGCTTGTATCATCTAAATACAAATATTCTTTATGTGTATTGAATATTTGATTTTGCATTGCTTTCGCTAATTTATTACGGGGTCAAAATATTATCGTGCTATTTGGGACGAAACGTCATCTTTCAATTGGTATCAGAGACTTACCCCGATCTAGATATATACGAGTGGATCACTCTTCATACCTCCCTTCTTTGATGGGAGCAACTATATCTATTGGAAGGTTCAGATGAGAGCCTTTATCAAATCGATGGATGTGCGCGTGTGGGCTAGTACTCAAATTGGGTGGATTCCACTCAAAAGTAGTGATGAACTAAAAGTTTTGTCTTTATGGTCAAAAGAAAAACTTGATATGTGTAATTAGAATAATAAGGAATTACATGTCATTTTTATGGCCGTATTTCTCAAAAAGTTTAAACGCATATCTATGTGTGAGACTACAAAAGACGCATGAAAAATATTTGAAATAACTCACGAAGGAACCAAACTTGTAAAAAATTTAAAATTGTAAATGTTAACGACTAGATTTGAAGAAATCTGTATAAAAGATGATGAAATGTTCGATGAGTTCTATATACAATTAAATAATATTGTGAATTTTACGTTTAATTTATGAGAATAAATCTCTGAAAATAGAATTGTTAAAAAACCATTTAGATCCCTCCCTAAAAGATTTAGACCTAAGGTCACCGCAATAGAAAAAAGTAAAGACTTTGATAAAATAAAGATCGAAGAACTTGTAGGATCTCTCCAAATTTATGAGTACACACTTCCACAATTAAAGAAGCAAAAATCAATTGTCCTAAAATCCGTTAGAGAAGAGAGAGATCGTGACTCCGATAATGAGTCAAATAGCGATGAAGATTTTACCACATTTGTTAAAAATTTTAAAAAAATTTTAAAGAAAAATAAATCTTGATCTAACTAACTAAGTTTGGATTTAAAAACGAACTCTAAAATCGATAAGAAAGGCCGACGTGAATTTAAAGAATTCAAATCTAAAAATACCTAAAGTGTTCAATGCCACAAGTGTAAAAATTTTGATCATTATTGTGCCAAATGTCCAAACCTTAAACGCCAACAAGGACAAGCTTATAAAGCTAATGTGACCTTGAGCGAAGAAGAAGAGGCTGAAAAATATTCTGAATATGGCCCCATCAAGTATATGACTTTTATGACCTCAATGTGTAAAAATGATGATCGCTTAGAAGCAAGTCTTAAACTATTTGATGACTCTGAAAACGAGTCAGAATCTGATTTGTATGACCTTCAGGATGCTTATGACAAATTATTTAAAGAAAGCCTTCAAGTTAAAAAAATGAATGTGTCATTCAAATAAAAACTGACTAAAATGGAAAAAAAATTAGCTTTAAAATCCGAGTTAGATACAAAAGTTCAAGAAGTTGAGAACCTGAAAAGTTTTTTTATTAAAAAAATCATAACTCTTGAATATGATTTAGAGGCTGCTCGAAATGACTTGAAATAATTTTCAAATGGCTCCAAAAAATTAGACCATATGCTCAGTTTGAGAAAAATAAGACGAAATAAAACCGGGTTGAGTTCCTCTGAAAATGACTTAAAAGCAACTAGTAATTCTAAAACTGTATATATCCAACCCATGTCGCTCCTAAGACAAAACAGTCTCTCGTCTACTCATACTGACAAATTGTCCAGAGGTTCTCCAAAGAAGAGTGCTAATACACAAGAACCTCAAAACTTCACATGTATGAAACCGTTTGGTTTTAAATGTACTAGGAAGCCAATATGTACTTCTTACAGCCATACTAAATTCATTCCAACATGTCATGGATGTGGAATTAATTGCCATATTCGTCTCCACTGCCCTGTATCATTACGATAAAATAAGTTTCGACAAAATTCTAAGAAAGAATATCTCATTCTCCACATCCAACACCTAACTGATCATGTGATAAATTTAAGAAACACCATAAAATATGGTAAAAAATTATTGATTAAGAAGAGTGAGCTCCATTACTTTTTGGTAATTCATGACAAAAAGGAGAGTAGACTGCTTCCTTAGGGGAGCTTGATTCTGATAGGGGGAGATGTTATTTTTGTTAGGGGGAGTTCTTCTTGGATTTATACTATTTTTATGACCTTATCCTATTTTTTTATTGTTACCATAATATTATATCATCCTGTATTATGCTTGTTTGTACTAATCATGTTTGACTAAGCAACACCGCTATAGTATCAGGCACGACAGTCACAGCATTAACATAGTAGCTCTTGTATAGAGTTTTATGGTTAGTTGTATTTTTTTCTTTTCTCACTAGAAGTAGATTTTTATGTACACGAGTTCTATCTCGGTGGTGTCTGAACCCGTATTTTATTTGTATTTTTTTACTTTATATATTTTGTCACGGAATTATCAAAGGGGAAGATTGTTAGGGTAATTTTTATAATTGACATATTCAATGACCCTATATAGTTTTAAATTGATGTCGGGTTGTGTTTTGTCAAAGTGCTGCATCAACATATTTTCGTACCTGTCCGTGCCCAAAATCCCGAAGCCCTATGCTCACTGTGAGCTTGAGCCCAAAATCCAGAAGCCCTGTGCTCACCGTGAGCTCGCCACGAGCTCAAGCCCAAAATCCAGAAGCTTTGTGCTTGCCGTGAGCTCGCCACGAGCTCGAGCGCAAATAGGGTTTCTCATGAAACCCTAGGTGCGCTTGCTACGCTTGAGTACCGCAACAACGGGCAACTTTTTTAAATACATTTTTTGAGCCCTCTATAAATATATACATATAATCAATTGCCCCAACCCTTGATTGATATTTTTGGAGCCGTCCCACTTGAGAGAAAATCATTTTTTACTCCATTAAACGTATTCTAATTGAGAAAACCCATTAAATAGGTCACACCGAATTCTCATACCACGAAGATAAAAAGATTTCGTAGAATCAGGATCTCATCAACAATAGGAAAAAAATTTCAGAAAGTCTAACATCATAGGGGAGTTAGAAATTTTCTAATCCGAATATCAGTATGAACGTTTTGGATAACAAATAATATTAAGTATTGATAGGGCAACTTTTAAGATTGACCTATTCCGTGACCCTATATAATCTTGTGTCAATGTCGGGTTGTGTTTCGTTAAAGTACTGCATCAACATATTTTCGTACCTATCCATGCGTGTTCTATTTGAGAAACTGATCTTTTCTCAATGTGCTTCACGAGCTAGCGATTTTCTCACCACTTTCTCTTTATCAATCCATCACCTCAACCCTTCCACTTTCGTTGGTGACGTCGGTACGTTAAAGAAGGAGATCCAGTCGTATTTGGCAATTCAAGTGGCATGAGAGGGAAGATTGACGTGAAGACCGGAAGGCGTCCAATTTCGTTGCTATTGGCAAATCTAATGAGTTCTTTAGTAGGGGTCACAAGATGGGAGTAAGTTGGCTAGGTTAACATATCGTTACCATCCGATTTGTAAGTTAATTTTTATAGTGCATTTCTTCCCTAACCGTTGAAACTCAAAGGCTTTTCTCTATTACTATGAGTATCGAGTTTTTCCTTTGTCATCAAAAAACTTGTCTTTTTATTATTATTGCGATTTATTTTTGTGATCGTATTGCTCGTATCATCTAAATATAAATATTTTTTTACGTGTATTGAATAATTGATTTTGTACTGCTTTCACTAATTTATTACAGAGTCAAAATTTTATTGTGCTATTTGGGATGAAACGTCCTCTTTCAAGTATTAAGAATATCATAGAATCTGAATATCATTGAATCCAACATATCGATTCTTCTAAATGTATTTCATAAATTTCACTGAATTTCAAATTTAAGATGTATAAAAAATAATTATGTATTACGAAAAATCTTTTGGATATAATTCTATCATTATGAACTAAAGGCTACGTGCTTTTTTTTCTTGACAGCTAGTTATTACCACAAGATAATTTATATTCGTAAATTGATATGTGATCTGATTTATGATCTACTGAGAATCTATTAAATAATGTAAAGATATCTTATCGATGTGTATTCCCTTCATCCACACAAAGTACAAGAATAACCACGCACTCTACTCTATAAGTACGGAGTCACCTCAATATGTTAAATTCAATATTTTTCATCGTGAAATCTCTTGATACCATACTGTATAATGATCACTTGACTATAAGTATTCTTTCACACCAAGAATATACTTTATCACCACCATAATATAAAAATTAGTGTCGAATGAATATTGGCTAATTATAATGTCATATATTCCATATTTCTTGTTACTATAGTATTTTTATATAATCTCTTTTATCTTAAACGTAAAAAGTTAATAACATATATCATACTATCAAATATAATACAAATAATTCACAACTATAACAATAAAAGTATCATTTGTTACAGAGAATGATTACACTCACACAATCAAGATTGATATTAAAAAACTCATCATCAAGAAAAATGAGGAGGATTCTTAAACACACTTAATATCTTGCTACTATCATCTCACAAGCCTACAATGGCCTATTAAAACCCATAATTCCAAACGATCTTCCTGAACACCCAATTCTAATACTAGACTAGAATTAACTCGTCTTCTCGAACAATTATGCATCCGCCCATATGTCACTGTTCACACTAGCTAGACGGATTTTACCCTAATAATATTGCCTCTAGTTTTACTAATCTACATCTAAGACCATCGAACAATAAGTTTTTTTCACTAATTTATCACTATCAAATGAAAGCTAAAAAATACCACTTCTATTCGAATTTTGTCCGAGCAATCGGGCACCAGCCTAGAGCCACATGGACACTGAAAAAATTTCAGCTCGAGATAAAAAAAAATCGATTGCCATTCTCTTGCTTATAATAGTCGAATAAGATTAACATTTCACTTTATCAGCAAAAATATTATAAATTCATGCATAAAAAAATCTGACTATATAAAAAGTTAAATAAAATAAAATAGAACACATTGACTTAATTGCCCCAAATCAATTTCACGTTCAAGAGCAATGGCTACTGCTCTGTCACCTTCCCCCTTTTTTTTTTGAAATTCTTCTGTGCCGTTGTTGTGGCTTCAAATCTAGCGAAGATTTCTTGCAAAACTTCATCAACAACTTAACCAATTACAATATTAGTAAGGTAATCATGCATTACTCTGATTCGCACATGAAATTCACATGATTTGGCCTTAAAAAATATCCACTGAAGGAAAATGGACACCACCCACTGTTTTCAACTATGTTAATCAATTACTAATGTTAAATATCGTTTCCAGATTGGTTCAAAAATCTCGAAGCATACTCTGTTTTCTCTTTCAATCGAAGAGATTTACAGTAATCTGTAGAAATCAACTAGAATCTCAATGAAATTAAAACGGACAAATAACATGAGAGTTTGAAAGTGAAGAAAAATTGAAAGTAGAAGAACGTCCAGCATTCAAGGAGTATCCTTACCTTGGTTGCTGACACAGCAAAATGATGGGGTTCAAAACCCAGATTCATTCGGTCCGGCGTAGCGGAAATCCAAATCCCCCCATCAGTCAACAATTATCAATTTAGTGGGCATAAGGAATAAAAGAGATATACAATATTTTTAATGTGAAAACCCTTCACAAACAAAAAGAAAAAAAAAAATCACAAGATACTTAATTCACAAACACATTCTATTATGTGAAAATGGTCATAGAAACCCCTTTGGTTATATAAACCTTTCGAAGAGTTAAAAATAAAATAAGAGTAAAAATACAATTATCTCTTGTGTTATTTTTTTTTTACTACTTTCTTTTATATAATGTGGAGTGTGGATTGTGAACAACAGAGGAGGAGGCTTTCGGAGAGCACTTAGCCTCCTCGTTTTGCAACAATGCAGCTTCACTGCAGCTACCCCACACTGCTGCACTACACTACTCCAATTCTTCTCCAGCGCCTGGTGCGCTTTATAGTAATGTCTGCCCCAAATTCCACAATACATATATTCTACGCATCAGGTTGCGTGCAACAAAAGCTCTACCATCTGTCACTTAGTCTACAAACTACTTCCTACTACTTTGTAGGCAACTTTCAACGTATGGTCTGTAAGTCTACTAACTTTGGCAGATCGTTCCTTCTGAACTGGCGCCATTAGTCGGTCTCTGCACCCTTGCTTGCACCCAGTGCAGTTTACAAAGTTCTCACGCCTTGATTAGTACAAATCCTCGGCCATTACTGAGCCGATTAATATCCCATTGAACGACTTCTCCTTACAGTCGGTCAACCTTTCGTTGACCGACTTTTGCTGCCCGACCATCAGCCAACTGTACTCTTGCAGCCCTGCATGGCTGCTCCGGCAGTTGCTCCTTAGGCAATTGCCACTCCAACATTTGTCGACTCGGGCAAATCGGTTTTCTTCGAGATTTACATTTTTTGGTAAACGGTCTCATGCCAAACCAACTTCAATCTAAACCAGTCAGATCCACTCAGGCTCCCAAAGCTACTCCGAAATTGCCTTTATCACTGCAATTTTACTTTGACAATTGCCTCACACCAGCAATTGCCTCAAATCGGCCTTTGCACTCTGAAAATCACACAAAATCTGTGTGATCTGATAACGTGTTCGTTTGTTGAATCACCTATAAGGGAGTGAATAAACCCAACACAAAACAGGGTAGCGACGAACATGGTAGTGACGGCACAACGGGCCACGGCACCTTTGGCAGCAGCTTCGATGTCATGTTCCCAAACCGAAATACAATTATTATTTTAATAATCTATAATTAATTTAATGCAGATCTTGTCCTTCAAATAACCAAAAATTTATTTATTTAATCTACCGACCATCCAAGGATTGTACTTTTGTGATAATCTCGGTCTTTTGGAAATCAATTTAAGCCCCGACCACAATATATCAATTTTAAATAATTTACCGGTATAATTTAATCTAAAAATTAATAATTTTTACTAATTTTAATACAAAATATTCAACATAAAATATCGGGGTATTCCATGCTACATTTAAGCAAGCAAGTGCCCACCGTTCGATTACAAATGGAAAACGCAAGAGCCTCCATTGAATGTTGCATTATGCTGGGTCCTCAAAATCTTGTCTTTACGTTCAATCATTCATAAATTACAGTAGAACATTTTGTGATAATCTCGTTCTTTTGGAAATCAATTTAAGCCCCGACCACATTATATCAGTTTTAAATAATTTACTGGTATAATTTAATCTAAAAATTAATAATTTTTACTAATTTTAATACAAAATATCCAACATAAAATATCGGGGTATTCCATGCTACATTTAAGCAAGCAAGTGCCCACCGTTCGATTACAAATGGAAAACGCAAGAGCCTCCATTGAATGTTGCATTATGTTGGGTCCTCACAATCTTGTCTTTACGTTCAATCATCCCAGCACACGGGATATTTAGATAGTATAATTTAACTGGGAGATTTACAGTAGAACATTCTTTTTTTTCTGGTAGTTTCATAAATTTCATCTATCATTCTTACGTCCGATTTCCTATTTTTACTGAAATTCAGAGAGAGTTTCATAACTCTCTGATCTGGTCGAAATTTCATGCCAATGTTACCATGGACAGGGAAAAGTTTTGGATTCTTTACATGCGTAATGAACTGCAGAATCGGCCATGGTTTTGATCAGCTGTGATTGTGAAATGTAGTTGAGATGTCACCAAATCTTGTGTGTTGGTTTTGTATTTGAATTTTTCTCGCACATATGCTGATGCTTTTATTGGAGCAGAGAGATATGTGAAGTCACTGTCATTGATGTCGATTGCTACCTTGTACTGCTACGCAAGATTCAAGTAAATACATGCACACACGTCTTTTTCCATTGCCCCCTAATGCTTCGACCCTTCATGCCCTGTTGTTTTGTGGAATTCTTCGGTCAATGAGGAAAGTTCCCCGCCAGAAAAGAGAGAGAAAGAATTCTTATTTAATTGTTTTAGATCGAGCATGGATATCCACTTATTGTGAAAGCTTTGTTTGCTGGAAGTAACATTAATTTCAGGAAATTTGTGGATTATTGGTGGCAGATGATGAGGTCTGTTGAAAGCTAAATATGATCAACTGCTAATAGATGATCATACTGATATCATATCAATTATTTCCCTCTCCCAAATAGCAGTGCACAATTATTTTAAGTTCTCATACGCCAATTTCAGTGGTCATGCTTTTGCACCCACTTCCCTTCATTAGCCATCGAAATCGGAGGATGGAATGGAATCGCATTTGAACTAAGGCTTCCAAGTCAGATTTAACTACCCTTGAAAGGTGGCCATCAATCACTTACCATCAAATGTCAGGGAAGAATTCCTTTGACAACTAATAATAGCGAACAGTGGTTCGGCGCATAAGACTGATATTAGGAGGGCTGGAAAAATATTAGATGTCTGCGCTCTCAATTATCCATATATCACGAGGAGATTTTTTTTTTTTTGGGTTTTCTGTGGGGGTCGGGGGGCGGGGGCAGGGATTAAAATTCACAACCTTCAAATCATAATAATATTACAATATTGTTCTGCCAAATCTGGGAATCTCATTAGCAACCCATTCAAAATGGAAATAATGAAGGAATGAGAAAGTTGAGTTGATGTTTCTACCCAAATCCTGGTAGATCTCCCCTGTCTATTTATGCTCCAGATTCCAAGGGATACGAAGTTGTGATTGGAGAAATTTGATGTTCCCTTTCCTAATGGAAGCTTACCTAACTCTACTGTGGCCATTAAATCATGTCACATATTTTGTCATTCAGATCAACTAGGTAATAATTCAAAGTAATTTAATAAAACAATCATTATTTTCTATTGTTTTTATGTATCTGATGGGAGATTAACCGGAGGCCCCCTAAGTCTTTTTGTTAGGTTTAACCACTTCTTCATGGATAACTTAACAAATAGAAGCATTATTAGGCAGTAGAAGACGGTCAATGGGATGTTGACCGATTGGAAGCAGAATCCGATCAACAGGATGTTGACCGGCTGAGAAATGAGAGGATTTCTCCGGAGTGGGTTTCCGAAAGCAAATGAAGAAGTACATTTGTCGAAGTGAAAATTCAGAGAAGACTGATCGGGCAAAGTGACCGATCAACATGTTGACCAGCTGAAAGTGCGCAGCCGGCTGAAGGCGCGCAGAAGCACTCTGGGGGCAAAGCGACCGATCAAAGCGACCGATCAACATGTTGACCGGCAAATTATGGATTCCAGTCAACATTTGTTGACCGATTGCTGAAAGTGGGCCATTTTGCCCAGGTATGGCAAAATGGCCGATTTGCACGAAATTTACCGGTTTGCATAATTTACCAGTACGGATAAATTTATCAATATGGTAAATTGACCGGCATGAAAGAATGACTGATATGGATGGATTTATCAGCATGGATAAAATTGACCAGTATGCTACAGTGCTAGGTTTAGGACAAAATGGCCGATTTACCCAAAACAGCCAAGATGCAGATAACGGTCGAGGACATGGGCTGAGTACAGTAAAGAATGAGAACAATGCCAGGAGAAATCAAGGAAGGCCTGAGGACCTAGGCGCAGAAAGTGCACGTGGATGCCAACTTAGAAGATTGTCTTAGCATGCGTGATCTCTGTACGTCTCTGTAGAGTGTACGCTGTCTCTGTAGAACACGTGAATTTGCATAGCCAATAGCAGGTTGCAGGGTGGTGGCAGGTTTTGTCCACACGCATTTTACATATTTGGTAAATGGTTCTAGGCAAAGTCAGTATAAATATGCATGTTGGGCATGCGGCGAATAAGACACTGTGTGAGATGAAGTCTAGAGAGAGAGTTAAGGCGATAAAGTCCAAGAGTGTGTGAAAAAGAAAAGAGAGTTGAGTGCACCACAAATGAGAGAAAGAAGAGAAGAAAAATAGAGAGATAAAAGTGAAGTAAGTGTTTCATTACTCTGGATTTGTTTTTTCTTAATCTGTCTCAAATGTGTAACGGATACTCTATATCGGGAGGTTTATAACTATTTTTCACATAGTAGATTTATTATGGACTAAATATTTTGTGATTTTTTCTTTCGATTTGTGAAGGATTTTCACGTAAAACTTGTGTGTTTCTCTTCTTTCTCCCTTTGTGTGTTTATGTGCATTCCTGTCTAACCGACCTTTTATCCTAACAAGCGGTATCAAAGATTGGTTGTGAACCATCGGTTGGATGGTGTCATCCTCAAGGAATGTGTCGTTTAGTGTGGAGCAGTTCAACGGGTAAGATCATTTCTTCCTTTGGCAAAAAATGTAAGGAATAATTTGACCTAGGAAGGGACAGTAAAAGCTCTTTAGAGAAATGAGGAGAAGCCGGAGAATATGACGCAGGAGGAGTGGCAAGATAGGAGAGATCTTGCTAATTACACGATCAAGTTATATCTTGTGGATAACACTCTCCAGAAGATTATAGGTTTGTCAGACCTAGTGAAGATTTGGGAGAAATTTGAGAGCCGGTATAAGTCTAAGTCCTTAACAATCATGTTGCATGTGAAGAAGCAGTTCTATGGCCTACGGTTATCGAAAGGTGAGAGTTTTAGGAAGCATTTGGATGAATTTTACCGGCTTGTGACACAGATGTCAACAATTGATGAGGTGATCAAACAAAAAGATAAAACGTTGGTATTGATGGCGTCCTTACCGACCATGTACGATCATATTATCACAACACTACTGTTCAGGAAGGATACGCTGAGACTAGACGAGGTCATACCTTCCTTACTTATGAATAAGCTAAGGTAGTGAAAAAGTAGTGAGGCCTCAAGCTCATAGCCAAGTTTGCTTGTGGCGATCAGTAGTCAAGGATGAAAAAAATCGAGGGAACAAGACAAAGGCGGCAAGTCAAAGAGGAGTAACAGTCGAAACAGATTTCAGGAGAGGACGTGCTTCTGTTGTGGTAAGAAGGACCACATAAAGCAGAACTACCCACAGGGAAAGTAAGAGCAAGAGGGCAGAAGTAATCATCAGGAGAAACGGGATCATAATGATTATCCAGAGACCATCACTTTCTACGAAAATCTCCTGGTTGTCCACGCAGGGAAGCACGGAGGCTGCCGTATCAAGAGATGAGTTGGGTGATGGACAGTGGGGCGTCACACTATGTGACACCAAGGAAGTCTTACTTCACGAGTTACACACCTGTTGGTCACGGGTTGTTGAAGATGGGTAACAGTGGCTCGTTAAGAGTTATTGGCATCGGGGATGTTTACTTAAGGACAAGCAACGAGAATAAGCTCGTGCTGAAAGGCGTGCGACATGCCATTGATCTGAGTTTGAATGTGATTTTAATTTGGAAGTTTAATGAAGAAGATTTCAAGACGGTGTTTGGTGATGGCCAGTAAAAACTCACCAAATGCGCCTTAATTATGGTAAAGGGAAGTAGGAAATCAGGATGATACCTGATGAAGGCTTGTGTTGCCAATGAAAGTGCCAAGGTAACCAAAGGAGACATTAGTTAATATGGCAGGAAGATGTGGCCAAGATGGAGTGTAAAGGAGAATGATACGACTGCGGTGAAGGAGCTGCAGGGGAGTGGGATTACTCTAGGTTTATGGAGCAGAGGAATGTATCATTTCGGCTTGCGGAGGCTAATGTCGGAGTCCTAATTGAGGAAAAGCTACCAAAAAGTAGGAGATGACGATCGCTGAGAAAAGGCGAATATTTTCCCCACAAGGTCGTGAGGAAAAGTTTGTTGGGTTTGATCACTCCCTTGTGGGTAACTCAACAAATAGAAGCATCATCGGGTAGTAGAAGACGATCAATGAGAGATTGACCAGTTAAGAAAGGAAAGGATTTCATAAGAGTGGGTTTCCGGAGAGCAAATAAAGAAGTACATTTGTTGGAGTGAAAATCCAGAGAAGGCTAGCCGAACAAAGTGACCGGTCAACATGTTGACCAGTTGATGGCGTGCGGCTGGTTGAAGGCGCGTAGGAGCACTTTGAGGCAAATAAACCAGTCAACATGTTGACCAGTAGATTATGGATTTCAGTCAATGTTCGTTCACCGGCTGCTGAAGGTAGTATGGCAAAATGGCTGATTTGCATGAAATTTATCGGTTTGCATAATTTACCGATATGGATACATTTATCAGTATGACAAATTAACCGGTATTGAAGAATGATCGGTATAGATAAATTTATCAGTATAGCCGAAATTCACAGGTAGGCTACAGCGACAGGTTTGGGGCAAAATGGCCGGTTGCACCATTTTGCCTGCTTGCGCCATTTTTCTAAGTTTGGGAAAAATGATTGGTTTGTCTAAGATGGCAAAGAAGCAGATAACGACTGAGGATATGGGCCAAGTACAATAAAGACCGAGGACGATGCTTGGAGACATCAAGGAACGCCTGAGGACCTGGGCGCAGAAAGCGTACGTAGATGTCAATTGAGAAGATTGTCTGAGTATGCGTGATCTTTGAGAAATATAGACAATCTCTGCAAATTGGGCACCATCTCTGTAGAGCACGATAATTTACAGGGCCAATGGCAAGTTGCAAGGTGGTGGTAGGTTTTATTGACACATAGCCTGTTTATTGGGTAGATGGTTCTAGGCAAAATCAATATAAATACGCATGTTGGGCATGCGGTAAATAAGACACTGTGTGAGATGAAGTCCAGTGAGAGAGCTAAGGTGGTAAAGTCACAGCGATAAAATCCAAAAGTTTGTGAAAAAGAAAAGAGAATGGAGTACACCACCACTGAGAGGAAGAAAAGAAGAAAAATAGAGAGATGAAAGCGAAGTGAGTGTTTCTTTGCTCTGGAGTTGTTTTTTCTTAATCTGTTTCAGGTGTGTAGCGGATACTCTATCTCGGGGGTTTTATAACCATTTTTCATATAGTAAACTTGTTGTTAACTAAGTGTCCCGTGATTTTTCTCTTCAATTTGTAAAGAATTTTCACATAAAACGTGTACGTTCAATTTGAGTGTTTGTGTGCATTCATATCCGACCAGCCTTTTATCCCAACTCTTTTAACCATACAAAGGGCTAATCATCTCCATCATTAAAAAAAAAAAAAAAAAAGATGACTGCAATCTTAACTTAAAATTTTAAATTAGAGGTGTATGTGTTATCTTTTGGATCATTCTCTGACAACTCTCATACCCATTATAAGCTTAGTTTTTTTTTTTTTTTTTTTTTTAATTTTCAGATCATTCTGAGTTTTTTACTAGAGATTCGTATGACCTTTTGCTTGAATGAAAATTTGAGGAAAGCTTTTTAAGGTCTTTCATGCAAGGTTAGCACAAAATTCATCTAAGCGAAAAGCGCTAATGGACACCTAAGCACATGCAGAAACCAATGTTGTTTTGAGCCGTTTTAGCTTGATATGTACACGGATGGCGTATGTGCACCTCATGCTAATATAAAAGGACATGTTCTGAATTTAGGTAGGATTCTAAGAGCATTTCAACACAAGGAACACTACATGAAGATACAGAGGCGATAAAAGATAGAAGGGAAGGATTTTCAGTATCCAATTAAGATTGACTCAAATTCTATTATTCATTAAGTTCGGATATATTTTTCTATTGTCAATTGTATGATGTTTTATTGATTAATTGCTCTTTTTTTGTTATAACTTATTCTTGTGTACTATTAGTTTTATAGACACATATTATTGTAAATGAATCTCTAAAATGATTATTTATAATTAAATATTCATAGTTAATATTGTTTAGAAATTATTTTGTAATTTTTTTCTCAATTAAGAAGAATATTTCACATTAAATCTTATTATGTTACTTGTATGATTAGTTGTGTATTTGTATTTTTTATGTTCAATCAAGAAAAAATGGTGACTGACATTTGATGGGTGATTTGGGTTTTATTTTGTTGCGCTGTGGTGTGTATTTAAATTCCTAATAAATAATGTTTGATGTAGAGTTTTCAATGAAAAAATTACATTTGATAGCATCGACATTGAAAAATTTGTTATTTTTTATTGAACAATTTGATGAGTAAAATAATTTCTTTCTTTGACAAGAAATAACGATGAACATTTTAACTCAAAAAAATAGTCAAAATAGTGTAGATGGAGGAATCCTAAGAAATTAAATGATGAAGAGTGGCAATACCTAAGAGACTTGGCCAATACACGATCAAGTTATTTGTTGTGACACTCTTTAGGATCTTATTGGTTTGTCGGATCCAACAAAAGTCTAAATGAATATTAAGTACTAGTGCAGGTCCTAAGAGGTTGCATATGAGAAAGTAATTCTATTACTTTTGGTTATTTAAATGAAAAATTTTTAAAAAGCACTTTGATGAGTTCAACCCAATTGTGATGCGGATGTCAGTGTCTGATGAAAATATCAAAGAGAAAGTCAAGACATTAATATTGTTGACTTCATTGCTAACCTTATATGATCATATAGTAATGACTCTATCATTTGAGAAGAATATATTCAATCTTGATAAGGTCATTACTTATTTACTTATGAATAAATTTAGACAAAGAAGAAATGATGAAGTTTCAAGGGAGTCAAGTATATTGGTGTTCACTAGCAGTCGCGGGTATGGGAGATTAATAGAGAGGCATGACAAGTTGGAAATGAGCAACAACTACTCCAAAATCAAAGACATCATGTGCTTTCATTATGATAAGAAATGTAACATAAAATAATATTGTTTTAAACAAAAGCAAAAGAAGGTGAGTAGTAGCAAGCGGCTAGAGAGGAGAGATTATAATAGCAATAATTAGGCATCTATCGATACTTACGAAGACCTTCAAATCGTCGATACAAAGAAGACATGGAGCTTCATGGGTTCTAAGATGAGTTAGGCAATAGATAATAGGTCCTCATTCCATACAACATTAAGGAAGTCATTCTTTACCTCTTTTACTTTTGGATATTACAGAATGTTGAAGATAGGGAACGATAGTTTTTTGGTTATTCATTTTTAAGTCTCATATTATTTGAAGTTTATTTTTTCACTTTAGGGGTTGTCATAGTTTTTGTGCAAGATTTGTGAAACGTTTTGTCTGAATGAAAATATAGGAAGAGGTTTTTAATGCTTTTCTCAAGAGGTACGATTAAGCGAAAATACATTTAAAGTTCCTAGTTGGACAGAAAGTGGTAATGTTTTGAGCCATTCGTATCTAATGCACATACGAAGGACGTACGCATGCTCGACGATGATGAAAAGCCAAGTTCTAATTTTAGGGTGGGATTATGAGAATATTTCAATATAATAAGTACTGCACAAAGAGAGAGACAAGTAAGGTTTTTAGCATCCGATGTGCGTATTTTGGATCCCAATTATATGAGCATATAGGAATAAAATAATTGTAGATAATAACAATTGGCATATTTTTGGTCAAATGCCGTCACCCAAATCTCATTACATTTTCCTCCAATCTAATATTGGGTTCCTGAGTTTTTAGTGACCAAACTAGCATAGTTGGATCAATTTGTTTGGAAAAATGAGAATTATTTTCCTTTCTTTTTTCTTTTTACTTCCCCCCACCTGGCATGAATACTTGAAATTATAGTAGTTGTGTGTAGGTTTTCTTTGGTCGAGTTAAACATCTAAATGGACATATATCTCTTTCCTTCCTTGAGTGCATTTTAAGATCAATCCTATTTTATTTGTTTATATATTATTTTTGCAATGTAAATGCCAATCAAGTTAGGCAAGCCCAGATCTTGTCATAGAGGAAAAGTAAAGAGTGGAGGAAGACAGAGTATTAAGGCAAATAGATATATATATATATATATATATATATATGGAATGGATTACATCAGTGAATGCTACCATATGCTTGTGGTCGTAGATGAGGCTATCTGCCTCTCCAGTTTCAATCAAAAGCCTTCCCCACAGTTTAACAAGCATTCCTCTCCTTGTCTCTCTTTTTCTCATCTGCCTGTCCTATTCTTGGTGTTACGAAAACAAGACTTCTTCAGCTTTTTTTACTCTAAAAACTCCCATGCTCCCAACATCCTTGTTTTACACCACCACTAATTATACATAGTAGCTAGCTCTCTCTATGGGCATTTATTACCGGTAAATACACACATCCTATAAATCAATCTCTTTAACTTCAACACAAATCTTCAATACCCACAGGCCAGGTCACAAATATCATCCTCATCGGTGCCTGCCTATGGAGCTTCCAAAATCAGGCCCCCTTTCTTTCTCCGAAACTTCAACAATCACACTATCAGTTTCAGAGCTCTTTCCGTGCCCGAAAACCTCTAAAGACGCCCGTCTCAGCAAAGAAGAAGACCGAGATGATCAAAAGCTGAAAAACGATAAGGATCATGGTCTCATGCTCTACCTCAGCCTGATCACGAGCCAGGATTCCCATCGATCAGCCACTAGAGAAATCGATCTTGTCAATGGTTTTGATGATCTGGGAAAGCCTCTTAACTTACCGGATCTCAATCGTCGAGTGGAAGAAGCGGAACCACGGGTATTCTCGTGCAACTTCTGCCATAGAAAATTCTACAGCTCACAAGCCCTTGGAGGCCATCAGAATGCACATAAGAGAGAAAGGACACTAGTCAAAAGAGGCCAGCGGAATGTTAATGGTGTTTTCTCTAGCATGACGGCTTCTCAGCCTCTTCACAGCTCCTATGGTTACAATAAGCCTCTTGGCATCCAAGCCCACTCCATGATAAACAAGCCACCGTTGAAAATTCCCCCAGCTGCTGCTTCCTCTCAATATTCGTGTGGACATCAACACGGGTGGTCAAGACGGCCTTTTGATCAGCAACCAGTGTTGGGGAGGCTTCCATCGGATGGCTGTGATTTTGGAATCGGGATAGGATCATCGTCATCGACTGGTGGAGTTGCCAGGTTTCATGGTGTTCTTAAGAACTCTCCTTCCCCGGATAAAAAAATTGGAGGGCTTTGGTGGAGTACTAATAGCAGTAGCAGTCCAAGTGATTTGCGGGTGGTTAGACAAGATGAACTGCAAAAGCTTGACTTATCTCTCAAGCTCTAAGAAATTGATTATTTTTGGCAATTCTTATGAATATTTTTTCTTCTCTCTAGCTTGTTTCTCGTAGGATTATGTTGATAATATCTTCTTTCACTCTCTCTCTTTTTTTTTTTTTTTTTTTTTTGAGAGTTTGTTTAGCCATTTCATGAGAAGTTTTTCCCAGGTTTTTGCAATTATTACTTGTCAGGTATGGAAATCGATCATATTGCCCCTTTTCTTCTTGATTTGGATTATGTTTGATTTCTTCTAAGTTGCTATATTTTAACTATTTTGTTAAAATTTGAAGTATTATCATTAATTAATTAATTAATAAAAAAATACATCCGGCATCAAAAAAGTCGTAAAATTAAATAAATTTTTTTCATTTAATGAGTCAATTGAAATTAAATTTTCTAGAATGTAACAGAATATTAAATATATTAGTTCAACAATCTATATCATAATAAATGGAATGTGACCTTAATAATATTGTCAAAATATTATTTCAAATGAGCTAGTTAATGATGCTAGCTAGTAACACTACGTATTAATTACCCTTCATTTTCTTCGTATTGAAGTTGAATTAGTAGTACTAACAAAAGTGTGTGTTTATTTATTTTCAGAGTAAAAGGAATAGATATTTTTAAATAGGCCAATCGGTGGTGGTGGTGGTGGTGGTGGTTGGCTTTGTGTTATTGGGTTATTATTATTGAATTGTTAAATAATTAGTGGTAGCTTTTACATTATTTCGTATGTTCATTTAATTTCTTTTTTATTTTTCAAAAGCTGCAAAATGATTTTTCTAGGAAATATTAAGTAAATATCAGTTTGGGCTTCATTTAAATTGACATTTAATTATGAATATTTTATAATATAAATATTATTGATATAGTTCTTTTTATTTTATATAATATTAATATTTATCAAACATAAAAAAATTAAATAAAAATTATAAAAATAACTATTAAAAAATTTTAAATATTATTCGTCAAGTTTTTTTAATTAAAAATAAGAACTTCGTTGAAAACACAGCTGCGATATTAAACGTGACAATTACCCTCTGTTTCTCCTTGATACTACTTTCTTAGAAATTGAGAGAGCCAAAATACAACAAAAATGGGAAATGGAAAATCCAAACGAAAGTCAGACCAACATGAGTAGGATTTGGGGATCTTGTTTCTCCTTCTTGCTTTTTTTTATAGGATAATTGGATCAATATTTAAAAAATAAAAAATATTAAATATAGTTATATTTTTAATTTATTTTTAAAAATATTAATATTTATTAAATATTAAGTCAAATATTAAAAATAATTTTAATAAAAATAATTATTTATATATTATTATATAGTATTTAAATTTTAACCGTTAATTTTTTTTTTAAAAAAAAATAATGATGTAGATGAGAGAAGTAAGATCCTACTTCTCCTTGAGAGAAATGTGATTCCCTGCGTGACCCTCATTAACAGCGGAGGTGTTAGCTGTGCCTAAGTATGTGACACAGGACAGTTTAACATATCTTGAGATAAATAATATTGACCTATATATAATACAATCTAATACTTTTTTTCATGTCAGGTTGCAAATTAGTTGGTTTGTAATAGGGATCATGTCATACCAACACGGCCCAATTTTTGATAACATAACAAGAATCACATGATTGTTATCCTATTTTTATATAAAATAAGAAAATAAAAAAATTATAAATGCCTTTTTTTTTTCAACAGCCATACGTTTCTCTACTTTTTACTCTCTTATAGTCTAGTAAGTCACAAGTAGTAGTGTGATATTTTTTGAATTAATTATATTTTTTGTATTAATTTTTATCTATAATTTATATATTAATATTATTATTTTTTAACTTAATCATTATTTATGTTATACAATTTTTCTAATTTGATAGTGAAGGAATATAAAAAATTATTCTACTACTCTCATACCTATTGCACCATATATACATACTGATGTGGTAAATATCAGAACACAAACTATCTTTTATACAACTATTGCTCTTTCTAGTTTTGGTCATTATCCTAAAAAATATTCTAATAGTCTACGATAATTTTTAAAAATTAAATTAATTAATAATTAAGAATAGACCATTTATAAAAAATATATATATATAAAAAATATTATACTTGTGAAAGTACAAAATACCAAATACATAAAGCGATACATAAAAAAATATAAGAGATAATTTTTATGATCAATTCAAATTAAATTAATATTTTTAGATGATATAAGGCTAGAAATCCCTTTTTTTTAATACAATCAAAAGTTAAATAAAAAATAATTTACCGAATATATAATTTACTTAGAAAACCCCTTTCTCAAGATAAAAAAACTAAACATTTGAAAGGTATGGGTAGAAGTATTTGTATCCAGATATGTAAAAATGTCTCAACATGCTATTAAAAGTAAATTTATCCATCTTTTTTTTTAAAAAAAATTATAGGAATTAATTTTAAAAATAATATAAGTGAAATATGATATTTCTTTAATTAGTAATATATTATCATTATGTATTAACTTACCTTATATTTATGTTACCATATATTAATTTTTTAAAAATTAAAAATTATAAAAAAGAACTATTGATTTTAAAATATTTTAGAACCCGCATATCTTTTCAAATAAATTTAAAATATTTAATATGATTTTTTTTACTTCTTTTGATAATACTTTAAATAATAATTTATTATTTTTTATTTAAATTATAATATTTTTATTTAAATAATAATTTATTCTATATGAATTATATATATATATATATATATATATATATATATATATATTATATATATATATATATGATAGGTCCAGCAGCCATGGCCTGAGGAGCCAGGCCTTACAACATGCCCACAACTCGACTCCAACGCAACAAAATTTTTCAAAATTAAATGTCTTACATTGTCCAAATAAAATGAGTGTATTTGCGAATCACACTATAAAATTAAATACCCTCAAACTTGGAAGGACGAGCTCTACAAGCTCCAAGAGCTCCAAGAAGCTCCATATGACTCGGTATTTTCAGGAATGGGGCTTACCCTCCAATCAGGAGTTGCCCTCCCTCCAGGAGGCCTACTCTCCATTGAGGAGTCACCCTCCAACTAGAAGCCATGAGCCTTCCATCCCGGAACCACAAGCCCTCCGTTCGGAGCCACAAGGCATTCTGTCCCAAAGCCAAGAGCCTCTGTCCCAGAGTCATGAGCCCTCCGTCTCGGATTCAAGAACATTTCGTCTTGGAGCCACGAGCCCTCCATCTCCTACGAGTCATTTCTCCCAAAGCCACGAGCCCTCCATCTTGGGCCCACGAGCCCTCTATTCTGAAACCACGAGCCCTCCGTCCTGGTACTAGGAGCCCCTCGTCCTTGATCTAGGAACACTCCGTCCCTAAGCCACGAGTCCTCCACCGAGAGCGACCCTCCACCTTGGAGCAAGTAAAACTCCGTCTCGGAGCCACAAGCCCTCCATCTCGGAGCCAACCCTCCGTCCCAGAATCAGGATCCTGCTGTCCAAGAGTCAACCATCTACTCAGGTAACTATGATGCTGGCCTACTAGCACGGTTTAGTCCACTCCTAAGCTACCCCCTGCGGTCGCACCTCTAAGACGCCGCTCTGCCGGTGCACCTCCAATACGCTCCTCAATCAAGTGCACCTCTAAAATGCTCATCTATCGGGCTCACCTCCAAAACACCCCTCAGTTGAGTGCATCTCCAAACCGCCCCTCTGGGAGCACACCTTCTAGTCGGTCTCTGCGGACGCACCTCTAAGCCGTCCATCTATCGGGTGTACCTCTAAAACGTCCCTCAATTAGGCACAACTCTAAGTCGACCCTTTATGGGCGTAACTCTAAGTCGTCCCTATACTGGATGCACCTCTAAAAAGTTCCTCAGTCTAATGCACCTCCAAGCCGCCTCTCTATTGGCGCACCTCTAAGTCGTCCCTTTATTGGGCATGCCTCTAAGACGCCCCTCAGTCGGGCACGTCTCCAAGATGCCCCTTAGTTGGGCGCGCCTTCAAGACGCCCCTCAGTCAGCACATCCAAATGCTTCATCCACCACTATATGCATTTATATATTTCTCGCATTCTTCTATTATTTTTATATTATCTGATAAAGATTTCTAATTTAAATATCGGAGGATATACGGTTCCGCCATCCTCGACCTCCATACTTATAGTTTGTGGTGCACAGGTTCCAGATTAATAGCAATGGAGACCAAACCTACTCTAATTCGACCTGCAGCGAAAGAATGGAATGCTACCTTATCTGTACCACAACCCGAGAACCAGGAATACATCATATATAAATCATATTATTAATATTTATGTTAATAATATTTTATAATTTATTTCTCCTTATATGACAAAATAAAGAATATTATTTTATTTATTGGAATACCTTTTTTTTTGGAAAAGTAGTTTAAGGAATTATGCCAACAAAATAAATTTACTTATAAGAAGATGTGGTCGCCTGTTCAATACGATGAAATTCAACTTACCAAATATTAAAAATCGTGTATCCTTTTTTGTTCTATTTTAATCATATTTTATAATAAAATTATTTCAGTAATTGAGCCAATTATAAATACTGATTGGAAGATAGTTAAAATAATTAAAGATTTTTTAGAAATATTTTATTTGCTACTAATAAGTTTATAGGAATATATTTGATGGGTATAGTCAGGCATGGACTGGCCCAATGCACAAATGAATAAGAGGTCTAAGTACCAGTGGCCCAATAGAAGATGCCACGGAACCCTTCAGGTAAACGGCGCAATGCATGGGTTAAGGGATACGACATGAATAACTATAAATTAGAAGATCATAATAGATTTCTCAATGAGCTATGTTAGACGGCAGTTGTGTGGATCCAATAATTGAAAGTTATGTGATCCTGCCATTAGATTGAGACAGCCATTACACATAAAAGTAACGCCTTTTCCTTTTAAAGAGATATTATATCCACACATTGATTCTAGGCACCTTTTAACAAAATGACATTTTTCACTATAAATACTGCCCTTCCTCTAAAGAACAAGGGGGATAAAAACAACACCTAAGAATGATGACAAGACAACGACACTCTACCAATTGAGTGTACAAATACTAAAACCACTCCACCAGCCATGTGTATAAATACTAAATATACTCCACCCATCAAGTGTACTAAAGGCAACATTACTATCCATATAAACCCTCATCCCCATTTGATATACATCCTCTTGCTATTTCCTAAAATCTTTTTCATCCAAATTAAAAGATTTCTAACTTGTAAATCGAAAGATATAATTGGGAGAAAGTATCGTATACTTTTTACATTTTCTTTGTTTGTTATGGTGTGTAGGATTCAGATTTAAAATTATCAAAATCAAAATCGTTTTTTTCGAACCTTTAAACATGACAAGATGGATCCCAAATTCATATATTGATCTAAATCCTCGAGACACATCAATATTATTCACCCGAAATGTAATATTGAGTCAATTATTGTCATTTACTAATATCTTCACACTTTTTGGGAATGATTATGATTTTCAGATGGATATAAATAAAATTTAAATAAATAGTTCTAAGTAAATATAAAAATGATTAATAATAACATATTTACTAATATTATAATGAATTATATTTTTTTGGAAAAGATTTTTAAAATATTGAAAAAATTACCCAATGCTGTCCGATCTTATCACAGTTATGGATCCCATGTAAATTTACGTAGAATATATATATGTCATAAAAAATTAAATACCAACATAAGTATGTCTAATAACTCAAAAGAAACAATGGCTTATATTCATCACACCTATATACAATGTATAAGTTGATGCATTATAGTTAACATTAGAACCGTCCATTCAAAAAGAAACAAGTAGCAGTAGAGATAGTTGACACAATTTACTTTCTTTGATATGAAGTGACAAAAATATAACTTGTTAGTGAAAATATAATACCGGTTGAACATTTTCATCACTTATAGTTCGACCATATTTCTAACTTTACAAGTAATAGATTAGAGTTATAAGATTTTGGATTGGTGAAAAGCTAATGACCAAATTTTTCGTACTCATTTTAATGACATAGAAGCTCTTAACTTTATCAGTAAGTATAATATCATTGAAATCAACCTTCAATACTAAGAGTCAAATAGTTATTGAAAAAAAGAAGTATGATGATATTAAATATAGTAAAAATATGCATCTTTTTCAAAAATTGGTCAAACACAAGAATTGCGTCTGAAATTTGATCATTTTAAATTTCGATGAAGATGATAGCTCCAAAAATAGTGATAGTGAAAATATAAGTGAAGTTCAAAAGCAAGTTGTTATTATTATATATAATTTTTTAAAAATTTTTATAAATTATAATATTAAAAATATTCAATAAAATAAATATAATATAATATATATCTTTAATAATATTTTATATAATTTAATTATTTGTATATATATATATTGTTATATTAGAGACGTTTCTAGTATGGCACGACTTTTCACAGGTGGGCCACGGACTGATCTAAGTCAAAACATATGTGTTTTATGTTGGACAAACACAACATGTTTACATATCAATTTCTTGAATAAATGGACTGCACTTAATATAAGCCCTTTAACACCACTAATAAAAACAGCAAAACATGAGGTTCACATGAACAATACAATTCACCTCAGACATTAAACAACGCAATTTAGTTGTTACTCCACCCCTAATCATATAGCATTCATATTAAAGGAACAAACACTCCGCCTAAATTTGATAATTTATTATTTTTAGATATTTTGTTAGATACTTGATTTGTACTTTGAATTAGGAGAGTAATTCAAATAGAGTTGAGTCAAACAATCGAACCTAATTTCCATATTCTATATATCACAAGGTAAAAACAAAAGGTCAATGGACATAGGACACTCTCCACTGTATTCTCTAATATTTAAGCAAAAAATTTTTTAAAAAAATGGAAAAAGGGTAAAGGCAAGTGAGGATTTGAGAGAATGGAGGATAGACAACTAGGCTCCAAGAGAGTGAAAAAATGGATGACTAAATTTTGATAAAGTGAAAAATAGAGAACTAGGTTCCAAGACTAATGGAGTTTTAAGTGTCAAGAGAGCTAGAACTTTAAATTTGTTTTTCAAATTCTTCCTCCTCTCTCTTTTTTAAGAAAAGTGGGCTAATTTATAACCTTACTATCAATTTATGATGATTTTTTAAATAGGAATAATTGATTATGATTAAAGGCATTACTCTGATAGATAATTGAATAATTTAATCATTTTATATATTTTGAATTTAATACTTGAATACATCAACTGCTCACTTAATTTAATTATTAATTTTTCGGTTCATGTAACCATTCAGTAGAATTAATCATCTGATTTAATTAAGCGTCTGACTATTCAAAACCTTGGCTTTTAGTACACTTGACGGTCTGGTTACTTAACAATTCAATGGTTCAATTATTTAGCTGTTTGGCTGTTGAGTCAAATTCTTTTTTGATTCATGCTTGTCATTCATTATCCATATTTGCGGATCCCTTATATGAATGGTTAGGTCGGTCTTAATTTTAGGCTCAACACTAGTTTCCTACACTTGGATATTGAATTCAAGTTTCAATTTACAAAAAAATTTAAGCAATCTATTTTCAATATTGTCCGAATATTTCTTCCTAAAGGAATCTTAATCTATACCCATTTATTGTTGACTAATCTTATCAATCAAAAACTGATTTCTTAATATATACCTATTTATTGTTGACTAATCTTACAAATTAAAAACTAATTCCTAATATCTTAACCAAAACACTTTGACTTTTTAACGACTTTTCTTTGGTACAAAATTTATTGTTTTATAGTTCATTTCTGGCAATAAAAGAAAGTATTCTCATTTGATCTTCATACGAATTTCAATTCTTAACATCTGATAGAATTACTTATACTTGGTAGATTGAAGAGAAGAGGCTTTGCTTGGATGCTTTGGCATTCCTTTGGCAAATGTCCCTGAAGTCTCTCTTAATTACCTTCTTTTATATAAAAAAATCACCATGGTTTTTTCTTTTTATGTAACATCTTGAACCACACTAATTAAAGTTATTTTTCATTTTGAACAAGAAAGTAATTAGATCTCTTTAACTCTTAAAAGGAGTTTAAAATAAGTGGGTGAAACTCCTATTCAGTAAAGAATTGGAAAGATAGGTTCTTTTATATCCAAGTTTCTAATGATTAAATTTTATTGAATAACTAAGTTAATATCAACCCAACGTTTTTTGGTTTTGTTCTTAAAAATGAACTTTCTATGACTAGATTTTTATCTTATCTAGTGAAAGAACAAGTAGTTTAATTACATAGATACAATAATTTTTTAACCCAATCTGCCTTAGATGCTGATAACTGGTACACTGTTCTTGGATGTAGGCTATTACTCATATGCCTTCTTGTCCGTTAAAAACGAGGAATGTCATTTTTATAGACCCTCCTCCTAGGGCTTGTATTAACCAGCTCAATATTCTTATAGAAACTTTACCAGTTCCTCATGTGGATGATAATAAGATTTTAAGTGTCATTGATGAAATTTTTGAGGAATGTGTAGTTGAAGTTAAGGCTGAGACGAGAGCTGAGAGGACTTCACTTCCATTAACTCTTGCTATTATCTTTTTTCCTACTACATCTTCAAAGAAGATTCCTGCTTTGAATTTTAAAAAAGGTGACTCCCTTTATTCAATGGAGAGAGCTGTATGATTCTCTACATCGTTTTTCACATGAGGATGAACCAATTAATACTCCTATTATTGCTAAATATGAAATTCCAGCCTTATTTGACTCTTCTGCATCATTTGAACTTGTTCTTAAGCCTTTTGTAACTCAGGATACTTCTCCTAAACCAGAAAGCAATGATGTACATATTGGCAGAGGATTTGGTATTCATTCTTTATCATCCTCTCAAAGTTATAGAGGTTTAGCGACTTCACAGGGGGGCCTAGGTTTTGAGATTCCTTTGTTCCGTAAATCCTTAACTCTCATTTCCTAGAGACACTCATCTACACCAAGTCTTACACCAAGCCCTAATGAAGTTGAATCATTATTTGGTTTTGCTCCTAGTGAGGGTCTTCCAACCTGAGAGATAGATTCTAGAATTTTGATTTCGAGCCCTTGATTTGTCTTTATATTATTGACTTAATCTTTTTACAATCCATAAATTTATTACATCCGATAAGAGATAAGCTATACAGTTAAGATATTAAAATTAATCGTTTATCTCAATCTTATGTTAATTTGGTTGTAGTAAGAAATTTAAAATTCAAAGCTATAATTGCCGAGACTAGGGCATCGTTCTTTGAAAATTAATCGACCTACCTCGAGAAAGAAGTGGCAAAATAGATGAATAGGTCTCGTGATTATATAAATCAGACTACCATTATTAAAGATCGAGCCATATCTTTTGTGGATAGAGCCCTTGAGGATAAACAATGCATGATAATAGACATTGACATTGTAGATGGGCTAAGAGTTGAATGTGCAAGGCTTGTGAAGTTATTAAACAGGAGTATTCGACTCGAAGAATTCGACCCTCTACTTAGCTCTCGATTAAATGAGGGCATTGATCTTCGTAAGAGGATAATCTCTTCGGTAGCTACTAACTTGCTTATTAAATATTTGGATGCTATAAAATTTTAAGGCTTTTGGACCTTTGAGATTAAAATTTTTGAAGAACAACAAGGATCGCAGGCTCCAAAATGTCGATTTGAACATCAAATCTAGGCTTGCCAAACAATTTTAGTCTTTAAATCTCGAAACTTCATTAATAGTCATGAATGATGATGTAATTTGTCTTCAATTTATATATTCAAACTTTTCCACCTCTATATTTTTGATGCTCATTAAATTGATATTGAACAAGCAATTTAACCCTCCGGTATATATATTTGAGTCTTTGAACATAAGATGCCCAAATTGGTTACTAGCTAAATTCTTAAACTATTATTGCTTGTGAGGGTGAACCTTGGCCATTAACCATTTGACCGGTCGTGTGTATTCTGTTGGAGGGAGTTCTTCACTTATGCTTGTCTAACATCCTTAACATTTAATAGGTTAATTCACTTTTACTAGTTGAGTCTTAATTAACTTCATCCGACCTATCTTTTGACCTCTCAAAGGAGAATTGAATGTTCCATTCTCAAACCCCCGAGTCTTTTTGAGTTGTGGGTATGTGATCACACTTGAGATTGTACGATTTTATTGAACCCACACCATAACCATTTGTTTGAATTAGTACATTTAAAAGATAAAGTATTGTAATCAATTATTTGACTCGAGATTATTCGTAGTCATATTGAGAACACATAGCATACAAATTGATAAAAATTAAAGTAAATATTACTTTTGTTGTCAACATGAAAAATAATTTAGAATATTCATGCATTTCAAAGTGAGGGTTGGGCATACCTCTACGTTCTTAGGCTAGCCTTTTTTTATAGTACTTTTTTGAGTTGAAGGGTTTTCTAAACTCTAGAGATTAGCTTTCCATTTTGAGTGTGTAACTTATATACTCTATGATGGAGTATTCTTAATACTTGGAATAGTCCTTCATAAATTAGGGACATTTTATTCTTGTATGAAAGCTTCCTAATTGTTTCAATGTTTCTTAGCACCAAATTGTTTATTTTTGAAGTCCACACCTTCACCTTGTTGTTGTAGTATTGATCGACTTTTTATAGATAGACTGCTACCCAAATGCATGCCACTTCTCTAGCCTACTCTAAGAAATATAAATATTATCTAAAGAGTTGAGAATTTTTATCCAAAGTAAAAGTTTTCACTCAATAACTTAGTAGTCCAATCTTTACTAGGATTATAATTTTTATTCTATAATATAGACTGAAGGGTGCTTTTCCAGTGGGTTCTCTTAGAATTCTTCAATAAGAACCAAGTATAGATGGGAGTTTTTCTACCCAAGCTCCTCCAGTGTTGTCTAATTTTGTGTTTATTTCATTAATTATCGTATGATTTGTCATCTCTACTTGTCTATTTATCTAAAAGAACAAAATTGTTGTCTGAAACAATCTAATACTGATGCCATTACAAGACTTTATGAACATTTTACTAGAGAATTGAGTACCATTATTGGTGATTGTGACCTTTGATATCTCAAATTTACAAATGATATTTTGGTACATAAATTCTATTGCATTTGATTTCATTATTTTGGATAATGGAGAAACTTTTACCCATTTTATGATATAATTCACTATGACAATAATAATTTTTCATTATGTGAGTGTCAAAGAAAATAGACCAAACATATCCAATCCCCATTGTGTGAATAGTTAGGAAGCCTGTAAAGTTTGAAGTTCCTTATGTGGTTGCCTAAGTATATTACAAATAAATTTTACAAATTTTACATTTTTTAATGAACTCCATCATGTCTATAATATCCCAAATTTTTATTTGATTTATTTTAGATATATTTATTATTTTAGATAGTTTGAATACAATAAAAATTAATTATACATTGTAAAATTTTAAAAGATATTTAGACCAAGTGGATTGGCGGTTGAGCACCGATTGAATTATAAAATGAGAAAAAAGGAAAAGAAAAGAAAAGAATAGAATAAAAGGGAAGGGGGAAGCATCGTGTGGTAGTAGAAGTAGAAGGGAGAAAAGAAAAAGAAAAGGAGAGAGAGAGAAGGGAGACTGAGGCATGGAAGTAGGATAAGAAGAGAAGAAGAAGGAAGGGGAAGGTAGGATGGTTGTCGGCCGAAAAAATCGATGCCAGAAATGGCAACCAAGAAAATCTTAACATGATTTACCTTCCATTATTTAAGAAATGCAATGGTATGAATGGAGGAAAGAAAAAATGAGCCGAATAGAGCAACCGCCACTGTTGCCGTCGTCGTCGGAAGAGAAAATAGAAATTGATGCAAGTAAAATCTTCCCTTCTACTTGTTGATGTCGATTTCTTATTTGTATATATCGATTTTAAGAAAAATCAGTTAAAATCTTAGTCGATGAGAAAATGGGGTGAAATAGAGCTATGGCTCTAATTAGTGAGGAGGAAGAGTGTGCGGCAAGAATAAGGGAGGGAGCTTGCACGATGGTAGAGCAGAGAGAGGAGGAAGGAGGGAGAAAGGGAGAAAGAGAAAGATAGAGAGAGGACGGAGAAGGAGAGAGAGAGGAAAAGGAAGAAGGAAGCAAAGTTCGTACATTTCGAAACATCATTTTATCAGATCTATTTAGTATAAGGTTGATACAAGTATTTAGAAACCTTATCCCTTTCTAATTTTGTATCTGATGATATTTACCTACTGTTTGTAGATTTATTAATATACATGTTATTTTTATACACCATATCTATTTATTCTATACATGTATATATGATTTATCGATCAATTTGGAGTATTATTTGGGTTTTCTAATTTTGGAGGGTTGTATTATTTTTATGAAAATCCAAAAAATATCTAGACTGCATATGTGCATTTATTATGTTTATACGGAAATGGGTATGAAGCAAGCCTAAAATGTAGCCAAACTGAGAGTTGTAGGCCCAAAATGTAAGGTAGCCAAGAGTTGTAAGCTTAAAATATAGCCGCCCCCAAAGTTACAAATCTAAAATATGGTCGGGATCCAATGATATGATATGGCCGAAAGTTGTAGGCCTAAATTGTAGCCGTTATTTATACATATTAGGTTTGACTCCGGATTGCGATTCATTGTGAATATTGTTCCAATGGAACGATGTGATCTAATATATGATTTGAATACGAGATTATCCTCAAACTTTTAGTGAGTTTTCAGACCACAAGAGTTGTTTTATTTGATTTGTTATGTGAAGTCACCTTCTGTCTGATTTATATATATTATTTTATACATTTATATGATAATAATTGTTGAGTTTTAGGCTAATATTTTTTATTTTATCCGTTTAGAATAGAAAGCTTGGATAAATTATAAGAGTTGATCAAGATCCGTCGTGGCATCGTATTTCTTGGTGAGTATTGTATCCATTTGGATAAATAGTGTCAACTGTATTTCGATTATTTTGGATTAGATCTATATTGGAATTATTTTAGTTATTAAGAATTGTTAGATATGTTGTATATGTAGATGAATTGTTATTATTTAGATATTTTTCACTATTATTAGGAGCAGGTTATGATTATATTGTCCGAATAATTATCCGATGAGATATTGTGATAAATTTTTTGGTCTATTTATTTATAATTAATTGATACCAAAATTTTATGACTTGTCTAGTTATGTCACACCCGATTTAGGATTTAATTATCTATTATTTTGGATTTAAATGTTTATAAATTTGACTTATTTGGTTCGGGTTCATGAGAACGTCATTCTTTATTTTCGGCTAATAATAACATTATCTCATAATTTTGAAGGCTAAATTCTTACATTACATACGCACTCCACATGTCATGACCCAAGATCTCAAATGCAAGTCAAAATAAAATCTAAAATAAGATATTTTAACATAATAAAATCCAACCCGGGTATGATAATCTAAACACATACAGGACCTAACATAATAAATATCGTACAAGATTTCAACGGATATAAATCTGGATAAATAAAATACATAACCTACTATCCAAGCATTACAAGAAAAGTATCCAAATATACAACTCTAATATTTCCCATACAAGAATCAAGATCATCTTCTGGTCATAAATAATAACCAAACATATGCTCAAGATCAAAAACATACCCAACATAATATCTCCACTCACCGATAGAAATATGTTGCGTCAAATCATATCCAACATCCTACAAGTATATCCATACCGCTAGTCTGAAAGGATAAAATATAAAAACGTAAGCTGAGGGCTCAACAAGTACTACCATCGTATAAAACAGTATACAAATCAGAGAAATGAAAATCACATAACAATCACGTAAAACAAAACATAATATCCGTGAAATCCCTGAAAATTGAGGAGATGTCTCATACTAAATTATCGTCCGTATCAAACAGTCCCTCCGTTATATAATCATAATAAATAACGATCTAGTTAAATCTTATAGACAATATCATATCATATGATCCGATATCACATTACATAATTGCAACCATCAACACATCCATGTGGGACACATACTATAGTTCAGATCTAAATCTCATATATTATATGTTAAAATCAAAGAAACTAGAACCAAAATATATAAATATGAAACATGTTTCGGGACTTAACATATCAATACGTACAAAATATTTTTATCGCCCATCCATGGGTCAAACCACATATCTCGAATCACAGTCCACCCAAATATATGTAGAAATACAAAGTATGTACGAAATCGAATAATAAAAAATAAATAATACCAACTTGAGGAAATGTTACCCTCATCCGGTAATGACAATTATATCGGCTATGATTTAAGGCAGCAGTTTAAGACTCAGCTACGGTTTAGGCCAGCAGCTTAAGCCCAGTATTGTACTTTGTCTCCCATAAACTATGAAATCACTCACTATGTTTTACCACCCGCGATTTTAAGTGCAATATCAAGTTTTAGTTATTTATTAGAACATTTAAATATATTATTCCGTTAATTTCTTACAATGATTCTCATTTAAATATACAGTAGAGCAGATTAACTACTAAACATCTCAACTTTCCTCTTAGTGAAAGTGAGACAACATATCACATACGTTCCCGTTGGGGCTAAGCCTCCTTGTCGAGAGTAGTACCAATATCTCATGCCTCGGATCACATATAATGACCCCTCGGGTCTCGAACCGTCATGGTCTCATAGGGACCCTGCCACCGACAGCATGCATGTGGACAATGCACGACTTGGTTCACAGTTCCACAACATACGGATACACAAATATACATATATATCATCTGGGTGTTCAAAAACCCTCCAAATCAAAAATACCACTGTAAAATCACTGCATGACCAGTAAAATATACATGTATATACAGAATAAGCAGATTTGGGCGTATAACAATAACATGCATATTAATAAAATCTTCAAATAGTAGCTAAAAATTATCAGACATGAAATCAGACCAATGATAAGGCTAGAAGATAGTTGCCTCGACTTAATATTCCACAAATCTGAAGAAATGATGTCCCAAAATATATGAATCAGACACTCTCTCTCCTGTTGGCATGCTTTCCCTCTCTACCCATGCAGTCTCTCTCCTCTGCGCACGACCTCCCACGCTGCTGCTGCTACTGCCTTGCCGCCTTGAATGGTCGTTGGCGGCACCGCCGTCGCTACTTTGCCGCCTCTCTCTCTCCTCGTGCAAACCTGCACAAACCCTCCCCTTTCTCTCTCTGTGCTACACACCACTGCCGTCGATTCACCCACGGCCATTGCCGACCACCGGTGCACTATCTCCTCTGCACACCGCCGCCGCTAAACACTGCCATCGACCTCCTCCTCACCGAGCACCACTACTACCGTCGGTGTTGCCTCAAATGGCCGCCGCCAACCACAAGCGAGCAGGACTCCTCGCCGATGACACCATCACAGACCACCTCCTCTTCTCTACTCCATCGATCGCCGCATCACCTGCCGAAACCCTCCTCCCCTTCTCCTCTCTCTCGTCTCCTCTCTCTCTCCTTTTTCCTTTTCTCTCTCTCCGATCCCCTTTCCTCTTTTTCCTTCATTATGTTATTATTATTATTATTATTATTATTATTTTATTTTCTATTTTACTTTTCTTTTATTCTCAAATTTAAATCGGTATTCGGATAACAGTACAACAACGCTCCGGGAGTTACTCTGAAATTTCGATCATTCCTCAAAATTTTATTATATTTTAATTTATTTTTACCACACCTAAAATATCCAAAATTAAAATAAATATTAAAATAATCCAAATGAGATTCGGGATATTACACAACATATGCCAAGATATATCTCTCTAAATAGTGCTAGGTTATTGAGTAACCTCTTATATACAATGATCTATCTACTATAGTATACCAACCTATTGTTTTTGAAATCCATTTTGCCTTTGTCGAATTGTTTGGAAGCATTTTATCTTTAATCAATTTAAGATAAATAGTCATTTAAGTTACCACATTAGATATGTGGAGAATTTTATTTTGCTCCTCAATACTTGGCCTTTGAAGTACTTCTATTATATCCCGGGTATATTATTTCAGACAACTAGATATCACCATTTTAGAAAGTCTATTAACTTTCTAAGTATCTTTTCCAATGACATGGATAATTTCAAACTTATCAAAGAATGGTAATAAATTTTACACCTTGTGGAGATATTTTATTAGATCTGGATTGGTTCTTTTGAAATTAGCTAATAATTGATTAATTATTAATTTAGAATCACTGTAAATGGTTAAATCTTTGGTAGAACAAACTTTGGCTAGTTTCAACCTAGTTAAAAGAGTTTCTTATTTTGTCATATTGTTAGTAGCTAGAAATCTAAATGTAATTAAGTATTTAATCTCAAATCCTTCAAATGGGGCTAATATTATTGCAACTCCACTACATGCTCAAAAAGATGCCTCAGCAATATGTAATGTCCAACTGGGCAAGGATTCATCCAGCACAGCCCCCACATGTTCTCCAATTTCTTCGAAGGTTGAGATCGTTATTTTGACAATAAAGCTTATAAGAGTTCGTCCCTTTATAGAGATTCGGCTTTAAATTTCTATATTAAACTCATCCAACTCAATAGACTATTTGATCAAGCGTTCGAATACTTCTTATTTCTTCAAAATCCTTTTTAACAATTGACATGTTATGACCGCTATTTTGTGGGTTTAAAAATATAGTTAGAGCTTTCTTGTAATAAAAAAAAAACTAAGGCTAAAGTAGTCTTTTCTATTTGTGCATATCGTGTCTCTGAGTCTGTTGAATCCTACTAATAGACTGTACTAGTCATTGAATCCATACTTTTTCTTTGACTAGAACAATGTTCAGAACTATTTTTGAGATAGTCAAGTGGAGATATAATTCTTTATTCTCTTTAGGACAAGTCAATATAGGTGAATATTATAGATATTCCTTTAACTCTGGAGAAGCTTGCTAATACTCATCCATCCTTCACTCTTCTTAATGCATTGAAAAAAGATAAATACTTTTCAACTGGTTTTGCCATAAATCAAGACCAGGTAGTTATCATCTTATTAGCATTTGGACTTTTTTAATGGTATGAGGCGATTTCATATTCATTATGATCTCAATCTTTTTTCGATTTACCTTTATCTCATGTTGAGAGATAATGAATCCTAAAAACTTACTACAAGTTATCCCAAAGATGTATTTAGTTAGGTTCAACTTCATCTAATACATTCCGAGTGCTTTAAATGTCTAAGTTAGATCATTAATATGATCATCGTTAAGAATGATTTTGACAAGTATATTATCAATGTATATGTCTATATTTTTTCTAATCTATTGTTCAAAGATTTTATTTACAAGCATTTGATAAGTTGTTTTAGTATTTGTTATGACAAATGATTTCACTTTATAGTAATAGGTTTCCTAATCAATCATGAATAAGGTCATCTCTTCATCTTTTAGATTCTTCTGGATATGGTTGTATTTAAAATAAGTATGCAAATAGCTCAATAGTTGGTGTCCAGATATTCAATACACCAATTGATCAATCCTCAAAAGTTGAAAATTATTTTTTGAATATACTTTGTTTACATCTATAAAATTGACATACATCCTCTATTTTCCATAACTCTTTTTGATGTGGATGACATTATATATCCAATTCAAATAGTTTAATTTTTTGATAAATCTAGTATCGGTTACTATCTTGACCTTCCTTTCATGGGTTGCTATGAGCTTTTTAACAAAAAAGTTTTACCTTTTTTTATCTAACAGGCTTGATTTTTAAGTATGAAACTCTACTTATGAACCATCATTTTAAATGGAAGGCCTAACATGTTTGGTGAAATCCAATAAAAAAAAATGCATTGCTAGACAAAAACTCAATTATTTTTTATTTCAGATATTTGTTTAGTGAAGAATTGATCTGAACATACTTATCCTAATCTGCTAGATTTAGAGAAGTTTTAAGAGGAAACTCTCTAGGTTGAACTTGTTGAAGTGAGACCTCATCTCGAAGATCAAATTCATCTATTGATTATGGAGGATCCGAGCCATAGATTTGCATTAAGTAGATACTCCACCAATAACTAGGACTCCCTTAACTTTTCTAATCTCACATCTAGTTAAAAACTTTATTCTAAAATGTAGGATTGAAATAATCTCTCTGAATGTTGTTTAATATGACTTGCCCAATATAGCGTTGTAAACTAATGAAAAATTAGCAACTAAAAAAGTTAACCGATGTGATGTAATTTTTAGATATGTTTCCATCATAAACACTAGATATATGATCCCCTTTACAAGGATCAATTAGTTAACAAGTTCCTAGAGTGGCTCATTCGATGATTCCATTTGACTATTTTTTTGCCCTAATTTGAAGAACACATTAAAATAAATAATATTTATTGAATTTCTATTATCAATAAATCCTCATTTTATTTGGTAGTTTGGGACTTCATCTGAATTAAATATAAATACAACAAGATGATCAAAATGAAAAAAAATTACATATGCCATATCGTTATTACTAAAATTAATGACATCATTTTCTACTTCAAATTTTTGTCTATTGCTAGTGGAAGCTTCCTTTGGATAATTTGGAGCTTTGTTGTCGACAGTTCTGGTTAACACTATATTAATGGCTCCTACCATCATTTGGCTTATTGGTCTTCTCATCATCATAATCTTTACCTGGGATGAACCTAGGATTCTACAAATACTTCTCGAGGTACCCTTTTTAGTTTAGGGCCTCAATTGTTTTTTGAAGTATCCAATAGTCTTCAATATTGTTCTTTAGAGAATGATGGTAGAGACAGTATGTAATGTAATCACTTCCTTGTAGGTTCTTGATCCACTTGGGCCACTTTATAATTTTTTTTTATTTTGAATTTGTATTAGAACATCTGTATGGGTGTCATTTAGTAGCATGAGGTTTGGCAATTTATATTCTATTTGAATGCATGACTCAATTCTTTGTTTTTTTTTTTTTTTTTTGGATGATAATGAATGGATAAATTGTCATCATTGCTTCTCTTTCCTCTACCTTTTGATCCTGAATGATGCTTTTAATTTGAGTGCTTTGGCTATTTAGCTTCATTAACTTTTTCTATCACTACGTAGACTTGGATGATAGCTTCTAGCTTCAAGAAGGTCATAAGGTTCTGTTGAACAAAACATTTAGAAAAGTCCACCAGTTGAATAATAATTATGAAGGCGTTTAAATTTATCTTATCAGTGAGTTTCGATGTGCCTCTGGCCTTGATATTAAATCTAGCAAGAAAAAATTTTAGGCTCTTATTGAAAGCCTGTCTAATCATAGCAATGTGTCAAAGCTGCTTTTCTTCCTGCAAACCAGAGGCAAAGTGAAATAGAAATGGGTTAGCCAATTCCTAAAAAGATCGAGTTGAATTTGATCTTGACATATAGAATAAAATTCTAATATCTCCATTTCAAGTTAAAAGAAAGTAAAGGCAAATCACTATATTCTCCAAATTTTTGAAGTCGAGCTTCATTCAAAAGCGGTATAGTTGATCCATAGGATAAGTACTTCCATCATATAACTACTTTATGGGCATTTTAAATTTATGAGGGAGTTGATGCCTATTTATTTTTGAGCTAAATGGTGTATAACTTATCTTGATTGCCTGTCTAGCAGTATTTTTCTAAAAAAATCTAGTACTCAATTTTATTTATTAATTCCTCCACTTTATTTGTGGAGGTAACTCTTTTCGTGTTGAGTAATATCCTTAACTTTTAGTGATTCATAGATATGTAAGGTATCTACTTAGTTAGGAAGGTTTTTGATGTGCAATTATATGACCATTCTTCTCACATTGAAAGGTTGTTAAATCTCATGCTTACTGAGGATTCCGCCACTCAGGAATCTCTTTTCTAACATCAATGTTTAAGCATCCTTTGAGTCAAAAAGTATTAATATGAGTGGGTGCCTCAAGTGCTACCGGTATCTTTGGCTGAAGATGACACCTTTTTGAAATTTCTCTCTTTCTCTTTAGCCTCCTCCTCGAGGTCAATGCCTGTAGTTGGAGAACCTCCATCTTATGTATTTAGCCGTCACTTTTGTCCCATAAAGATTTCAACAACTTCAATATGTCTTGAATCTAGGTGGCCAATATTTCAATGTCTAAATTGGAGAATGACTAAGCACTTTCATGGCTACTTTCTGTTGAAATAAATGCCATAAGATGGGACATCTTGAGCAGTTGACCTAACAATCAACGCGTTCTTATATTCACAATTTTGAGTTTTTATAAGAAAATAGAGAGATTTTTTTAGCAAATGCAATTGAATCATACAGGGACGGATAATTTGGTTTTATTTTTTAAAGGCAACGCTAATGATATGTACCTCAAATTTGGATATTAATTAGAATAGAGTTTGATCGGATTATCAAACCTTTTATTCGAATACTAAACACCACATGATAAAATAAGAAGTCAAATAATATATGACTTACTTTTCAGTATATCATTCGATACTCAAATCAATATCCTTTAGAGAAAATAAGAAAAAGGATGAGAAAAGTGAGGATTTGAGAGAGTAAATGATGGAAGACTAGGTTTCGAGAGAGTAGAAAATGGAAGGCCAAGCATCGAAAGAGTAAAAATAGAAGATTAGGCTCGAGGCTGACAGAATTTTATGTGTCAAGAGAGATAGAACTCTTCTCTAAATTCTTTCTTCTCTCCCATTTTCAAGAAAAGTTAGTTAATTTATAACATTACTGCCAGTTTGACTTAACCATTCATCCCCCGATTCATATAACCATTCAGTATGATTAATCATATAGTATAATTAACCATCTAGCCATTTAAAACCTCAACTTTGAGTATACTTGCAGTTCGACCACTCATTTGCTTGGTGATTCAACCATTCGATCATTTGGCAACTTTGTCAAATTTTTTTGATTCGTGCTTAACTTTTGTTATCTGTATTTAATCCTAATAACTCGGTTGATTTAAACTTCTTCATAGATTTATTATTTATATGCCCCTTATACGAATGATTAGGTCAACCATAATTTTAGACGATATCAAATAATACTTTATTTATAATTGATGAGACGCTAGTAACGGGTTGGCCTACAAAGGAGGAAATGACCCAAATCTTCAACGGTCGATTTCTGCCTAGACGGTCAATGCTACTCCGTTGACCGAACGAAAAGCAAATAAACCGGCAGAGGCTCAAGATCAGAACAGCCCATCGGAACCTAGGATGGTCAACACTTTCGTTGACCGGAGAAGCGCCTAGTAGACCGGCTAAGGCCTAGGACGCACGCAGCCAAAGCCTAAATTGGCCCACGTGTCCATCTTCAAGCCATAATGGTCGTCTGCCTTAATTTCTAGCATCTCCAAAAGAGGCAAACTTTTTTGTAATGGTCACCTCCATAATCAAAGCACATCCCGAAAGGAAGGTGCCAGAATTCACATGCGGTTTACAGAAAATCCTAACGGTTGCAAAATATGAAAGGAAGGAGATCGGCCACTTTGGCCATTACAGCCAGAAAGGCACTCTCGCCTACGCAGAAAATGCAACAATTCCCAATAGAGTGCAAGAATTAAGCTCCTCTATATAAGAAAGGCATCAGAGTGCCATGGCTATAAAAGGCCATGGAAGCTCCCTTCAAAGGCACACATTCTCTTATCCATAAAAAGCTCTCAAGTAGTTACAAAGCTCTTAGAAGTTCTCAGATACTCGAGCATTCCAATGCTTTCTCCCTCTCTCCTGCTAGTTTTCAACGAACTCAGTACTTAGAAAATCTACTCCTCACGAGCCATAACAACCAAGCCACGCTCTCTATGAGTGTACTCCCCAATCCGCAAACACTCATCAGCATTCATACTGTATTCTCAACATCCACCTTCTTCTCTTCAAAAGGCTAATTACTGACTTGATAGTCAAAATATTTTTGGTGGGACCACATTCCGCCATTGCCTGATCTCCTATTTAAAGTTGTGGTATGTAGGATCCGAGACTCAGTAGATAGAGCTGAAATTCGACAGATATCTCAACTCGAATCTATTTAAAGTTTGAATCCATGATACATCATTAGCGTCGTCTGTAGGAAGCTAACGAAAAGCTGACCACATTCATCTTCACAACCACTCTCATCTTCAAAGTCAATACTATCAATTAAAATGGTGATCATCAGAGCCCAATCTAACATTCCCACGTGAGATGCTGCCTCCCCTGACTAGGACCACTCTACTAGTAACCTTGTCGAAAGGGCACCGACACCATTTTTCTAAAACCTGACAGATCAGATGAGTAATATGTTCAGAATGCTCCAGATGCTTTGCACCTACCAGGGTAAGAAGAAGCAGGGGGCTCCACCCTCCTCAGTTCCCGTTCTGACCTCCAGAAGAGGAGGCCAGAGGAAGAAGAAGTCGGCCAAGAGGGCGGTGAGGTCAAGCAACTCTCATACTTCGGAGGCCTCCAATGCCCAGAGCCGTCTAAGGCTCGAGGGACACTTAGTCTGTGGGAGTCCGGATGAGAACCCAGAGAGGAGGAATCCCCAATACTCCCAGGAAGAACCAAGGCCTCAGGCCCAGGAGGAAGCCTCCAGGATCGTCTGATGCACCAGCGACAGTAGTCGGTCGACTATACGCCACACTGCTAAAAGAATGGAGTTGATGACATATTTCAATTTCAAGGGATCTGGAAACGTTTTCTGAATAGAGGAAAAAGTCGAGAAGATCTGAAACTGTGTGTTCAAAGATGTTGACAAATGCACAACTTATCTAGAGAGATCTCCCTCCATTGTTGAGATCCTGAATCGTCTATTACCAACTAGGTTCAAAATGCCAGCACTGGATTCTTACGATTGGAGCGCTGATCCTATGAATCACCTGGATCACCATCAAAGTCTCCAGGGTTTGGAGGATTCAACAATATGCCGGTGCTTTTCTCTCACTTTGAAGGAAAAAGCCCAGATTTGATTCTATCAGCTCCCATCAAATTCAATCCGAAATTTCTGTGGGCTCACTAATCTCTTCCTGGCTAAGTATGCTTCCAGCCACTAGGAAGATAAATAGCCGTGGCATCTCTCCCATATCAAGCGTAGATAGGGAGAGAACCCGAGGAAGTTCTTAGAGCACTTTGCAGCAGAGGGCAGAAGGTTTCCCAAGCTCACCAAGGAGATGAAAAACTTTGATGCACGGTGACTTATTCAGGCACTTGGCCTACAAGAATCCGCAGACTTTTCGGGAAGCGAAGTCGATTATCAGTGCCTATGTAGCCGCCGAACAAGCCAACAAGGCAAAGCGTTTTGAGAGGACCGACCAGTTTCACTCTTTCCTGGCCAAGGAAAAGATGAAGAATGGTGGCAATGACAATCCCCGCCGGAAGTAGCACAAAATCGAAGCACTGGACTGTAAAGAGTACAAGCCGGTCAACCTGACTCCTCTCAATGACACATGGGCCAACGTCCTCATGTAAATCAATAGAGAGAAGTTTCTTAAATGGCCAAAACCACTAAAGAACACGGAGAAAGAAAATCCAACGAAATACTGTGATTTTCATCGATCTCCGGGACACACCACGGAGAACTGCAAGACACTCTAGCAGGAGATCGAGAAACTTATCCGGATGGGCCACCTCACTAAGTTCATCAGGAACCCCAGGCAAAGTTCCAACACCTTAGGCGGGGAAGGACAAAATCTATCCCAACCACGAAATCGGGTCGCAGTTGGAGCGGTCAACATGATCATAATCCGACCAGGCAAGACCCAAGCAGATCAGAAAGAGCGACAAGTTGGGCGGAAGAAGCCGGGACTGGAAGAGAATGTCATTAGCTTTAATGATAATGATATAGATCGTGTAATTTTTTCACACGATGATCCCCTTGTTGTATCTGCACTCGTTTCAAACGGTACCATAGACTACCAAACAAAACAAATTTTCATTGATAATGGAAGTTCAAAGGATTTGTTTTATCTCGATACTTTCTTTAAACTTGGACTTAAAAATAATCAACTAAAATCTGTTGAAGGGCCACTGTATGACCTAGACAATGAGCCTATGGCTGTCCAACGAACAATACAGTTGGAGGTCACTCTAGGCAAGTACCCCAAAATGGCAAGTCATACGCTCACTTTCCTGGTCATTGACCTACCTTCCGTATACAACGCTATCCTAGGCCGGCCGTGCCTAACAGCGTTCGAAACTGTCTCCTCAATACCGCATTTAAAAATAAAACTTCCAATAGCATACGATATCAGTGAAGTGTTTGGTGACCAAGTAACTAGGCAGACATGTTACATGTCCTACATTGCACCAAGCGGCGGCGTTAGACCCTCGGGAGAGCTTGACCATCGAGACAAAGCAACCTTACAGTAGGCACAACTTGACGAGGCAGCCGACCTAGTTTTACTAAATTCAAAGGACCTAGGGAGGTGTGTACAGATTGGGAGCTCACTCGCCAGACCCTTGCGTGTCGAGATAGTAACGTTCTTGAGACAGAACGCTGATATCTTCGCATGGACACCCACTAACATACCTAGAATTTTGACCAAAGTAATAGTCCATAAACTGGGCCTTAATCCTAGTCGTAAGCCAATCAGGCAGAAGTAGAGAAAATACTCTATGAAGAAACTCGTAGCTATCCGGAAAGAGGTGAAGAAGTGTAATGGCCGGATATTTTTATCAAGGAATCTGAATTAAATTGGGTAGATTTATTTTTAGTGTATATTAGTAAAAATAATTATGAAATAATAATATAAATGTTTTATGTATAATAATAATAATAATTTGTTATAAGTGTTAAAACGAAACAAATAAATAAATAAATAATAATAATAATAATAATAATAATAATAATAATAGCTAACAAACCCCTTAGCCACCTCATCACCTCTCAATTCTTCTCCTCTCCCGTTTGGTCTCTCTCTCTCTCTCTCTCGCTCTCTCTCTCGCTTGCAACGGCCTCTGCAGAGGGGTTATTCGGTTCGAATCTCTACCATCAGCAGCCGATTCCTTCTGCTCCCTCACCGTTTCGTCTCCATGGGCTATATAATCCGAGCGTTGGTGTGTGTATGCAGACGAGTGGAAAGGCAGAGAAGTGATGCTGTGAGGGTGAGCCAAGAGAGATTGGTGCTTCGGGAAGCCATCTCTGAGGCGTCTTCTTCCATCGCCGTTGCCAAATTCGTCATTGTCATGCCTTGTTCCACTGAAGCCGACTTCCCAAATCTAAAGTTGAAATCGGAGCTGTGGTGAAGCCGAACACCAAGCCGTGTTCTGGAACCGTGAAATCAGGCAAGTGAATTTCCTCTACTGTCATTTATTCTCTAATTGCAAGTGAACCCTCTATTGTCATTCTACTCAAATTTGAAGTTGATTCCTCATAAATCTTTCCTTCTTCGTTGGTATTGTTGGCTGTGTGTTCTTAGATTCAAAGCTTGATTCAAATCTGTCTCCCTCTCTCTTCCTCTAATTCCACCATTTTTGAGGTGTAAATTGGATGGTGTGTTGGTTGAGAAATTGATGAGTAAGTGAATGTTAATTTATTTATAACCGGTCCAAGGAGTTGGGTGAGAAAACAGAGCTTCATGCTCTGTTCTGTCCGTGAATTGGTAAGTGGAGGAATTGTGCAATTTGAGGTTAATTGTTGTGTGTATTGAGTGTGTGTATATGTGTAGCAATTGAGCTGCTGTTGGTGCATAAGGCGTGAGTACAACCGTGTGTCTGTTGATGTGAAGCTGTGTGTGTTGTGTTTTGTGTGCGTGGATCTGAGCAACAGAGCTGCTCTGTGTGTGTGTGTGCGTATGGAATGAGAAGCAGTAGTTTGCTGTGTGTGTGGGTGTGTTGCCTTGTGTGTGTGTAGGTTGAATCTGCAGTGTGTATGGTGTGTGAAGTGTTCGGTGATGGCAGTGAAGGCGTGTGCACTGGGTGTGCGTGTGTGCTCTGTGTGAGCTGTGTGTGTGTGTGTGTGAGCTGCGTGCAGGCTATGTGTGCGTGTTGGGTTGGTGAGGAGTGCGGTGTGTGAAGTTGGGCCATGGGTTGGGCTATTGGTGTGTGGAGTGTTGGTATATGTGTGTGTACATATATATATATGGAGGTATATGTATGTATATATATATGTAGTGATGTATTTGGTTATATATGTATATATATATATGTATATATGTTAATGATTGGTGATATGTGTATGTATGAGAATAAAGATGGTAAATAGCATACAGGATATTTACAATTTGTAAATATTATATGTATAAAGGTATGTTGGCCGGTATTTAGAGTGGCATTAATTGTATGAAGAAATAAATATTGTCAATTAATTTATTAGAACCTTGTAAAATTAATTGAGGATGGAAATTGAAATAAAAATATTGCTGGCCTTAGTCGTAGGCATCACTCCGGAACAAAATCGAAAAATAATGAAGTAGTTGAGCTAATCATATCTTGATCCATGTATTCCCTTTGGACGTCCTGAGATACGTTCCTTTGTGTTAGATTTGATGGTGTGAGTACGGTCTGGTCAGTACTGAACGACGTTCTGTTATTGATGTTGCAAAACTTTCTTTGCGTTATACTCGGTGTGTGAGTATGTGTATTTGTTGGCTTTTACGGCCAAGGTTGAGGAGAGTGTGTGAAAACATTGAAGTATATGGTCGAATGGGAGGCTTTGGTACTTTAATGTGATCTATGCTTATCCAATACTGATTTTCGTATCCTGGTGGGTTGAGGTACGTTGCCTAGTTTGGCGGGATGCTTATGGCCCTATGATCATCGTAGATCATGATATCGTGGGTATCATGGCGGGAGATGCTGGGTTTGACGTGTGAGTTGTCTTCCGTACCTGGTAGAGTCGGAAGAGGAGCATGTAGATGAGGTCATCAGTCCTGGTTGAGTCAAATGATGAGCATGCTTGGGAGACGTCTGTACTTTATGGGGCAGAGTCTCTGTGGACCATGGATTTGGTCGGAGGTCAAACTTGCGAGTATCGGGTAGCCCGTGCAAGTACCCAGCTATCGGGGGATATACGTAGCCTTTGGTTCACAGTGGCGAAATAATATCCGGGAGATTTCTTGTGATTTTCTATGATTGTGAGTACCTCATTTGCGGTGTTGGTAGTATCATTGTGTGGATTCTGAGATATTCGGATTCGGTGAAATCCATATTGATTGTTATCGTAATTATGCTAGTCGTTCTCCCTGACATATGGACCGAAAAAATCCCCAATCATCGTTGATCTCGGATTCTAGGGAATTGCCACTGTTTATTGGCACTCTTGTTATTTTTGGATGTGCGGGTCTTGTGGGACATATTTTGCCTAGAGTCGTATTTACAACGTGTTGTAATCTGTCTCAAATATAGTAGGTTTTCAAAGTATATTGAGGCATTGGTAGATGGTATCCAAGATCGTTATTGTTATTAGCATTTTTTATTATTATCACTTGTTGGGTTTTGGCTCACCCTTATATTTTCTTGGCTCCAGATTGAGTTGACAGCGTTTAGTTTGGAGGGAAAACGCATGAGAAGATGGTCCTGGTAGCCGGATGATAATATTAAACTATTATTGAGATTTATGTATTTTTTATTTTGTTGGAATTTATCATGATGTAGAAATTTAAGTGAATGAAATAGTTGAAATGTGGAATTTATGTTATTTGGTTTTAAATTTTTGATCCGCATGAGCGGCTTGAGCCATGTGTTTGAGTATTTAGGCTCGGGTCGCCACAAGAAGCATCTAGACGTCGGCTTTATCAGAGAAGTCCAATACTCGAATTGACTCTCCAACATCATCCTGATGAAGAAATGTAACAAAAAATGGCAGATGTACGTCAACTTCTCCGACATTAATAAAACCTGCCCAAAAAACAGCTTCCATTTACTCATGATCGACTTATTGGTGGACTCAACTTCTGGACACGAGTTGCTGAGCTTCATAGATGGTACGCGGACTACAACCAGATGCGAAAGAGCCCAGAGGATGAAGAACACAGCTCGTTCATGACCGACCAAGGCACCTACTATTATAAGGTCATACCTTTCGATCTAAAGAACGCAAGTGTCACTTATCAATGGCACATGAATAAGATGTTTCAGAAGCAGATCAGCCGTAATATGGAGGTATATGTCGATGACATACTCGTCAAGAGTAAGACCACCGGCAACTATATTCACGATTTGGCTAAATCCTTCGAGGTACTCCGTACATACCAGATGAAACTGAATCTTTCAAAGTGTATCTTCGGAGTATTTTCGGAGAAGTTCCTGAGTTTCATCATCTCTCAGCGAGGCATCGAAGCAAACCCAGAGAAATTCAAAGCCTTCACAGACATGTCTCTACCATGGAGCGTCAAGACTGTCCAAAAGCTAACCAGATAATTAGCAGCATTGTCCCGCTTCTTGGCAAAATTGGTGAACAAGTATCAACCTTTCTTCAAGGCTCTAAGGGGGATTAAAACAAACAGTTTCTAGTGGACTGTGGAGTGCAAGGCAGCCTTCGATGAGTTGAAGTGGCGCTTGGCTAGTCCATAGTTGCTAACGTCACCCAGGGACGGAGAAAAGTTGTACCTCTGCTTGGCAGTGTCAAAGGTGGCTCTCAACTCTGTTCTCATACGTTAGGACTCCGAATATCAAGGGTCAGTCTACTATATGAGCAAGGCGTTGACCGACGTAGAGACACGCTATCCGCGCATTGAGAAGCTTGCTTTGGAGCTTTCTTTTTTGCCCAGAAGCTGAGACCCTATTTTTAGGCCCATTGTGTGGTCATTCGGATCGACCAGCCACTGAAGGGTATCTTCTAGAAGCCCGATATATTCGGTCAGCTGGTTAAGTGGGCCATCGAGTTCGGAGAGTTTAACATCGAATTCTGACCTAAGCTAGCCATCAAGGGGCAGGCCCTGGAAGACTTTATTCTTAAGACGACGATCCAGATAGTCAATGAGCACCCCACTGAGGATGCGGATCACCCCCCAAAAGAGCCAGAATGGGTCCTCAATGTGGACGAATAGTCTACTAACTGAGGTAGCAGTACTGGAGTGGTCCTAAGGACCCCAGACGGGTTTGAGATGAAGTACTCCTTAAACTCAATTTTTTGACCACCAACAACATTGCCGAATACAAAACCCTGTTAGCTAGATTACGACTAGTCAAAGAGTGCTCACCTAAGCGACTAACTGTCTACAACGACTTTGAGCTATCGTTAACCAGATAACCGAGAGTTTCAAGGCATGCAATCCTCTCTTGGCTAAAAACCTAGCCAAGGAATAGGATGCAATCTGGCGATTTGGCAAATTGAACCTGGTCCACGTTTCCAGAACTATGAACTGAAAGGCCGACCAACTTGCTAGAATGGCGACAACTGAAGATCCAGAACAGTACTTGAGGGATATGAGGGAAGTCTCGAGCACTCCCAGCATAAAGGAATAGGAAGCAATGCTAGTCTCCAATACTAAAAACTGGATGATTCCATACTAGAGGTATCTGGTGGATAGAGTACTGCCAGATAGTAAGAATGAAGCTAAGCGGATTTAGAAAATGGCCGGCTGGTATACCATAGTCGACGGACTGCTACATCGCTGTGGATACGCAACTCCATACTTTCGATATCTTACTCCTGAGGAGGCCGACCACGCCTTAAGCAAAGTCCACCTCGACATATGTAAATCACACATTGGCGGTAAGAACTTAGCATTCAAAGTTATTTGCGAAGAATATTATTGGTCAACAACAAGGAAGGATGCCCTAGAGTTCGTCAAGAAGTACGAAAATTGTCGACTCTATGGAAATCTTCACCACCAGCCACCCGCGGAGCCGAGATCCCTCCAAGCAGCCTGGCCTTTGATGCAATTGGGGCTCAACATTCTCGACCCGTTTTCCATCGTGACTGGGCAAAAGAAGAAAACTGAGCACAATGCACTGGAATTTGTCCGCCAGAGCATAGTGAGCAGATTTGACGTTCTTGAGGTTATCGTGACCAATAATAGAACCCAATTCTCAAGGAAGCACTTCACCAAGTATGGTACTAGTTTAGGCATCAAATTGGTCCATACTTCGATAGCGTACCCCCAGACAAACGGACAGGTGAAAGTCACAAACCGTACGCTACTCCATGATCTGAAGATCAAGTTGGAGGATACAGGGGACCCCTGGGTCGTCAAGCTACCCTCCATCCTATGGTCATATCGGACGACTCCAAAGGAATCAACTCGCGAGACACCCTTTAATCTCTACTACGGGACTAAGGCCATAATACCGGTTGAGATCGGGCTCCCAAGCCGTAGGGTCAAAGCATTCGATCCACTGGGTAACTCCCAAAAGATTATGGAACACCTAGATCTACTGGAGGAAGCCCGTGATGCAGTTCGGATGTGCACAGCTGCCAACTAGTAATGAATTGCTCGCTATTACAACAAGAAAGTGAAAGCACGACAATTTAAAGTTGAAAACCTGGTCCTGCAAAGTGTGGAGGCTACGGGCAAGACAACCAACCAGGACATGCTTTTTTCGAATTGGGAAGGCCCGTTTCTAATCCTAGTCGTTCTGCGAAATAAAGCATAAAAGCTCCGAACCCAAAATGGCAAGTTAGTCCCACGGATATGGAACGCGGTCCACCTAAAACATTACTTCCAGTGAAGGCCCAGGTAGGTCATCTGTATGACATGAAGCATGCTTGTAACATTCATTATAATTAATAAAAGAAAGTTTCTTTTTTCATTTGCATTGTACCATGCTTTTCTTTTCTTTCCTTTATATGTGAATGCTTGCTTACAGGATACATGAAATAAATGACCTAAACTGCCCCTAAGTCGGGTGAAATTTTACCAATTTGTAATTAAACTCTGGTCATCCAGGCGGCCCATAAATGGTCGAATTAAACTATGGTTATCCAAGTGGCCCGTAAGCGGTTGAATTAAGCCCCTGTTATCCAGGCGACCCGTAAGCGATTAAATAAACTCTGGTCATCCAAACGGCCAATAAGTGGTTGAATTAAACCTTGATCATCCAAATGGCCCATTCGCAATTTGATTCTAAACCTTAGGGGGCTTAAATAGCACATGCGACAACCTCTTCTAGTAGGAGATAGTGTGGTCAGTCTACAGCGGTCAACAAAGTAAGAGTAAAGTGCTCCATCCAAAACCTAGCCGCCCATAGTCATACATGGGCAGCGCCACCTAAGCCTCAACTCACGCTCGAGTATAAAATCGGCTTGATATAATATCATGATTCACCCTAATGTCTCCTCAAGGATTTAGGTCCATCTGAGAGCACAACATTTGTCTCTAATGTTGCGAGACGACCAGCCTACTCATACACAGTATACAAAGCCCGCCGGCCAATATGAAATGCAAATAGCTAATGAAAGTAAAATCACAGAATGCAACACATCAGTAAAACAGTTGTTTTATTAATGACAAATATACATTTACAATTATAACAAAAGCAAGAATACAAAATCTCAGCTAAAGAGCAGAGCTCCCAGGAGGGGGCAGGAGAGGCCCCTGAGCACCCCGGGACTGGTCCACGAGGTTCTGATGTCATCAAACACTACGATTGATTGGGTCAAGGAAGCCGACGGGAAAATTAAGATCCACCAGCTGGGCAATGTGGCGACAAATGTTGATGCCTTTCCAAAGTTGTGCCCACAGAACCTAAGTAACCTCCTATGGACGTAGGCAAGTAGATAGCTCGTTCTCTGATGATGCTATCTTTCCAAGGAGCTCATCAGTGTGCCCCGCTATCTGGGCAGCTTGCTCTTCCAGTCTTGCAGATTTTGCTTTCAGTTCAAACAACTCAGACTAAAGAACGGCCTTCTCCTCCTAGTGTTAGGCCCTCAATGGGTCCATCTCCTCCTCAAACCAGGTGATCCCTTCTTTGTGGTCCAAGATAACGGCGTCCCGTTGTCGCAATCCGTTGCTCACGGTGCCCAATATCTTTTCTTTCTACGATAAATTAAAGAAGTTAAGTAACAATGGCAGAGGAAGAAGAGAGGGGAAGCTTCGAAAGGTTACCAGTCAAACTCTTCGTTGCCTCCTTGTTAGTCTACCCCCCGACCCTAGGCCTGGTGGCAAATGGCTAGGAGTGGCTGCCTCCTGAGCCTACTCCACAGAAGCCACACCAGTAATCTACTCCACACGCTCAGTGCTAATGTCCACCGCCTCAAAAAGCTCTCCGGCAACTCGCTCATCTAGCGTAGCAGATGGCTCCATGGCTAGCTCCTTCAGCTCAATTGGCAGCTCATCAGCCGGCTCCAAGTAGCGACTCCATGGGCACAGCTTGCGCTGCCAAGTCCTTCGGCTACGACAGGGCAGCGACAGTGCCACTTATAGCAGCTCACAACATGGCCTCATACTTCTCCACAGCAGCCTCTACTTCGAAGCGCTCTCCGGCTCCAACGAGTCGTCCGGCTGTTATGTAATTCGGCTCTGTGGAGGATGACGAAGAAAACTTTATCGTCGTAGCCCTCTTTTGTCTTGGACTGTTGGGAGTATCACCGGTTGAAGGTGTGCCGGCTGCATCAATGGCAAAAGCACTAGCTTTCCTCATGCGCTATGAGGCCGCTGGCGATAAAGATTTGATCCTCTAGACTGGGAAGGAGGTCCCCAACGAGCCTTCTTGATTTCCTCCCTGGAAACCAGGTAATCTCTCTTAAACTCGAAGAAGTGATCCCTCACTAGTCGTAACAGTGGCTACATAGCCGCCACTTCTTCCTGCTTGGGCTTCTCTGTGAGTGCACTGGGAACCTTGACCCAATATTAAGATAAGGGTCATGTATTAGCAACGTGCACAAAAAAGAAACGATTCTTTCAATTCTTGTGAGAATCATATATGGCGCTATTGATGTACAGCTTTCTGGGGGACAATGAGATCCAATCCCTACTCTAAGTGAATTGAATCATCATCCTCTCGGCCTCCATCATCAGCATTCGTAAATGGTGACAGAGGAAGATGTACAACGAGCAAAGGTACCGCACGACATTAGGCATTAGTATAGAGCCGTGCGACAGGAACCCTAAGGGTCATGAGGATGGGGAGCATCCCCTCGGGTACAGGGAGGCGTAGCCCACTCCTCACGTAAGCCTCATATACAGCAATGTGACCATTAGGAGAGAAGCAGACCTGTCATGCTCATTGGGCATTGTGAATACAATCTGAGGTGGGATATTAAACTCAATATACAGTTCTCTCACCTCACCAGTAAAAATCATAGAGGCAATCTCTAGAACAGAAGAAGCCATGGAAATGGGAGTAAAAAATAACAAAGACTTAGAATTTTTAGAGAAGCAAAACGTAAAAAATTTGAAAGGATGAACAGATTTTATAAAGGCACGCAGCCGTTAGAGTAAGGCAGCGCATCGAAAAGGTGCACCCATCATTATAGACACGTGTCGCTTCTGACGAGGATGCAGTCGAATCAAACCTCTTGGTGAATTAATTATCGAGATCGTAAATTCACTACATATTGATACGTGGCAAACATTTCGACTGACAATCCAGTGGCATAATGGCGTGTCAATTCAATCTTCGCTAGTTCCCTGGATTCTTACCAGGACGGTCAATGAATCCGATCAATGTTCCCTTCAACCAGTTCTCCGGATTCTTACTAGGACAGTTAACAAATCTAGTTAATACTTCTCTTCCTACTCAGTTCTCCGAATTTTTACTAGGATGGTCAATGAATCCGGTTAACGCTCCTCTTCCTACACAATTCTCCGAATTCTTACCCGGATGGTGGACGAATCTAGTCAACGTTTTCTACACCTCAATACTCCGAATCTTGGCGTTACGGTCAACAATCGCAAGTAACGTGACCAGCAAACCAAGATGACTGCTAGTTTCCTCATCAAACTGTCTCAAATAAGTTACCCAACTAGGCGCATCCCAACGTGAACATGCTTGAGGCCGGAGTCTCAGACCACTAGCATGGGGGGTTAATAATGGGGACGCCAGTAACGAGCTGGCCCACAAAGGAGAAAACTGCACAAATTCTCAGCTGTCTATTTTTACCTGGACGGTCAATGCTGCCGTTGATTAGACAAAGAGTACGTGGGTGCAAAGGCCCAAGATTAAGACAGCCTATCAGAGCGCAAGACGATCAACGCTTTCGTTGACAGGGAAAACGGCTAGTAGACCCGCTGAAGCCTAAGAAGCATGCGGCCCAAATCTAAATTGGCCCACGTGTCAATCTTTGAACCACAACGGTCGTCTGCCCTAATTTTTGACATCTCCAAAGAATGCAAGTTTCACTGTAACAGTCACCTCTCAAATCAAAGCACATCTCGAGAGAAATGTGCAAGAATCCACGCACGGTCTATTAAAAACCCTAATAGTTACAAAATACAGAATGAATGAGATCAGCCTTTTTGACCGTTACAGCCAAAAAAGTGCTCACGCCTACGCAGAAAAGACAACGATTCCCAACGGAGCACGAACATCAAGCCCCTCTGCATAAGGAAAGTAGCACAGGGCCATGGTTATTAAAGGTCATAGAAACTTCCTTCAAAAGCACGACTTCTCTTACCAATAAAAGCTCTCAAACAATTACAAAGCTCTCAGAAGCTCTCAAATACTTGAGCATCCCAACGTTCTCTCTCTCTCTTTGCTACTAGTTTCTAACGAACTAAATACTTAGAGAATCTGCTCCTCACGAGTCATAACAACCAAGCCACTCTCTCTATGAGTGCACTTTTCCATCTGCAAACACTCATTAGCATTCATATTGCATCCTCTGTATCCAAATTATTGTCTTTAGAAGGTTGATTATTAATTTGAACGTTGGAGTGTTTTCGGTAGAATCACATCCTGCCGTCACTTGACCTTTTATTTGAAGTTGTGGTGTGTAGAATTTGAGACTCAACGGACGGAGTCGGAATCCGACGGATAATATTATCTAAATCTATTCAAAATTTAGATTCAGGATGTATTAATAATTTAATATTTATAAATATAGTCAAAAATTTTAAAATAAAATGAAAAAATATTAAAGAAATTATAAGTTAATAAAAGGTTGGGCATCTTTATAATAATTTGGAGCAGAAAAAGTACAGACTAGCTGTAGAGAGACCCACTGTTCTGCCCCCATTATCATGATAATCCTTCTCAACAAAAGGCGAACTTTATCAAAAATAATAAAATATTAGTATATGGTAATATTTAATTAATAAAAATTATATTATAATTTTGAAAGATTTTATGTTATATTTGATGAGATATTAATACGTTGCATAAAAAGTATTTTTCAAACAATTATTAGTGTAATAAAAATAACATTTCATTTTTACTCACATTTTTAGGGACATTATACTCCGGTGACCCCACTAAAGACCATAATGTGTGTTCGTCACTTTATCCCAAAAACAGATTTCAAAATTTTAAATCCCGCATCAAACAGCTAATCAAAAGCCCCTCCTCTCCCTCCCTCCCTCAGTTTAATAAAATTCGTCGGATCTCAATGATCAATGCAACTGATTTTATATGAAAATCATCAGTGGAACCGATAAACAGTGCTGGAAACCACTTGCCGCGGGAGTCATTATAACCAATCAGAAACTGTCAGCAGCCGAGGGGATTGGCCGGAGAATTTCACCATGAGAGATGTTGTGCCGGAAGGATTATTCCATGAATTCGAAAGGGTCGGTGCCGGTTTACCTCAATATATATGACATCACCCCCATCAATGTATACGCTTACTGGATCGGCCTCGGAGCCTACCACTCCGGCGTTCAAGGTAAGGAATTTTTGGACGGTGGGTAGTCTCGTTGATGCGTATTTTTTGAATTCTTGAGCCTCAGAGAGTTTTTCTTGTGCAGTCCACGGCGTGGAGTATGCATTTGGGGGCCACGAGTACCCGACGACGGGGATCGTGGAGGGACCGCCGAAACAGTGCGACGGATTCAGGTTCAGGAAGGCGATCTTGATAGGATGGACGGAGCTGAGTGCAGAGGAGGTGACGGGATTGATGGCGGCGCTGGCGGAGGACTACAAAGGTAACGCTTATAATCTAATCACCAAGAACTGCAACCATTTCTGCAATGATGCTTGCATCAGGCTCTCCGGAAATCCTATCCCCAGTTGGGTTAATCGGCTTGCTCGAATCGGTAAGGTCTCCTAGTCGCAGCACATTATTGTTTTTATAATGGTAATTGTGAAGTGTAGATGACCTATCTAACACTAAAAATTCTTGCCATTTGCTACTTCTCCATGGAATGACCATGAATTTGATTTATTATTATTTTTTTAAATACATGGTATAAAATATGTCTGTGTTTGATCTATTCTTCATCCCGTACAGAACATCCCATCGTCAGAGTGTGAAATCACTGATCAACGGCTTAAACTTCTAGTTTTGTTAATTTCTTGCCTGTATTGACTCGATCAATCCTGCCAATGCTAGATATGACCTGCCATATGATATCGAAATTGACCTCAATAATCTGTGATGATATGTTGCAGCATAGGCTAGCCGAAAACTGACTAAATGATCCCTTTGAGTTCGCATAACTTTGCTTAAAATAATGTTATCTTTTGAACTATTTTTCTTACATCACGCCTGTACTAATACTTGATTTGAAATGTAGCCAGTTTATCAAAATATCTACGTGGTACAAAATTGATACCAAAATAAAATTAAAAATTAAGCCTAGAATACCATGAGCATGTTAGATTATGAGTCACTCTTGTATGAATTTCATACTGTCGTTCGATGGCACACATGAGAACACACGTTCACTAAACTGATCAAGAGAAAATTGCAAAGTAGCGTAAGACAGATGCCTAACTCACGCATAAGTCCTGATCCCAGAATGGGGCCACCTAGGGAGTGCCCAAAGGATGTACAAGCGTAATTTTCAGATTTTCCAGAGCTTGATGTGCACCCCACTGATTACAGTGGGCTTGCACGAGACGTGTGCCCGATGAGCGCTTGAATTCCATTCCTGATATAAATGCGCTTGATGCGATTTTTAAAGTTACATTTTCTTATTTCTCTGAAAAAGGGGTGCCAACTCAGTGAGAAAGGAAAAGGAGAAAATGAGAAAAAAGAAAAGGAATATTTATTCATCCAATTGTGTTCCGATTCAAGTTCCACCAACATTGGGTATATTTTTCTTAAAAATTGAGAAAGACATTTCATCAATTATATTTTTTCTTTTGTCTTATAATCTTTATTATTCGAGTTCATTTATTACAAGAATTTATATTCTTATATTTTTGGGGTTTGTATAACCGAACTTATCACATGGTGGATATATTTTCGAATGTATAGTCATGTAATTTTTTTTACTCATTTAAAAGAGAATTTTTCACATAAAATTATACGTTTCTAATTATTTGTGATTATTATTAGTTCGTTGTGTGTTATCAATAAACAAACGGTTTGGTTTTCAACAAAGAGCATACGAGTTGTTTCAGACATCTTAGCCATCTGCTTAATTGCCGAAAAGGCATTCATAATGCTAGTGCATTTGAAACTGTAGAGTTATTGTTACCCTGCAGGTTTTCTTTGCAGCTGTATGATTCCGGCAGGCTTAGGCGGGATGAAAATTCAACACAGTAAAGCAGAGGAGAAAGTTGTAGAGGACGACAAAATCAGGAGCAGCAGCTCAAATTGTTTCGCCACTTGGTTCAAATCTTCATCTTCTTCTTTGCCATCTGCTTCGAGCAGCCGAAGAAGACGATCTGTATCCCCGACTTCAACCTTGATGATGGGTTCTCCTTCCCCTGTCACCTAGCGTCATTTGCTAGAGCGTACGACAACGTTGACAGCATAAGCAAGAATAATGTCATCTCTGTCTTCTAGTTTAAGAGGGCACAATTGTCCCGTCGTATCAAACTCCTTGTAGCTTTCTGCATTGTCTACTTTATTTTTGGTAACAAGTGTCAATATCAGAATAATATATTATTATATAATTTTAGTTTTTTAATGGTTTCTTAATTTTCTTGAGATGCTCTGACGTTCTATAAATATATTAATTATACACAGCATCATTAGAGTAAAGTAATACAAATCAATATATCTCTCAGTATTTGATATGATATCAAAGCTCCTTACCCAAAGAAAGATATCAGTGCCAGTTTGTAAGAGACAGATAAATAAGGATTTTTGTATTTCCATAAATATAGAACTGTATAATTAGTCATCTCTTCATAGGATGCGATTGCCAAAATTAATAATAATAACAATAATAATAATAATAATATAAATGATATAAATTAAAAAATATTAATCATCTAATTTAGAAATAATATCATATATATTCTAAGATATATAAATAATTTAAATTGGATGATATCAATCCTCAATTTGATGAATAATACAAAAGATTGCTGTATAGTAAACAAAACACAAAGCCAATATAAATTGACTAATAAAATACACATCATAGATAATATTAAGCCCAGAAACAATGATGTAGATGAGGCTTCAAATTATTTGGCAATAAAGGATAGTATCAAAAGGCAGTTTGCTACTTGACATTACTACTCAAGATGATTATTATTAAGCTTGCTAAGAGAAGAAAATCGAAAGTATACTTGGCAAATGTCAAATAGTAACCATCATAGTAAGGGATACTTCAAATTCGAGAAAGTGGCAAAGAAAAATAAGATCCTCTAATTCATGTGCTAACCTAAAAAAATATCCAAGTTCAAAAATATTAGAACTATCATCACCAATAATGATCATATTATTAATATAAAATAATAGAATAGTGATACATTCATCAATATTACGAGTAAAAAGGGTGAATTTATAAGAACCGAAGGCAGACCTAAGTTGCAAAATATTAGGGCTCAATTTGACAAATCAAGCATGTGGAGCCTACTTTATATCATATAATGCTCATAAAAAATAACATATTTGTTCAAGAGAATGAGGATAATTAGGAGGAGACTTCTTGTAGATTTTCTTTGTCAAATCTTAATATAGAAATGCATTCTTTATATTTATTTATTTATATTTATTAGAAGTTTCCTCATAATCAATGTCATATTCCGAAGCAAAGCCCTTTGTCACAAATCAAGCTTCGTATCAAATTTTTAAACTATTAGAAATTATTTTTCTTTTGTATATATATTTATTGTCTTTTGTAGCCTTACCAAGTAGAAGAGCAACCAAATCCTAAGTGTGAGTTTTATAAAAGGATATCAAACTCTTCATATATATCTTGTTGACATAGATGATCAAAACATGCAACACAATAACTGTATGACTCATAAAGAATAGTAAGAGTTGAAAAATAATGATACTTATGAAAATTAGTAGTACATACCTAGCTGGAGCAATAAATATCCATAGTAGAGGAGAACTTTGACAACGTGGTTCTGGTGTTGGGATCATCGGACGACTCAGACTCATTAAGAGCAATTAAGCTTAGATAATTTGCATCAAATAAAAAATCAAAAAAGGGTTTATGATCAAATTGGCAAAAATTGGAGTAAGAGAAAGTGTCAGAAGGGAAATTGAGACATCAATGAAAAATGTGTTTCAAAACTAAATATTTCTAAATATATGAAGACACTTGATTATAGGATCATAATATCGATAGCTTTTATACTTAATACCATAACTATGAAAGTAGTAAAGATAAGAGTAAGGTTCAAACTTGGTATGCTTGGGAGGAGATAATAGGATGAAATAAGAACACCTAAAGATTTTAAGAAATAAATAATTAGGTACCTTGTTATAAATACGCCCATATGGAATTTAGTTCAAAACAATAGGAGATGAAATTTGATTAATAGTATAAATGACTATAAAGACAACACTATCAAAAGGGATTCAAGAAGAGAAGTTGAAAGGAGAAGAATAAAAATATTGTCAATAATGTAATAATACTTACGTTCAATGCAACAATTTTGTTGAAAAGTATAAGAACATGATTTCTGAGACTCAATGCCCATTTGTTACCATTTGTCTAGAAAGGAGATAGAAATATACTTCAAAGCATTATTGAAATGGAAGTATAATGACCCAATTTTCATGTATATAACTTCCTAATTGAGATGGTAATCCAAAAATTCATATCACAAAAATCTCAATAATAGAAAAATATTCATTCTGTTTCATTAATAAAACTTTAAGCCTACAATTTTAAAATATATATAAATATCTAACATACTAAAATATATATATAGCATAACTACTAATCTATATCTTACTGATAAGTATGCAAGTAATAGGCTAGCCCAAAAAGGAGGAGCTACCCAGATCCACAATGGCCCATTTGCGCCTGGACGATCAACGTCAACTGTTGATCAAGCAAAAGCCCAATGAGCCAGGAGAAGTCCAAGAGCAGGACGGACAACTTGCTCCCAAGACGGTCAATATTTTCGTTGACTGAAAGTATGACTGGTTGACCGTCTGAAAATTAGGCCTCAAGTGGGCCAAACCTAATTTGGCCATATGTCCGTTCTCGACCAGCAACGATCTTCTCCCTTGATTTCACACTCTTCACAGAAGGCAATTTTTATTGTAATGGTTATCAGTAGAATCAATACGCATTCCTAAAAAAAAGTGTCAGAATCCTTTCCCTATCTGCTAGAAACCCTAGCAATTATAAAGCATAGAAGGAAAGCAGTCAATCCAGTGACTATTACTGCCACAAGGGCTCCACACTAGAAAAGACAACGATCCAAACAGAGTGTAAGAATCAAGCCCTTCTGCATAAGAAATGCATTGTAGCACAATCGTTATAAAAGGCCATGGAGTTCTCACTCTAAGGCACATTCTCATTTGCCTGTAAAAACCTTATACAGCAAAAGCTCTCATACTTTTAGTATTCTAACGCTCTCTCTCTCTCATTCTCTTTGCTACTACATTCTCAGGGAGCATAGTACTTAGAGACTTCGATCCTCATGAGTAATAAAAGCTTCTCTGCTTATGAGAGTACCACCACATTACGAACAATCATCGCATCTCATTGCATCTACCTTATTATTTTGAAAGCTGCTTACTGACTTGAGTATCAAAGTGTTTTCGGTGAGATAATATCCCATTGTCACCTGACCTCCAATTCGTAGTTATGGTGCGCAGAATCCAAACTCAGTGGCTGGAATCTGACTCAAACGGACGACTTGACCCGAATCTATTCAAAACTTGAATCTATGATGCATTACTGGCGCCGTCTGTGGAAACATTACTAAAAGCCTACCACTTTTCCCAACAGCTTCCCTATTTAATTCCCCAATCAATTTCATCCTTCATAATGGTGACCACTAGAGCGCAAGCTAGCGGTCCCGCAAGAGACGTGGCCACACCCAACCAGGACCACTTCGCTAGTAACCTGGTCAACGGGGTGGTCAACGGAGTACCCGCCTAATTTTTCTAGAACCTGACAGAACAAATGAGCAACATGAATCAAACGCTTCAGATGCTTTGGGCCTGCCAGGAAAATACGAAACAAGGGGCTTTGTCCGTTGTAGTCCCCGTTTCGGCCTCCAGAAGAGGATGCTAGAAGAAGAAGAAGCCATTCAAAAAGACCAAGAAGCCAGGCGACACTGAAGCTCTAGAGACCTCACACACGTAGAGCCATCTAAGGCTCGAATGACATTTGGACAGCAAGACTCCGGAGGAGAGTCCAGAGCAGAGGAATTCCTGATACTCTCAAGCGGAGACCAGGCATCAGGCTCAAGAGGGAGCCTCCAGGATCGTTAGATCCACCGGTGGCAGTAGCCAGCTGGCTACTCGCCATGCTGGAGAAAGAATGGAGTTGAGACCTACCTCAACTCCAAAAGAACTACCAACGCCACCCACACAGATTCGAGGGTGGAAAAGATCTTGAACCATGTGTTCAAGGATGACGAACACACCATGGATCTGAACAGATCTTCATTCACAGCACAGATCTTGAATCGTCCTTGGCCGGTAAAGTTCAAGATGCCAATCATTGACTCTTATAATGAGAGCGCTGATCCTATAGATAACCTAAATAACTTCCGCACCCATCTGATTTTGTAGGGGTCGGAGGACATAGCGATGTGCCGTTGCTTCCCTCTTACGTGGAAGGGAGACACCCGCATCTGGTTTTATCGTCTCCCGTCAGATTTGATCCAGAACTTCCGAGAGCTCACTAATCTCTTATTAGCGCAATACGCTTCCAGCCACCGGGAAGAGAAGTAACCATGGAATCTCTCCCACATCAAGTAAAAGTAGGGAGAGAATTCGAGAAAGTTCCTGAATTGCTTCATGGTGAAGGCCAGAAGGATTTCTAGGCTCACAAAAGAGATGAAGTTTAGCAGTTTCATCTTTATCTTAATGTATAGGGACTTCTTTAGGAACCTGTCGCATAAGAATCCGTAGACATTTCGAGAGACAAAACCCGTCACCAGGGCCTACGTAGCAGCTGAAGAGGTTAACGAGATTAAGCATCCCGAAAGGACCGAATAACCTCACTCTTTACCAACTTAGAGAAAGAGGAAGCACAATGGTGGCAATCACTCCTGCAAGAAGCAACATAGGACCGGAGCACCAAAATGAATGGGTTACGGGCCGATCACCTGACACCCCTAACTGACACACGCTCTAATGCCCTCATGCAGATCTATGGGGAGAAGTTCCTCAAGTGACCAAAACTATTTAAGAAAGCGGATGGAGGAAATCAAGTCAAGTACTGCGATTGTCATCGATCTCCCGAACACTCCATGGAAGATTGCAAGATGCTTCAGCGGGAGATCGAGGAATTCATCCAGAGGGGCACCTCACCATGTTCATCAAGAACCCTAGATAGAGTTATGGCACTTCAGGCGAGGACGGACCAGAGACTTCCCTACCTTGGAATTGGGTCGTGATTGGAGTTATCAATATGATCACAACTCGATCGGCCAAGACCCCAACGGATTATAAGGAGTAGCAGATTGGGTGGAAGAAGTACCGCACAGAAGACAACGCTATTAGCTTTAGTAATAATGACATGAGCCATGTAGTCTCCCCCCATACAGATCTCCTTGTTGTATCCACGCTGGTTTCGAAAAGTAGTATCGACTACCAACTGAAACGAATCTTTATAGATAATAAAAGTTTTCGAGATTTGCTTTATCTTGGTGCATTTTTTAAATTTAGTTTAAAAAAGAGTCAATTGAAACCTGTCAAATGCCCCCTCTATGGCCTTGACAACAAACTAGTGGCCGCCTAAAGAACGATCCAATTAGAGGTCACCTTGGGCACATAGCCAAGAACGGTGCGTCGCACACTCACCTTCCTGATCGTTAACCTGCCCTCCGTGTACAACGCAATATTAGGCCGCCTATGCCTAACAACATTCAGAGCCATCACTTCCATATCGCATCTCAAAATAAATTTTTTGACAGCCTGCGATAGAGGTGAGATGCTGGGTGACCAAGTCACGGGGAAGACATATTACATGTGCCAAATCATTCCGAGTGGCAGCATAAAGGCAGCAAGAGAGCTTGACTATCGAGATGAAGCTACCTTGCCATAGGCACAGTCTGGTGAGGCAACTAATCTAATCCCACTGAATCTGGAGGACCCGGAGAGATGCGTACAGATCGGAAGCTCACTCACAGGGACACTACGCGACTAGCTAACAATGTTCAAACGACAGAACGTTGACGTCCTCGCGTGGACTCCTGCCGACGTACCTGAGATTTTGATCGGAGTAATGGTCTACAAGTTGGGCCTCTATCTCGACCGTAAGCCCATCAGGTAGAAGCGTAGAAATCATTCCGGGGAGAAATTCATCGCCATCCGAGAGGAAGTGAAGAAGCTGTTAGACGCCGACTTCATCAAAGAGGTCTAGTATCCAAATTTGATCTCCAATGTCGTCATGGTAAAAAAAAAGCAACGAAAAATGGCGAATGTGCATCGATTTCACCGACATTAACAAAGCTTGTCAAAAACACAGCTTTCTTTCACCCAGGATCGACCCGTTGGTAGACTCAACATCTGGACACAAGCTGCTGAGTTTCATGAACGCGTACTCGGGCTACAACCAGATCTAGATGAGCTCAATGGATGAGGAGCACATCTCATTTATGACGGACCAAGGCACTTACTACTATAAGATCATACCATTTGTTCGAAAGAACGCAGGTGCCACTTTTCAGAAGCTCGTGAGTAAGATATTCGAGAAGTAGATTGGCCGCGATATGGATGTGTATGTTGACGACATGCTCGTCAAGAGTAAGACTACCAATTACCATATTCACAATCTGGCTGAGTCCTTCGAGGTACTCCGCATGCAACAAATAAAGTTAAACCCTTCAAAGTGCGTCTTCGGAGTGTCCTCGGGAAAGTTTTTGGATTTCATCATCTCTCAACGAGGAATCAAGGTCAACCCAAAGAAGATCAAGGCCCTCACGGATTTGACTCCACCACAAAGTGTCAATGATGTCCAGAGGCTAACCAGAAGTTTGGCAGCCTTGTCTCGCTTCTTGGTCAAGTCGGGGGGCAAATACCAGCCTTTCTTCAAGGCTCTGAGGGGGACAAGATTAAACGGATTCTAGTGAACTACAGAATGTTAGGCAGACTTCGACGAATTGAAGCAGTACCTAGCTAGTATGTTGCTGCTGACATTACCCAAGGATGGAGAAGAGCTATACCTCTACTTGGTAGTGTCAGAGGTGGCTCTCAACTCTGTCATCATATGCCAAGACTCCAAATCTCAGTGGCCGGTCTCCTATGTGAGCAAGATGCACTAACCACGCACAGAGAAGTTAGTCTTGGAACTTGTTTTCTCTGCTCGAAAACTGAGACCTTACTTCCAGGCTCATCGCGTAATCATTTTGACTAACTAGCCAAGAAAGAGCATACTCCAGAAACCCGACATTTTCGGACAGCTGGTAAAGTGGGCTATCGAGTTGAAAAAGTTTGACATTAAATTTCGGCCTAGACCAACCATCAAAGGGCAAGCCCTAGCCGACTTCATTGTCAAGATTATGACACTAACTCCTGATGAATAGCCTACTAAGGATGCAGGACTATACGAGGAAGAGCCAAAATGAGTTCTCAACGTAGACAAATCATCTACAGACTCAGGCAGTGGTGCCGGAGTGGTCTTGAGGACCCCAGACGGGTTTGAGGTGAAGTACTCCCTCAAACTCGACTTCCCAGCTAAAAACAACGTTGTCAAGTGTGAAACCCTGTTAGTCAGGCTAAGACTAGCAAAAGAATACTCCGCTAGATGACTGACCGTCTACAGCGACTTTGAGTTGGTCGTTAACCAAGTAAACGGGAGTTTCGAGGCATGAAACCCTCACTTAGCTAAATACTTGGTTAAAGCAAAGGACACCACCCAGAGATTTAATAATCTAGACTTGGTCCACATCCCCAGAACTGAAAATTGGAAAGCTGGCCAACACGCCTAGGCAGCGGCAGCCGAAAACCCAGAACAATACTCGAGGGACAGGTGGGAGGTCCTGAGCACTCCCAGTATGGAAGAATAGGAAGCAATGCAAATCTCCGACATAAAAAGTATGATGACACCTTACCAGAGATACCCGGCATGGAGCACCGCAATGCTAGACAATGCGAACAAAGCCAAGCGAATCAAGAAGACAGCCGACTGGTATACCATAGTCGATGGACAGCTATCTCACCGTGGCAATTCGACTCCGTACCTCCGGTGCTTAACTCTTGAGGAGCCAGACTACGCCTTGAGCAAAGTTCATCTTGGAATTTGCGGATTGCATATAGGCAGCCAAAACCTAGTGCTCAAGATCATGCACCTAGGATATTACTGGCTGACAATGAAGAAGGATGCCTTCGACTACATGAAGAAGTGTGAAAATTACAAGCTCCTCGGTAATCTTCACCATCAACCGCCCATTGAGTTGAGATCTCTTCAAGCTCCTTGGCCTTTCGCGCAATTGGAGCTCGATATTCTCGACCCATTTTCCATCGCGACAGGGCAAAGAAAATTCATCATCACAGGTATCAACTACTTCACCAAGTAGGTTGAAGCTGCCCCTATGGCCAAGATCACCGAGCACAATGCTTTAGAATTCGTTCTCCAGAGTATCGTCAGTAGATTTGGAATTCCTGATGTCATCATGATTGACAATGGAACCCAATTTTTCAAAAAATACTTCACCGGATATTGCACTAGTATAAGCATCAAATTGGTCCACACTTCGATGGTGTACACGCAATCTAATGGACAGGTGGAGGTCACAAACCACGTGCTACTCTACGGTCTGAAGACCAAGTTGAAAAACGCAAGGGGCTCCTAGGTCGACGAGTTACCCTCCGTCCTATGGTCTTACAGGACGACTCCAAAGGAATCGACTCATGAAACGCCGTTCAGTCTCTACCACGGGACTGAAGCGATGATTCCGATTAAGATTGGGCTTTCAAGTCTTAGGGTTAAGACCTTCGACCCACAAGATAACTCTCAAAAAATCTAAAAATACCTAAACTTACTAGAGGAAGCCCGCGGCGTTGCTAGAATGCGAACAGCAGCCTACTAACAACGAGTTGCCCGCTATTACAATAAGAAGATAAAAGCGTGGCAATTCGAAGTTGAAGACTTGGTCTTACAAAGTATCGACATTACAGGTAAGACCACCAACCAGAATAAACTTTCCTTGAATTGGGAAGGTACTTTCCTAGTCTTCGCCGTTCTGCGGAATAGAGTATACAAACTCCGGACCAAAAATGGCAAGTTGGTCCCACGGACATGGAATGCAATCCACCTCAAGCGCTACTTCCAATAAGGGCATAGGTAGGCCATCTATGTTGCACGTGTATGCTTGTAATAAACATGTCGATATTAATAACATAAATATTTTTTTCCATTGTATCATGTTGTTTTTTCTTTCCTTTTATGGTCCATATGCATGTGTGTATGTTTGTAGGGCTATAGAATTTACCTAGACTCCCTCTAAGTCGAGCAAATTTTTACCATTCGTAATTAAATCGTAATCATCTAGGCGACTCATAAGCGGTTGAATTAAATCCTAGTCATTCAGGCGGCCCATGAGTGGTCAAATTAAACCCTTGTTATCCAAGCAGTCCATGAGAGGACAAATTAAACATTGGTCATCCATGTGGGCCATACGCGATTAGATTTAAACCTTGGTCATCTAGGCGGCCTATTGATGATCGAATTAAACCTTAGTCATCCAAGTGGCCCGTTTGCAGGCAAAATTTTAGGGGGTTTAAACAGCACACGTGAAAACTTTCTTCATATGGAGATAGCATAATCAGTCAATGACGGTCGATAGGAACAAAGAACTCTATCCAAAGTTAGCCGCCTAAGTCCACACTTGAGCAGTGTCACTAAGCCTCTACTCACACGCTAGTGTAGAACAGGCTTGATGCGACGTCCGAATTTACCTTGATGTCTTTTCCAAGACTTAAGTCCATCGGAGAGTGTCACAACCGTCTCAAGCACTACGAGACAGATGACCAACTTATGTACAATACACCAAGTCGGCCGGCCAACACAAGAATAAGTAATAGAAACGACAAAAAAGGTAAAGACGCGGAATATCAGTAAAACAATCATTTTATTAATTATGTCCGTGAATTTATAACTATATACAAAAAAGCAAGGGCGGTCAAAATATCGAGCAACTCTTCAGGAATTTGGAGACATAACCCATTCCTCAAGTGGTCCTCATATATGGTGATGCAGCCCTTAGTAGGGGAGCACGCCCTATCTCCTTTGCCGGGCACCCTGAAGACAATCTCCTTTGGGATGTTGTACTCAACGTACAACTCTTTCACTTCACTGGCTGTGATTACGGAAGCTATATGGGTAATAGAAGGCACCATGGAAATGAAAGTAAGAAGGTTACAGAACACTTAGAAAATTTTCAAGAAGGAAGGCGTGGGAAGTTTGAAACGTAACGAATGGAATACCTAAAAGTGTGTGAACGATGGAGAAGGAGAATCGTCTTGTAAACATGCGCCCATCATTGTTGACACGTGTTGCCCCTGAAAGGGTATAGACGAATCAGATCCTCTGGCGCATTAGTTACTGGGATTGCAAATTCACTGCATGTAGACACGTGGCTAACTTTTCGACTGACAGTCCGGTGGCATGATGGTGCATCGTTTCAACTCCCACCAGTTTTTCAGATTCAGGCATAGACGATCAATGAATCCTATCAACGCTTCGTTCGCCGGTTCTCCGGATTCAGACCCAAACGATCAACGAATCCACAACGCCTTTAGCAGCTTCTTTCGGATTGATTCAGTCCAAACAAATAATAAAATTGAAATCAACATTTCCTTCAAATAGCTTTTTGGATTCTGACCTAGACGATCAACAAATTCGATCAACAATCTTTTCAGCAATTTTCTAGATTCTAATCTAGACGGTCAATGAATTCCAATAATCTTTTTCACCTGATTCTCTACGTGCCAAGACGGCCAACTAACCGATCAATGATCTTCTCACCACTTCTTCGGATCTTGACTTTATGGTCAACAACTGCAAGCAACACTATCAGCACACTAAGAGCCATCGCCAGTTTCATCACTAAGTCACCTCAGGCAAGTAACCTAGTTACTCACGTCCCATCTTGAACATGCTGAAAGTCAAAGTCCCAGACCACCAGTATGGGGGGCAAGTAATGGGTACGTTAATAATGGGCTAGCCCATGAAGTATGAGCGACCCAGATCCACAACAGCCCATTTGTGCCTGAACGGTCAACACCAGCCGTTGATCGGACGAAATGCCAATAAGCCAGGAGAAGCCCATGAGTAGGATAGATAACTTGCACTCAAAACGATCAACGCTTCCATTGACCGAAAGTATGACAGGTTGACCGTCTGAAGACCATGCACCAAGTGGGCCAAGCCCAGCTTAGCCAACACGTCCGCCCTAGACCAGCAACGGTCTTCTCTCCTAGTTTTACGCTTTTCACAGAAGGTAATCTCTATTGTAACGGTCATCAGCGGATTCAATATACATCCCTGAAAGAAAGCGTTAGAATCATTTCCTATTCTGTTGGAAACCCTAGCGATTACAGAACATAGAATGAAAGCAATCAATCCATCGACCGTTACTACCATAAGGACTTCACGCCAGAAAAGACAGTAATCCCAGTAGAGCGCGGGAATCAAACATTCTGTACAATGAAGGCATCACAGCACAATGGCTATAAAAGGCCATGGAATTCTCATTCCAATACACGTTCTCATTTGCCTACAAAAGCCTTATACAGGAAAAGCTCTCATACTTTTAGCATTCTAGTGCTCTCTCTCTCTCATTCTCTTTGCTACTACATTTTCATGGAACACAGTATTTAAAGACTTCGCTCCTCAAAAGCAACAAAACCTCTTCTGCTTATGAGAACACCACCACGTTACAAACGCTCATCGCTTCCATACATCGCATCTCATTGCATCAACCTTCTCATTTTGAAGGCTACTTACTGACTTGAGTATCGGAGTGTTTTCGGTAAGACAGCATCCCGTAGTCACCTGTCCTTTCATTCGTGGTTGTGGTGTGTAGAATCCAGACTCAGTGGACGGAGTCAGACTCAAACAGACGACTGGACCAGAATCTGTTCGAAATTTAAATTTATGACGCATCACCTATAAAACATCATAAATGAAACTATAAAAACTAAAGGCTTCTTATAATCTTTAACATCCTCTCTACTCTAATTAAATCACCGATAAACCTATAATTATTCTGAAAAAGTCTAATAAACAACTAAGAATGAGCTAAATACTCAATATGTGGCAACCTAGACTAGATTCATGACCGTTGCCCAAATCCAACCATGCAAAAGATAATATCTCAAATCATTATTATATCATAACTATAAATAATAAAATATAACTATTATGATTTAAAAATTCTTATACATCAAAACTTAAAGAAAAACATAGTCCCAAAAAATTCAAATAAAATAAAATAACTGAATATATCCCTAGAATATAAAATAAATAGCATCCTCTCTAGTTAAGTTCTAAAAATTTCTAATGTCTATAACTCTATCCACCTTTAGAATCATCATCCTCTAACCTTATTAGATTGAGTTAAATGCCTAACAAATAACTCTGACAAATGTTAATAACAGTAAAAATATTAGGCTATCTAAGAAATTTATCTATTAAAATAAACTCTAACAATATATAATAATTAAAAAAGTTATCATCAGAAGATAATCAATAAATGATATTAATAATAAAAACATAATGACAATATGAATAAACAATAATAGAATTATCAAAACTTCCTATGAATTTTATTCTACCCTTATAACTAAACATTGTATATTTATGCCCCCCAACAGTATATTATATACCACGAGGTTATTAGACATTTACGGTATTTTTACTATGCTCATAGACATTTCAAAGGTTGTACATATAATATACTCATATCATCTATTATACCTCTCGCTAATGATATCCCTAATATTATTTCTTATAATATTTACTAGCCTATAAGTATTCTACCTTAAAAATAAGTCAATTCAAACACTAGATATGAAATAAATATCGAAAAAGTGAATACTAAATTAAGGTTTCATAAACTCTTATTCACCTCAATACCCTAGTGTTTTATTACGCTCTTCTTTACCTAGTCAAAGAATATACTCAAATAATTCAAAAGGAACGTAAAGTAAATCATAAATATCGAAGAATAATATGAACACCTAAGTATTCCACATGATCATGTCTCACCAGGGCCACAAAATCTTCTATCTACCAAAACTAGCCTTAGTTCTTTTCTTTTCTACTCATCCTTAATTAATCATATAAAGTAAAGATTTGCTAATAAGTTAAAAAATTTCCTCGTCTTAGCCATACCACATGGTTGATAGAGAACCATCAAGCTATCTCTTCCGACTTTTTAATTTTTTAAACTAAACTATAAAAATTCTTGATTTTTCTACTCAAATTATTTTATAATCATAAATATTATGTATTTCATCTACTATTTCACCTCCAAGGGTACAGTTAGCATACCATGATATATTATATAAAATCTCTATCTTTCCTAACATATCAAATTATTATATATCATGAAAATAACAGGAAAATAATTTTGCAAAATAAGCATACAACCATTTAAACATACATCTTGAAAATCATTCCACTAGGCACACGAGCTACTTAGGAAGAGCAAGAGAAGATTTTTTTTTCCTATCTTCTATTAGCAATTTAGTATAAGTTTTGAATTAGGAAATCATGTGTTCAACCCTCCCATGCCTTTCTAGTTTATCCAGCCATTGGGGTTTTTCTTTTAACATGTTCCTCCTTTACTATTTGATTGCCATTGTCACATCCCGCATTTTATATTTATCTTAATCTTAAGGAACGTGTGCTCATCTTAATAATCTATAAACCACAACAAACTGTAATATACAGTATCCAAAAATAATACTAATCATCAATGGCTCTAACATTTTTTCAACAATAATATGAACGTAGCTTGTGATAAGGAAATATGCTAAGTAAAATTTCAAACTCATCTTATAAAAATTACACTGAAACTTATAAGATAACCATAAAAAAATTACAAATATATTTCTAAACTATAAATACTAAAATTTATATTTCAGGGATACTTATAAAATTATAAGTTCTTATATCATCACTTAAACTAAACTAATTATAGCATTACTGATTATTGTATATTTAATGATTCTTCTTTACTTTTTATTCACCAGGCTTGAACTCCTACAAAATATTTAGAGGAAAAAAATAGCAAGAGAGTGAGCCAAATCCTCAGAAAGAATATAATAGTAAATGGCATGCACTTTTATCTTTAAAATAATTAGTAATGAGGAATATAGATCATGATATATGTAAAAATACATATATACATTTAGAATATTTTCATGATACAATTGACTTTTTTTTCTTGTACTTAATTCTTATTATCTATCAGCACATTCTTACCTTACATATTTTGATGAACTAGGATTAGTAGACCTTACCAACTAACAAAGTATTTGATCGATATCTGGATTATATTTACTCCACACAATTAAAGACCAAAATCATATAACACAACGATACTTTTTTTCCTATTTACAACCCAAAAATAGGATGGATTGCATTCACTCTACACAAATCAAAGGCCTTATCTTCCTTATTTACATCCCGAAGATAGGATGGTACTACCTATTGTCTCCCGGTAGACGGGGCCAAAATCGCACAACGATACTTATTTAGATAACAATCTACACTATAATATCTTAAAGTATGTCAAAGAATACTATCTGTTGAAATAAATCATTAATTTAATTTTTTTACTTCTTAAAATTTTATAGTGAAAGCTCTTATTCATAATCTTACATCTTCTTTTTAATTTTCTCATCTTAGAGAAAATTTATATTTTCTTGGTATCATATGGGCTTCCATTCATGCATAAATATATCATATACATTTGCAATACAATTACGATAAAACAAATCGTATATTTTCGTAATAAAATCATATCAATACATAATACAAGTTAATATACATTTTAACATGTGCTAGATTTATTTTTAGACAACATATTATTTAATTTTGAGTACATAAATTTTATAATTTACTAGTTCACTAACCGGTTTAGTTTCAATTCCTCTCTTTAATAGGTTTGACTTTTCACAATATTCTACTGGTTATATCTTGTGAGTCGGTTCACCATTGTCCATATAATAAGTAGCCAATTCATTATTTTAAAGAAAAATCTATAAAGATCGGTTCACTTATCAAATTAGCCGATTTTTTAGAAATCGAGTCATTAAATATCTTTAATATTTGGTTCTTATAATGGCCAACCGATTTACATGATGTATGACTTAATTACTAATTTAATATATCACATATGGTCGGTTTATTATTTATTTCCGAGACGGTTCACACTAAATTAGCAAGATAGGCAATTAAGTACAAATCGACCAGTTTAGTGGTAATTTTCGTTCTAGGGCCAGTTCAGCGACCAAATCAAAATATTTTTGAAAAATGTTTTACATGGTGATAGTTAAGCCTTTGTACTAAAATACTTGGCTGGTCCAACCGCTGTTTCAACTGGTACACAGCCAATTTAATCCATTTTCCTGAACTACCCTACTACAGCATTAACAGGGATGTAGGGTATGGTTCGGTTGTCATTTTGGGGTTTGGTTTGGTGGTTAAATCCTGCCAAGTTTTACAAGTTGATACTTTAATATCATTTTAACATACTTAAGATACTTTGGCTACCGATTCAACTGAATTGGGGTCCGGTTCGACCCATTTTCATGGGTTGAAATTTAAGATTTCAGCAAACTACTGAAGTTCAATCCGGGTTCTGATATGTGATCCGGTTCAGTGACCACATCGAGAAATTTTCGAAAACCATTTTGCATGGTGATAATTCAACCTTATTACTAGAAAACATGTCGTGGTCGACCGCTGGTTCAACCATTTCATAGGCGGTTCAGTCCATCAAGTGGACTGCCAGATTTGCATCAGCATCAGCAAGGATGCAGGGGTGAGTTTTGTTGTTCATTTGGGGATCCAATTCTGTGGTCCATTCAACCCATTTTCATGGGCCAATTTTACACAATCTTAATAAGGGTTTTAACTAATTGATGATCAATTTTGAGCCAGTTTGGTGGTCGGACGGAGGCCAGTTTGGCCTAATTTCCCCAAACTTTCATTTTTTATATTCTAGTGTAATCTGGCCGGTTCAATTTACTCAATTTTCTTGAGGCTGAACCAGTCAAATTTTTAAGAGATATTTTTCAATCGACTTCAGGAATCTTAGAGGGTTCATTAAAGTTCCTATACAAATTTTTATAGAGCTTAAATCAATCAAAAATATGATGACAATCAGCACCAACAGCAGTCCTTAATTTTCTCGGTTCAAACTGTCAATTGACTTAAAACTCCTTGAATCCGGCCTAATTCATAAGAATTAGTTCAAAATAAAAATATTTTGATTTAGCCAACATATTAAAGTTTCTTTACTAAAATTTTTATGGGATAAATCGGCTATTAATAGTATGTAAAAATTAGTATATCAGTAAGTATAACAGTATGTTGTAAAACCAACTTCATTATACATGTTTCTGAATTTTGGCTATTCTAGTATGGTAACGGTAAGGATTAATTCGGAACAAAAATATGGTAATTTAGCTAACAACTTAAAATATACCCAGTAAAACTTTCATGACATGAATCGATCAAATAAAGTATGTAGAAATTCAAATATCAGTATGGTACAGCAGAGTTCAACAACAGAGTCTCATTTTAACATGTTACTGAACTTTGCTCCTTTTAGCATGGTAACGGCAATGATTATTGCCAAACAAAAATATAGTAATTTAGTTAGCATATTAAAATATATCCAATAAAACTTTCATGATATGAATCGATCAAATAAGGCATGTAAAAATTCAGATACCAGCATGCTACAGCAGAGTTCATCAACAAAGTCTCATTTTGACATGTTGCTAAACTTTGCTCATTTTAGCATAGATTCGGTAAAAATTTTAAGTATTAGACTAACAATATTTTAAGATAAGATCAAGAATTCAACAACAAATCAAATAGGGAGAGGAATTCTTGCCCAAGAATATTTTATATTTAATTTTGAATCTTAGCAGCCAACCAGGTTCCTCTTGGTTCTAGTTCAGCTTCAGCTGCCTATTTTGCTCTACAGTTTTCCTCTTTTTCTCCGGTTTTCTTCCTTGTTTATTTTATTTATTTACTCTTTAACATGCCTAGTCATCCCCAATTAAATTGGGAGTTGCCTCATGCCCCCACGAAGTGGCAAATTTTTATTAAACCAAGCCATGCAAAAAGCTAAGGTGGCTATTCCTCCTTTAACCACTTGTTTTTACTCCATTGGTGGTTAATTTTTAATATATTTTTAGTCCCTCATTAGCCACATGTGTTTCTTCTCCTTTGTTGCCAAATTTTATCTTTTAATTACTTAATTTAATTGGTAAACAACTCATAAAATTGGGATGGGAATGAGTTGCCGTGGACTTCTTGCTGAATTTCTTAGAAATTCAACTGATTTGAGGGGCTTCCATGTGTTTGTTGTGTTACAAATTTATATAATTTTACTTAATTAATTTAATTCACACTATATTTAATCCATCGAGTTAAGTTTGGTTGCTAATTGGATATAATTTTAGTAATTGGGTTATTTTGTCGTTAACCGAAATAAATTTGATTATTAATCGATTTACGAATTTATTAACCGAATTACTTCCGTATCATACATTCTATCATTTATTAACCAAATGTGAAGTCGATTTCATCAAATAAATTTTTAGCATATATCGGTGTGAGTTCCTTACTTCTTAATTTTACTATTTATTGATCTCAATTTTACATAAATTAATTTAACTTACCGAATTGTGAATAATGAAATCTCAGTCCTTACAGCCATATCATACATCTAAGGAAATTATAAAGTTCCATAATATTTATTTAACGAATCCTAATATTGAACTCTAAATCCTAAATCCAAAGATTTTTATGATCATACTACTGGAACCAAGACAATGATATGAATTTTAGCAATTGAGATGTCAAGGCTCAAACCAAAATTTTAATTTTTCTTTTGATACTATAGTTAGTTATTTAAATATCCTCCATGACTGAGGCATATATGAGTGTAGAAATGAATTTTCGTAAGAAAATTATAGATTTCTTAATAGAAAATTAATAGAAGAATTTAGAAGGATACAATATTACTTTCTTTAAGATTTGATGCTCCTGACTTCCTTCTTTTTTGTCTCCCTCTCAATCATTTTATTCCTTAGACTTATGGCTGCCGCTGCTCCTCTTGGAAGCCAAGACAAAAAAAAAGCCAAAGGAAAGAAATTAGGCTCAAAGGTTTAATTTATAAAAAGGAAAGGGTTGTATGTAAGTGGTTTCTCTTCTCGTTTGACTTAGGAAATCAAGATGGTAGTTGGCTAAATTTTATCCCTTATTGGCAACCAAAATGCCTCTTGTTTAACAGCTAATTACTCATTCCCAATTGACTAGGAATGATTCAATTAACTACCTAGTTAGTTGGTGCAATTTTGGACTTTATTAACATTCCTTGTGCATTTATTCATTTAGATTTGGCCACTAAGCCTCCCAAAAAATTTAGCTTAATTTCTCCTAAAATTAGGATTTCTAGTAGCTAGTTTCCTTATTTTATAAATCTCATTATCTCCCTTAAATTAGGGGAGATTTTAATCCAATTTCCTTATAAATAACCAATTAGCACTTCTTCCTTCTATGTAGCTAAGCCTCACACATTTGTAGCGAACTAATTAATAAGATTTTTGACTTTCAAAATTTATGCTAACCACTTAACAACTACCCTAATATTGCTTACTAAAAAGTGGGGCGGCTAGGCTTGATTGGCGCTATGGTCTTTTTATGATTTCTCTAGCATTTCTAGAGAAGTGAAGATGGCAATGACTTCCTCAATTGTAGAAACCAAGTCCTTAACATAAGCTAACCAATAGCTAGCAACATTGGGGCAACAAAAGGAAAGAGAGGAATGGGGTTTCTCTTACTTACCAAAGTTAGTTTATGAAATTTTGACTCCAACAATTAGCCACAATTTTCCGTTATGGACATGATATCCTGCGGCTACATCCTTTATTTTTAGGATCTCCAATCAATATAATTTTGACCACCAAAATTATAACTAACACCTCCTAAATTATAGTACTAAAAGGGCAGTTAATCTAGGCTTAATTAGAAGTAGTTGAGTACTTTATTTTTATATAACTAACCTCCTTAAAAATAACTAATTTCCTAATCATTATTGTTACCTAAATCCATGTCTCCAAATGCCATTAACCATTTGTACCTTACCTCAATTTCGGCCACCTCCATTATCAATAATGCTACTCTAAAGAACTCTATTTTTTACTCCTAGGATTTTTCTTCAAATTTGGCTATTTTAATATTTGACTTCCACCACTAAAAATTATGCCAACAACTCAACCAAATGGTTACTCCATTGGGGTAGCAAATGGTTACTCAACAAAATCCTTCATTAAATTTCATAATATTACTCATCCTATTTTTTTAGCTTTTAAGAGGTTTAGATGAAAGATCAAAGGCTTTGTAAAATTTAAGAGATGATCTTAGTTGATAATTAATTTTTAGCAAACATATTTATCCATTATGTAATGAATTAGCCCCCCTTTTTTTGCACAATAAGGAACACAGTTCTCTAACCTTATAAAGTTTAAACCCAACAATTTAAGTAAATTATTCAAATTAAACTGTTAATAAAATTAATTATTTAAGAAATATCATCAAAAACATTCGAAATGTTACACGGTAAGTTATATAATCAACAATATAATATAAACCAAGTTCTTATCAATAATTATAAATATGACATTGAGTATTCTAAATAATTAACCATACAACTAAGAAATATATTAAACAATAATATTAAAGATAAGATGTGAGATTTCTACTAAAGATACAAAAAGATTGGATCAAACCATCATATCATAATCGAGATCATAAACTCATGCTTCATACTTATACCCCTAAATGATTTGGTCCATTATTGCAAAATTACAGGCATCTTAAAATTATATACGCAACCAACTCATAACAATGCAGTGCCTATAATCAATTTGATGGTCTATAGTGGGTCTAATGTTTCTTGTTGATATAAACTGATATCACCACAATCCCACAACCAACCAATGTCACCAATAATAATGGTCACATGTTATAAGCATCCCACCATAATACTATAACCTCAACATTCATGGTAATACAAAAATAAAATTTGAAAAACTATAGATTACATCAAATATTATAAGTTTTATATTCCTTAATATCGTAATATATTCATATAATTTTCTCAATCTTATCCATAATCATGAGTTAAAGAAAATAATTCTAATACTTGATGTAAGTATTAAAAATTAAATATCAAAATTCTAAAATACAGGGCACCACTAATATTCAGAAAATAATATGTGAATCTAACACTAGAGTATTGGCTCACACGCCATAGAATTAAAATTTGGTGTTTAAACTCTAGTTCCATATTGTTTAAATGTTAGGATTCTAGAAACTTTTATTAAATTTTTTAAATGAGTAAAAATCCATCAAAGCCTACAAGAACCGACTATAACTCAAATATCAAGACTCATAAAATACCTTAAAAGTCTTACAAATAAGATATGGTATTAATTAATTATTATAACAAACGGATTTAAACATAATTTAGAAAAATACTGAAAATGAACAAAACTATTTTAATAGACTCTTGACGTTCAAATATTGGCCCAAAGCCATAATAGAAACTCAAAAAAATGACTTCAAATTCAGATGATTCTTGAATATAATAGAGAAATAAGATATTTAATTAGATTATCTATCATTAAACATAAACATAAACCAAAAACAATCATGAATTCAAACATTAACATATAATTATATATTTTATTTCCACGTTCATGCCTTGCTATTCATTTCTTCCAAACTTTGTTTGATATGTGTACGTTTTACATACACATTGTCATATTTCTTGAAAGGAACAATTCATACTTTGAATATTATAAAGAGAAACACAAGAATTATATCAATTCATGATCATTAGAAGAAAGAAGATAATTTATCAAAATTAGAATATATTTTCTAAAAAAACATGAACTTGAAATTTTTAAGGCATTTGACCAATATTATTTCAATTCACAAAATCTTAACACTTTGATTGGACCGGGTACAAAGAAAATTCCAACTTATTTCACAATTTTCACAATGGTCAAATTGAATGACTAGAAGGAGAAAGAATAATATTAAATGACTTACAACATGAGGAAGATGGCTTACTCGTTTGGTGATAATTGATATTTTTTGTTGAAATTCGACCTGAATATACATAATTTAATACAATAAAATAAAATCTCAAATCTCCTACCAATCATCAACTACTACACTTGTGAGCACAAGAAATATGACAATACACAACGTTTTTAACGTAAAAAATTCTCTTTAACCAAGAAAAAAATCACGTGATAAATTTTAAAATAAATCTACAACAAAAATATCGGCTACAAGAACCCGTTTTGAAATTCCTTCACTACAATTCCAAATAAAAAATGATTGATTATAACCCGCTCAATATGTCTAATAACTTACAAAAAAATCGAGAAACAAAATTAACCAAATGAAAATACACTTTAGAAATTATTCTAGAATAACGTATCCGACCTTGATGAAGAACAAAATTCAAATCAGACCTCAATTAGATACCGAATTTCTTCATCTTCTCTCTTCTTCGCTTCTCTTTCTTTGTGCAAAACTCTTTGTAAGAGAAACAACTTTGGAATAACCTTAAAACGCGTTTGATGCAATTTACATTGCGAAACTCACTCGGGCGAGCCTCGAGTGTGCCTTGAGTGCGGGTGCCCCTAGAGTCTGTAATAATTTGAATTTTTATTTAGATTAATTTAATATTAATTATGATTTTGGATAATTTAGATGTGATAAAAATTAATTTATAATATAAGATTTTAAATAATATTTGGATCAATTGGGCTGGTGCTCTAGATACGTCCATACTATCACCTAAGTATCGATTGAATTTTTTAAAAAAAATAAATATATAAATATATATAATTATAATATATGAAAATTAAAAGAAAATAAGAAATCAAAGAAGAGTTTTGAGAAGAGAGAATTGAGAGTAGAGATGGAAGAAGAGAGGAGAGAAAGAGAGACTGGCACAGGGCCGTCATTGTCGCCACTGTCATTGCCGGAAGTGCCGATGCCGAAAATCGAAGCCAGCGAAACCCTTTCCATGATACTACCCTCCATTTTGTACATCGGTATGAGTAGAGGATGAATCACTAGCCGAAGCAAAAACGACGGTTGTTCATTGTCACCGTTACCAGAGGAAATCGGAGAATCCGTGATAACTAAATCCTTCAATTCTCCTTGTAAATGCTAATTTTGGAACTGCATATACCGATTTTGGAAGAAATCGGTTAAATAGAGAGAAAATGGGTGAAAAAGGCGTGGTGGAGAAAGGAGGCCTTCGACAGCTGCAAGCGCCGCCGTCTACTACCGTTGTCGTCGGTGGGTGATGCCGCTGTCGTCACCGTCGTCGCCCATGCCAAAACTGCCATCAGTGAAGGAGGACATGAAGAGAGAGAGAGGCAGAACGGGATGCGGTAGGTGAGAGAGGGAGGAGAGAGAAGGGATGCGCACCAGCAGGAGAGAAAATTGTCCGATTTTGGTACCTCAGAGTATCCTTTTAACAAATTTACTTAGAATAAAGTCAAAATAAGTATCTGTAACCCCTTTTCTTGGTCTAATTTAATATCAAATATATTTTGAATGCTATTTAAAATTTTTTTAACATGTATGTATTTTTATACACCTCATTTGTTTATTCTGGATATACATATATGGTTCATTGGCTGATTTGAAATTTTTTCTTTGAGTTTTATGATTTTATAGGGTTAATATTTTTTTAAAAATCTGAATAATTTATCGAATACTATATATGTTTATATCAGTATGCGTATACGAAAATGTACATGAAATTTGTATAGATTGTGTATTTTCACATGCATGTACCGGATTGTAGTCACTATATTTAAATTTATTATTGGATATTCTGGCCAACTTCCGATGGAGAGATATTTGTTATTTAAAATTTTTTTTGCCAGTAAAAAAAACTTGAAATAGTGACTATTCCCATTTGGATACTTTGATTTGATCTTATAATATATTCAAATGTCCTAATATATCTAACAAATTTAAGAATAGTACCCAAAATTATGAGTGATAAAATATAATAAGTAACCCTACCCATGTGAGACAGAGTATATGGGTGGTCAAGTATACTGCTCTAATTTGCATTTGATATGGCCTAAGATTACCGGGAGTATGTGTAATCCTTCCTTAAGATAGTCTTTAAATAATCAAAATTATCATTAAATTTTAAATTTTGAAATTCTATTGGATTTATTTTCTCGGTGATTTAGATTTATTCTATTATTTAATTAGGTATTTATCTATTTGACCTTCAATCTAATTCATCAAACTTCTTTTATTTAAACATGATATTTGTTGAGTATTAGACTCATATTTTCTATTTTGTCCCTTTAGAGTAGAGAATTGAGTCATATTGTATGAGCAGGATCGAGTTTTAGCGCGGCATCATATTTTTCGATGAATTTTATATTTATTTAAATAAATGGTACCAGTTGTGTTTGATTTATGAATGGATTTTGCTGGACGTCTTTGGTAGTTGGAGTCAACCGCATGTGGGCCTTTGGTTTGCGTATTGAGATTTCCTGGGTAAATTTCTTTATATGGATGTGTTGGTGTTATTATTTGGCCTTTCCCATGACTTTTTGGTACAGGTCATGATTATTTTGTTCGAACGGGAGTCCAATAAGATCTTATGCCGGTTATTTTTGGGTCTCATTTGTATATTGGTTTGTCATACCCGAATTTTAAGACTTAGTATTACTTATTAAATTTAATTAAAATTTTAAATTTTAAAAATTATAAGTAATTATTCAAATTGACCTATTTGGCACGAGTTCATAACAAAATCGGCATTCAAACACCCCTCAAGAATGCCTCGAACGTGCCCTTCGAGCACGGCGCCCCTCGGGCCCTCTTCATGCAAGCTTCGCACGAGGAAAGTCCGCAATCCATGCACAAACTTTACGCGATCTTCTGATAACTATACATTTGTTATTGACACCAACAAGAAAGTAACCAAAACCCAATAAATTTTTCCTCATGACTATGTGGGGGACCCTTCTCCTTCACCCGACAGTCATTATCACTTGCCATTTGACAACTTCCCCTCCAATGGGATTCTGATGTCAACCTCTGTAAGCTTGAATGGTATCCTTTTCCACTCTACCGAACCTGAAATATTCTCATTCCCTTCAACATTTCCTTTGTGGTAGAATCACTCCCCCTTACACTCCTCCTTGGCCTCATTTTTCTACCACCTTGACCAATGCCTTCAGTGGTCACCTTAGAGTAATCCCTGACATCCGAAACCTTCATCAAGTATTGGCTCAATTTCTTTCTTCCCCGGGCCACAACCAAGACACATTTGGTGAGTTTTCACCGATCTTTTTCGAACGCTGTGAAAAAGTCTTCTTCATCAAATTTTTCGATCGAAATTATATTCAACCGTAAATCACAGGCATATCGCACGCCCTTCAGCACAAGTTTTGCCCTGTTGCTTGTCCACAAAATAACATCCACGATACCAACAACTTTCGACGAATCATCATTATCCATCTTGAATATCCCATAATCTTCAAATGTATGGCTGGTGAAGAGGGACTTCTTCGATGTCGTATGGTGCAAAGAACTGCTATACATCACCAAATTCGTCTCATAATTTAGAAGGCTTCGTATCTCCCCTGCGTGGTCTCTACAAGAAGTGATAAAGGCCTGATCAATTTTATCATGATGCCTCCTCTCTTGACGTTTGCCTCCGCCCTCCTTCCCCTACTTCCTTATGGGGTAATCTCTCTTCATGTGATCCTTCTTACCACAATGGAAGTACTCTGTGTCTTAAAACATGGACCAATTGTTGCTCCTCTTCAATTTACCACCTCAATCCCTCGATCTCCAACATTCCCAATAGTTAGTGGATACCAAGAGCCTCAACTCTTCTAAAACCTCAACAGTTTCCCTCTACTTTAACTAATTCATAAGTAAGGAAATAATGACATCATTTAAACTAAGCTTATATTTCCAAAATAATAGTATTATAACAATATGATCATACGAGACTAGCAAAGGAACTAGTAATACTAACTCCTTATCTTCTTCCTTGATCTTCTCATCAAATGCCGACATTTATGTCAAAATTCGGTTGAACTCAACCAAATGCTTCTCAAAATGTTTCCCTTCCAATAAACGTAAGCAATAAAATTTCTTCTTCACATGTAACCTCGTTGTCAAGGATTTAGACTTATACCGATTTTTAAATTTCATCCAAACCTCCATTGGATCTAACAAGTCAACAATTCCTTATCTTCCTCGTTGATCTTCTCATCAAAAGCTAACATTTGCGTCAAAATTTCATTGAACTCAACAAAGTACCTCTTGAAACTTTCCCCTTTTGATAAACGCAAGTTATAGAACTTCTTCTTTACATGCAACCTTATTGTCAAAGATCTAGACTTATACCGGTCTTCAAATTTCATCCAAACCTTTGCTAGATCCAACAAGTCAATAACTTATTGAAAAATGTTATCCGTGATATACAATTTGATCATAAAATTAATAAGATCTCTCTTATTTTGTCACTTCTCATCCATCATATTCTCTGACTTATCTTTCTTACTCTAAAGTGTTTTTACCGTTTCTTCACGAATCAAAATATTCCACATCATTTCTTGTCAAAGAATAAAACTATTTTACTCATTAAACTACTCAATACAAAATAACAAGTTCCTCGACATCGACGCCATCAAATTAAAGTTTTACAACCTTATTCTGATACCACTTGTTAAAATTTGACCCAACTATACACAACCTAACACAGCAAAATAATACTTCAAATCCTACATCAACCGTCAGCCACTACACTTGTAAGCAAAAGAAACACAATAATACACAATATTTTTAATGTAAAATATCTTTTTTAACCAATGAAAGAATCATGAAATAAATTTTAAAATAAATCTACTATAAAAGTGTTAATTATAAGAACTCCTTCTGAAATTCCTTCTTTATAATCTCCAATGAAGAACGGTTGATTATAATCCCCTCAATATACTTAACAACCTATAAAAGAAATGTAATGAGAAATAAGTATAACCAAATGAAAATATACTCTAAAAACTATTCTAGAATAATGTATCCAACCTTAGTGAAGAACGAAATTCGAATTAGATCACAATCAAATATCGAATATCTTCCTCTTCTCCCTTCTTCTCTTCACTCTCTCTGTGCAATACTCTTTATGTGAAAAGTAATTTTAGAATAACCATAAAACGCATCTAATACACTTTATACTACGAACCGCACTCCGACATGCCACGTGTGCAAATGACCCTGGAATTGACACTTGATAGCCCCTCAGGAGCGCCTCATGTGCAACCCTTCTAGAATCGGCACCTCACCCCTTGGGCGTCGCACCCTTAGATTCGGCGCATGGGCACCCCCTAGGTAGTTGCTGTGTGCGCTTTGCACACACGAATACTACAATTTTTACACAAACCTCATATGATCTTTCAATAACTATTTATTTGTTGTTAGAATTCACAATATAGTGGCTAAAACTTAACATTTTCTATAATCAATCTCTTTAAATTATTGTGAATTGTGAGTTGCACAGTTATTTCCTATCTTCTTCTAGATTTCTTTGATTTCTTTCTTATAACTTTTACTTGTAAAAATATATATACCATCAAAATGTAAAAAGACATGTTTTTCTTAATTAGATTTAGGAAATTTTCAATACTTCTTAATTTAGTTCCCCTAAACATATCCTAAATCATGTTAGTTTGTTAGATTTAGCCTTATGCATAAATCCAACGGATATTATTATAAATTTCTCTCAAAATTCATACCAAAACTTGACCTATCTTAGTAGCTATCTCTAGTGTTCAAGCTACTATTCAAACACCATACCGAATACCAAAACAAACATTTGGCATTTGAGCTGTCGTTCAAACGTCTCATTGCATAATAATAAATAAGTCATCAAAATGATTATAAATGTCATCAAATTCTTAAATACAAAAATATTATATACAAATATCGTGAAAAATAATATATCTAAATTATTATCTATTTATTACGACTTAAAGTTATCTAGTGTATTATAGGAATACTTTAATTATGCGATCAAATTAAATTTTTATCATTTGTCAAAAATTAAGGAAAGTATTAAATAACTTGGATCAATTATGTAAAAAATAAATCTATATATAGAGAGAATATTATCAACATAAATAATAAGTAGCGAGACCCACCTTTACTGAAAATAGGGTGGGAACCCAAATAATAGAATAAATCAAATCAAAATGTGCGAAGTTTAAAAATAACTTTTTATCCTAAATAGTCATTAGAGACTAAAGACTAAACATATGGTATGAATGGACGATCAAGTCGGCGGTGTGAAATTCTAAAAGAGATAGTAGCAACAAATTAATATAGAAGATGCAGAAATATAAGTTAAAAAAAAGCAATCAATTTTACATTCGATTCCAACGAATTAGCCTATCTTCTAATCATGTACATCACAATTATTGTGAGAAATTATCAAACTAATGTGACATTCAATAAGTTGATCAACTAATATAAGATTTAGAGATAAATTTGAAACATAATAAGAATTCAAAATATATAAGTCATGATTAGATACATAATTAATATGATCAACAAACATATAAAAATCATTAGTAGTATAAATAAGATGGATATTAGTTTAAAATATTTTACGTGATATTAAAAAAAAATTAGAGGTTATATAATTGTAACAAAGGAGCTAGTGAACCAGAAGAAAATAAACCTAAAGAGACAATTAGTGCAATAGGTGTACAAGGCAGAACTTGATTAACAATTATCTCAGTATTAAATATGTAACAGTCATGAGAAGATATTAATTTTTTCTGAAAGTTACTAAAAACAGTTAGTAGAAAGCACCAAAATTGACCGAAAAAAGTGGCCAGAAAGACATCGAAAATTCGCCAACAAAGTCGCCGGAAGCACATTGAAAATTCACTCAAACGTGGCCAGAAAGATTGCTGGGAAACTGACTAGAAAAGTTGTCAAAGGTTAGCGTCAGCCAGTGGTAGAGGCAGAGAGGGCGGTTGAAATAGCAGTTAGCAACAGTGGGACTAAGGAATAGAAGGCCCATTGTTGAGAGTAAAAGAAGGGAGAGGCCAGTTCAGGCTTTAGATGAGAAGGGCCCGTCAGATCTAATCTAATGGCTGCTCTTTTTCCTTTTGTTAAATAAAAATATTATTTTATTAAAAAATAGATGATTTATTGCAATCATTTGATGAAAAAATGGCGACTGTGAAATTAGATATGATAATTATTGCACAACGTCATACAATTTGTGACGCTTCTGACATCACATCAACCCCGCTTTCGTTTCTGAACGGGACTTATCAAGAAAAAGACAACTAGTGACGGAAAAAAATAAAAAAACTTTAGATGGATAATATTTATTTGATTAGATTTAATAAATTTATCTCTAATATCATATAAAATATAATAAGGGAGATAATTTTTTTTTTTTTGTATATATGTGTACATATAATTATATAATATACCATCTTTTTATAAAAGAATGAGATAATTTAAATTAAAAAATTATGATAACATTAATTATAGAAATAATAAAAATTTAATGGTACCAGCCTTCTAATTTAGAAAAAGCGTTAATATAAGTAACCTAAAAGAGAATATCGTACCCCTAATAACAAGGTCCCGCCAACGGCATATCAGAAGTTACCGCCGAACAGAAATTGAACAAATTGGAAAAGAGGTATTGCCATGTTCATGACAAAGACGGTCCGTCCAGATGGGGTTTTGCCGCGTTCTGCTGTCCTCGATTGATTTTTTGCCAGCACCGTTGATACCCAACGCCGACAATAGAACAAATAAGAAGACGACGATCTCTGATCGTGTCCTGCAGTATTCTGCATGCCGCGCCGTTCGAATCTGTCTTCGGGACTGCAGCCGGAAGAACAGTTTTGCCCGGTCTCAGCTGCAGCCCATTTCTCTGTCAATTCTCACCCTGCGCCACCACTATCGCCAACAGAAGAGCAATTCTTCCTGAATTGAAGAATTTTATATCCACCAGCTTTATGGACTACTATTTGACTTGAGCGACGGCTCTTTATCCCGGATCGTCTGAAGAATTGACTCTTCATATCTGATTGTTGAATCCGGCTCTGTTGGACTTGCGTTGGCAGTGGTGGTGATTTCTTGCTTGCATCTCACCTGCACTGATGCTTTCACAATTTTTCATTTTGTTCTATTTTTCAATTAGTTTCTTTAGTTGTTTTCATCCTGTATATTTTCAATCGGCATTCTGCCGGCACATTGAGGGCTTATTTTCCAAACTCAAGTTGGTATCCATTCTGCTTTCTTGAATTCTAGGGAATGCTAATATAGTACTCATATATTAATTTTTTCATATATTATCATGTAATATCTAGCTTTTAAATATGCAATTATTTCTTTTCATATTTTCTTAGCTTCCTAAAAATATGATTTTTATGCAGTATATTATCCTATGAATACCATCATTATATATAGCATCTGTTTGGATAGCTTTTTTCTTATGAGCTTCATGTCCATTTTACATAACTCTTTTTTTTTTTATCTTTTGGCTCATAAGAGACAGCATGTGAGATGTCCAATTGAACGAAAATTTTGAGCAAACGATTGGAAAAATGTTGTTTTTGAATTGAGGACGAAGATTAGGCAAAAAAACCCTTACGGAAGCTTTATGTGATGGATTGTTTGGTCGAAATCAATCGGTTAGCAAGAGGCATTTATACTGAACAGTTTGATTGACGAGAAGATATAAATACACGATTTTGAGATCAATTTCTAGGAACCACACATTGCAATTCCAAGCACAAAGTGGCTTTGTTATAACGAGAGTTACATGTAGCAGAACACAAGTTCGATAATTTATTCGCTCACTCACAAAAGCATTTTTACTAAAAATTGTGTAGTCTCTGTTGTGTAATTATTAGTTTGCACAAGTGCGTAATTGTATTATAGACTAAACAAAATCTTCAATCGGGCTCCGTCCAACCCAATAAGTAAATTCAAACTTGCTAACATGGAGGATTAGTAAAATAAAAATAAATGTGAGTTGATTACTTAACAATATATATATAATTTTATATGTAGGTATGCAACAAAACAAACATTCTAAAATTATACGATGATCAGAAGTTTAAAAATATTAATATCATCATTTTTACATAATTCGTCCTAAAGCAAATTTTTTTAAAATTAAACTATGTTTAGATCTTTGCAATATCACAAATCATGAAAAACATATGCAAATCAGACATACTCAAATCATGTTAACATACAAAAACTATAAGGGGTCGATGATAATTTCACCAATAATGAACGAATATTAAAACTTTGGTTTCGATTGTTTTTATATAACCAAAAGCAATACAATATAATTCATATAAATAGGTGTTGGGTCCGGTATCGCGGACTGACCCGAAAACTGAAGTGTGTCCAATAAGCTTCGTCAAAGTGTGAAATGTTTCGTTTAGGCGGAAAAGTTTCTTTTGGCGGAAAAAATTTTAATCCACTCGGTGGGAGAATCTTTACCTCCTCCCTCAATAAAAAGGGAGGCAACAGGCAAGAGGAAAAGGGGGAGAGCCCAGGGGATAAAAAACCTTCCCAGAAGTGGCCCCTTTTTCTAACCCTACAGTTGGCCACGCAAACAACTCTGGCCCTCTACTCCTGCTTCTGCCGAAAGGAGAGCACAGACCTCTCTCTCTCTCATGGCTTCTCTCTCTCGACACTTGTCCTCGGTGAAAGAGGGGTTCAAGGCCCTTCATCGATGGAGCCCAAAAGGCTCTCGCAAAACAGAGCTCAAAGTCACTGAAGGTGACGCCCTGCTCTCCTGCCCCGACTCATAGCTCGCCGACGGAATAAGAGCACCATGACTCCCTCCATTAATGGCGACAAACATATCTCTGCTACTCTCAACCCGAACGGAGCGCAAGCGCTTCGGGCGATGGCGCTAGACTCCTCCATTCCCGTTTCGGGGAAACAGAGCACGATGCCGAGATCCTCTGTGAGATTGGACTCGAAGCTCTTCCGATAGCAGCGTCCGGCGATTCCCTTCAGAATCGGAATCAATCGGCAGGCGTAACCCGCAACAGTAGTGTACGAACGATCCGGCCGAGAAAGGAATAAGAGTCCTCAGAATCTATTGCACAGCTTCTTCATCCTAATTCTAGTAAAACAAGGGTGTGCGGCTCTTGGAATGGAGCCCGGCCGTCATTTCTGGCTAGCGGGGAGTCCCCCAGCTCCTTGTTGATGGCGTCCACAACTATCTAAAGCTTGCAGCCAGATCCAGTGCCGTAGAGTCATCAGAATGCATCACCCAGCCACGCCATAGATATTGTCAGAGGAAGCATTTTAAGCATCCCTCTCACACACTCCCCTTATTTTCACATTTTAAGCATGCTTTTCTCCGTTTATTGCAGATGACATCTGACTTGAGTATCGGAGTGTCAGCGGGGGATAGCCTTACGTCAGCCTCTGACCTCTTATTCGTTAATTGTGTTGTGTAGGCCTCAGGTTAACAGAAACGGAGACCGGACCCTTCCGATGAACGCTTTAAAACAGTTAAGAATTTGAAAGCTCACTAATCCGTAAAACAATCGAGAACCCAGGACACAATAATATGATAACTATCTATATATAATCATATAAATATGATCAAATACTGACTTTTTGACATATAGATGATAGATTTGACCTTTGTTTATTTATAATATATTAGGATATATCCTAATATATTCTATTAATTTCTTACAATGATTCATACTTAGTTGAACGAAAACTCTACTTAATACGAATATTTTCTATTTTTTCATATCGGAGAAAAATATATTTTTATCAAAACTCAAGTAGAGGTTTTTTCATATTTTTTTAAATATATGACATATAATAGGTTAAGTATATGATTGGCAAAATGTCAAAAATTATTATGCACATAAAATTATAGAAAATTAATATATTTAAAGTAATTTTATTAATTTCTTTAAAACATAAAACATGTATAACAATTATATGATAATTTAAAATATATAAAATATATATTTATAAATTGAAGACATGTAAGAGTACTAAATAAAATTTAAACTAATATATGAACATCTTTACAAAAATGTAGCAATTAAACATGATATATATAGATTTATAATATGTATTTCTTAAAAGTTTCATGAAATAAGAATAAAATTAAATACATACAAGTCTAATCAATTTATATATAAAAATAATATATATGTGAGTATTTAGAATAATAAATATTTTAAAAATTAAAAATAAATATTAACAAAAAAAGAAGATTTTCAATATACTTAGATTTACTTAATTTTATTTGAAAATCTCTACTTACATTTACTTAATTTTATTTAAAAATCTCATGATTTGTCTTTAATTTCTTTCTCTCTCTTTTTCTTTCTCTTTTCCTCCTCTTTCTCTCTCTTTTTTTAAATATAAACTCAGAATAACCTAAAATTGACCAATAAACCTATTTATAAAAAAAATTATGACATATGCGCTGGTCAGTCATTAATTAACTATTTAGACACAATCTATATCGTGTATGAACCTTCCTCAAACACATGTCACGTGTTAACATTCTGTTCCAAACATGCGCATACATCGATCAAATACACACCAGGTGCAAACATTGCACCTAAAAAGTACATTAGTGTAGACCACGTACAAGCCAAGTACAACTCAATCGAACGTATTTTGATCCAAAATTTAATTTTTGATCCAAAATCTCAATTGACTCTAAAAAATTATCAATTTAATTAAATTGGTTATTATTAAAAGAATATTTTAAAATCCATATCTTACAAGTCATCTTTAATCATTGATTCCATATAAGTTTTAAAAATTTTAGTATATTTCATATTATTATTTATTCATATTTTTCACATATTCATGTTATCTACAAATGATCCATGAAATTTAGTATGTTTTCTATAATACTATATTAAGATCTATTACACTTAAAGAAATTCGGATTTGTTTGGACTAATCAAAAAATTAGTTTCATTAGATATTAAAGTAGGAGAAGCCTGACAGTACAGTAAAATTAGAATAAATACTATAATAATTAAAATATTTAATATTAATACTTTAAATTAACAAATATAGAAGGAATATAAAATATAAATTGTATCATTGTAATCTACTTTTGGGTGTAATTATTAGATACTAATAAATAATTATAATAATTCTCATTTAATTACATAAATAATCAATAATATTACATAATTCAAATAAGTATGTTATTGGAAACATATTTAAAACTGAAGATATTCATTAATTACTCCATTTAGTAAACTAATTATGTAAAAATCGGTATACTTTTGGGCCTATCATAATTTATCATAATTAAGAAATTATAACATTTTAAATTTATAAAATAATTAAATTAATATATAGGATAACTATATTAATTTCTCAACAAATGATTTAATATCTATCAAATAATCTAGTCCGGTCATTTTGACGACTACTAAACTATATTATTAAATAAATAATCTAGTCGTGGTGCCTATGGCTTATGCACTATCTTATTCATCAAAGCATCAGTGGTTCGACTCCTATTCTATGTGTTTTTTAATATTGTTTTAAGTATTCTTATGAGCATCTAAATTTAATTATCATTGTCTAACAGCAATACACATTCTTATAAATGTTCAAATCCCATTTGGGAGATATGTTGTATCTTTCACATTTTATATTATATACAAATATAGAACACTACTCCACAATCAACACAAAATTGTTGGTTGTCATGCAACTTTAGAGTCCCCTGCGTCGGCTAAATTTTCATTCAATAGATTTTTAATGAAGTATGGCGCAAGTGGTTAATTGTCCAGCCTTATTGCAAGGAGGTTTGGGGTGACTCCATCTCTTTAAAAGATGAAAATTATTTTTTTTCATATCTTAACCATATATTTTAAAATAGATAGTTATGATTTAATAATTAATTTTTAATTATTTTTTTATATTTAAAAAAATATTTAAATTATAACTATTTATTTAAATATTAACAATTTAAATTATTAAAAAATAGATTTCATCTCTTTAAGAAATAAAACCTCACCGATCCCGTTGCTAGGGTGCAACCATTCAATTCACCTCCCCCAGGTCTTTTCTTTTTCGGGTAAGACTTAAATTATATGTGAATGTCATGTGTAAAATTTTTTGTACTTATGTTTGAAATTTTAATAAATCTTAAAAACTATAATGGTAAAATGATCATATAGCAAAGCAATTTAAAAATAAATTTATAGATATCTTTTATGATCGCTGTAAATCAATAAGAATATAAATTAATTATATTTTTATAGATATTACAATTATTGCTAACATATCATGAATTGAAAAAAAAACATAAATCGATTTATGAATTTTTTTGTTATGGAAATCAATTAAATGGTATAATCAAAAGAAAATATAATAATTAGAACCATACCTCCAATACTATATATAAGAATTAATGTGCATTAACAAGTCTTTAATTTTAACTTATCGGGAATCATGTGTAAAATTGAAGTTGTATTAAAATTGTTTTTGTCTTGAAGAATTGAAAAATGATTTCTCTCCTTTTAAAACTTGTAAAAAAATTTTACAATTTTTATGCATATCAAAATAATAGTTATGATACGTCCTGGATCCAAATTTAAACAGATTTGAGTCAAATAGTCTGTCGAATTTCGATCTCTATTCGCTAAATTTTAGATCTTACACACCACAATTTTAAATAAGAGGTCAGGTGACGGCGAAATTTGGTCTCACTGCTTTACTTGAGAGGCTTATGGCCAGGATCAAAGCCCAACTTTGGACAATTACTCCGATCGGAATCCCAAGTATGTCAGCGAGTATCCACGCAAAAATATCAACGATCTGTCTCAAGAATACTATCAGCTCGTCACGAGTGAGCCCCCAATCTGCATACACCTCTCCGGGTCCTCCAGATTCAATCACACTAGGTCGGTGACCTCACCAGACTGCATCTACTATAAGGTTACTTCGTCTCGATGATCCAATTCTCCTATAGTCCTTACGCTGTCGCTTGGAACAATATGGGACATGTAATATGTCGGCCCAATTACTTGGTCATTCAACACTTCATCGATATCACATGCTATTGAAAACTTTATTTTTAAACGTAGTGTTGAGGTGACGGCTCCGAACGCTATTAGACACGACCGACCTAGGATAACATTGTATACAGAAGGTAGGTCAACGATCAAGAATGTGAGTATACGACTTGCCATTTTAGGGTATGTGCCCAGAGTGACCTCCAACTATATTGTTCCTTAGATGGTCACAGGCTTGTTATCTAGGCCATACAATGGCACTTCAGTAAGTTTCAGTTGATTCTTTTTAAATTCAAATTTAAAGAAAGTATTCAGATAAAGTAAATTCTTAAAACTTTCATTATCAATGAAAACTCGTTTTAGTTGGTAGTTTACGGTAAGGTCTGAAACAAGTGCAGATATAATAAGGAGATCAGCGTGAGGAAAAATTATATGATCTATGTCATTATCACTAAAGTTAATGACATTCTCTTCCACTCTCTACTTCTTCTGCCCAACTTGCCGCTCCTCGTAATCTACTTACGTCTTGACCGGCTGGGTCATGATTATATTGACCACTCCAACCATGACCCAATTCCGTGGCTGGGTTGGTTCTGATCCTTCCCCGTCTGAGGTGCCGAAACTATGCCCATGGTTCCTGACAAACATTGTGAGATGGCCCCTCCGGATGAGTTCTTCAATCTCTCACTAAAACGTCTTGCAATCCTTCGTGATATGTCCCGGAGATCGATAAAAATCATAATACTTGGCTGGATTTCCTCCCACCGTGTTCTTCAATGGCTTTGGCCACTTGAGAAACTTCTCCCCACAGATTTGTATGAGGACGCCGGACCATGTGTCAGTCAAAGGAGTCAGGTTGACCGGCCCATACTCCTTACACTCCAGTCCTCCAATCTTGTGCTACTTCCAGCGGGAATTGTCACCGCCACTGTTCTTCCTCTTTCCCTCGGTCCTCTTAGGATGCTTTGCCTCGTTGGCCTCTTCGACGGCTACGTAGGCCCTAATGATAGACTTCGCTTCCCGAAAGATCTATGGGTTCTTATACACCATGTGCCTTAAAAAGTCATTATGCATCAAGGTAGAAATAAAACTGCCAAGTTTTATCTTCTCGGTGAGCTTGGGAATTCGTCTGGCCTCTGCTGCAAAGCGCTTCAGAAACTCTCTCAAGTTCTCTCCCTGTCTCTGCTTGATGTGGGAGAAATACCATGACTACTTCTCTTCCCAACGGTTGAAAGCGTACTGAGTTAAGAAAATCAGTGAATCCTCAATAGTTTCGAATCGAGTTTGATGGGAGCCGGTGGAACCAGATCAGACATCTTCCTTCAAAGTGAGAGGGAAGCAATGGCACATTGCCGAATCCTCCAAACCCTGGAGACTCAGATGGGTGTGAAAGTGATCCAGGTGATAAATGGGATCGACACTCCCATCGTAAGAATCTAGTGCTGGCATTTTAAACTAAGCCGGCAATGGACGATTTAGGATCTCGACGGTGAAGGAAGATCTCTCCAGATCGGCGGCATGTTCGTCATCATCTTTGAACATGCGGTTCCAAATCTTCTCGACTTTTGCCTTAACTTAGGAGGCGTTCCCAAATCTCTTGGAGTTGAGGTAAGTCCTCAATTTCATTCTTTCACTAGTACGGCGTGTAGTCGATTGTTTACTGTCGCATATGGATCGGACGGTCCTGGAAACTTAAACGGCTCTTCCCAAGCCTAAGGCTGTGGCTCAGGAATATTAGAAATTCCTTCTCTCTGGACTCTCATCCGGAGTCCTATTGCCTAAGCGCCCTTCAAGCCTTAAACGGCTCTGGGCGTTAAAAGCCTCTGGAGCATGAGAGTTATTTGGCCTCGTAGCCTTCTTCATCGGCTTTTTCTTCCTCTGGCCTCCTCTCTTAGAGGCCGGAATAGGAACCACGGAAGGTGGAGCCCTTTACTTCTTATTATAGAGGATGCAAAGTATTTGGAGCATTCTGGTCATATTACTCATTTGACGAAGAACGGGGTCCATCCTTCCGTGTTATCGCCAGAGTGGTCCTGGTTAAGGGAGGCAGCATCTCTCGTGAAACACTAGTTTAGGCTCAGGTGTTCACCATTTTGTCTAATGATACTGACTTTGAAGACAAAAGTGGTTGTGGAAATGAAATTGGTTGGCTTTTTGTTAACTTCCCATAGACAGAGCCAATAATGTGTCCTGGATTCAAATTTGAACAGATTCAAATCAAGTAATCCGTCGGGTTTTGGTTTTCATTCGCCGAGTTTTGGGTCCTACACACTACAATTTTAAATAAAAGGTCGGATGACGATAAAATTTTATCCCATCGAAAACACTCTAATACTCAAATCAGAAATCGGCCTTCTAAAGATAAGAAGGTGAATGCAAGAGATGCAGAAATGGATGCAATGAGTGTGTTTATTAGTGGGAGTACACTGTAGGATGAGTGGCTTTTATAGTTGCTCGTGAGAAGTAGTTTCTCTAAGTATTGAGTTTATTGGAAACTAGTAGCAGAGAGAGAAGGTGAGCATAGGATGCTCGCGAGAGTAGGGGAGCTTTTGAGAGGTTTGTAATTGCTTGAGAGCTTTTATAGGTAAGAGAAGGCGTGATCGAGAGCATCAACTTCAATGGCCTTTTACAGTCATGGCCATGTGTTACGTTCCTTATGCAGCAAGACTTGATACCCACATTCTATTTGGGATCATTGCCTTTCTAGCGTGGGCATGATATTTGCCTCTTGTTATAACAGTCAAAGGGGTTGATCTCTTTCCTTTCACGTTTTGTAACCATTAGGGCTTCTAGCAGATTATACGTAGATTCTGGCACCTTTCTCCCGGGATGCACTTTAATTCTGGAAGTGACCGTTACAATGAAACTTGTATTTTACAAATATGCAAAAAATTATGGCAAACGACCGTTGTGGCTTGAGGAGGGACACGTGGACCAATCTAGGCTTTGGTCACGTACGTTTTGGGCCTCAGCTGGTCGACTGGCCACTTTTTCGGTCAACGGAAGTATTGACCTTCCTGTACTCAAATGGGCCTTTGTGATTTGGGGCCTCTGCCAGCCCACTTGCTATTCGTCCAATCAACGGTAACGTTAACCGTTCAATCAGAAATGGGCTGCTAAGAAATTGGGCAGTTTTCTTCTTCGTGGGCAAACCCGTTACTGGCATCCCCATCAAGTTATATGTAGCCTTTTACAAGATAAGAGAAGACTATTTATAAATGATCAAGATGCTATATTTTTTATCAATTGATATGTCTTGAATAGATATATTTTAAAAAAAAATTCTTTGAAATTAATTGTAAATAATTAATACATATAAAGCAATTATATAATTTGACTGTATTATTTAATAAATTAAGAAATTATATCTATTGTTATGTGAGATATTTTTCCAACATAGTATGCCAATTTATTACATATCCCAAACCGTTTTGTGAAAGAAAATGTTACATATTCTCTTTGTTGCTTTTGTTTCTTCTGACGAGATAAGCATATTACTATTTATTATGAGGAAGCATTCTGTATAATTTTTTTCCCTGACTCATTTCTATGGGCGGAATCAAGAAGAAGTAACGAATACACACACACAAAAGCAAAATATCCAAGCCCCACGAAAACCCATAAAGAATCCACACACGCTGAAACATATGACACCTGCAAATTTGCATGGTGCAGTGCTGCTGTTCTCCTATCAAAAAGAAAGTTTTCCTGTAGAGACGGGAAAGAAAGAAGTAAGAACAAGATGATTGTCCTCAACTGTTGTAAGACAGTAATTTGATGATCAATTTGAAGTGCATTTCCTTTTTAGTTTGAGTAAAACCCAAGGAAAGAACATAGCACGTTAAGAAAGGATCTCTTAAGGATAATAAAGCTACAACTGGCAAAGAGTTAATTTTCAGTTCTTTTGACTTTGTTACGTACGTTCCATCATCAAAAGCAGGCTCATAGCATAGCATGCGTCGTCTAAAAGGCTACTTTGAATATTTTCTTTAGCCCCTTTCATATCTATTGCTTTCTTCCCCTTGAAAACTATATCACATTTTGTACCAGTAACTATTTATCAAAACTTTAAAATTATCATATATCTTAACAATCGATCAAACCGTCCAAGCCCATATTTATTGCATAATTTGATCCTGTTGGATTATTTTGGCTTCAAACTCTTATTTCGTACTGTTTTTGATCTCTAAAGCTTATGGGTCCTATTTTCAGTCGGTTCTTTTTTTTTTTCCCTCTCTAGGCTATCAGAAATTATTGTTTCTCACTTACGTTTTGCGCATCAAAATCAAAGAAATTTACCTCACAATATAGAGAAATGGTGTTTTTAGTAGCCATTCCCCACTTAAATTATCAAAAAGTAGGCTTTGAAAAAACTATTGAATTAAAATTAATAATCATCATTACTTACTATCGAAAAAGAAATTAATGACCATCTAAGTAGGTTAGGAATTATAATGCATCAGGTTTAAATTCTAGTTGAATTTCTTCCTTTTCAGAGCACATAATACACACTAGATAATTTTTTAAAAAAAAAAAGTATGTTGCAATAATCTGTTTGAAAAAATAGGTCAATTTTTTTAAGTCACTTCCTATATAAATGACACGTCGCCTCATCCAGCACAAATTCAGGGATGTAGATAGAATTTACAGCGGGAGGTTTCGGTCAAAAATAGCAGCTACCATTTTCCAAGATCACACAAAAAACTAAGACGAGTGAGAGAAGATCCGCTTGGAGCCAAATGACATGAGACATGGTGTCAGCCTTCACACGGCAAATTGATAGGAAAGGTTCCTGAGTTCAGTAGGAGTGAGTGATGAGAGCCATGCGCTCCTGCCCACAAACAACTGGTACAGCAAATGCAAACGAAATGCACGTAATCAAAGTATTTTGCCAAGCTTTTTTTTAAAAAAAAAGGCATAAGTATTTGCCCATTATTTGCCTGAGTGGTGAAGAGTTATGTAACAATCAGTTAAAAAGGCTTTAAAAATTTGCCCATAATCTTTGTGCAAGATAAATTAAGAAGATTGTAAGCATTATTTTTAAGGGATTCAAATTTAAGAGATGCTAGAAAACTAAATCTTCTGATTTAGCCATAAATGGGTTGTTTTGCTATCAAAATAATCATAGCATGTTAGGTATTTTAGTTTTATTATAAGTTAGTGATATGGCTCGAATGCCATATGGAAGATTTAAAATGGGTAGCAAGATGAACACTTAAAAACATTGAATCTGCACTTCATGTTAATGAAGATGGGATATATATTTATATATTCTAATTGATGATGGCAGATTCATGTCCTTGGCCCACCTCTTTGTCCGCTTGCATTGTTCCATTCAGCTTTTTGCGTAGTCAAAAAATAATGTTTGTTTCTTTCAGATTATGCGAACGGCTAAAAAGATGATAGTGATAATAATTTTATTATTATCTATTAAAATAATATATCTTTATATATAAGTTAACCAATATAATATTTTTATTAAGAAATAATATATGATGGGTTCGGTATACCATACCTAGAAAAGAACCGCTCAACTGCTTAGTATTATCCAAGCAGTTGTCAGGGGTGGTTATAAAGGAGAAGAATAACCATTTTTACCATTATAATCACTTCCACATAATAAAAAAGGGGGGCTCGGAAAAAAAGGAGGGAGAGGCCCCACAGAAGAAAATGGGAAAAGACTTCTGAGAGGCCTGGGAAAAAAGAACGAAAAGAGACCAAAGAATAATAAGGAGACCTCAGGACATTATCCAAGGGATACCCATATAGGAAAAATTCTATTCAAGTATCTGACCATCCTTCAAGAATATCTCGGCCATTTAAGATGTCCCACTACAAGGATTACATCTAAAACATCCTACGGTAGATGCAACTCCAAGCTGTTTATTTTTCAGACGCATCCAAACAATCAATCCACTAATAATGCATCCACACATCCTCCATATATCTTTCTATTTTCTTAGAAATATATCTAACTTGAATATTGAAAAATTTATGGTGAAAATGATTTTCGCCGTCCTCTAACCTCTCATTTCCAATTATGTTGCATAGAGTTCAGGTTCAAGGTCATGGAAACCGGATCCGTATCAGATCGACCCAACGTGAATATCCAATTCATGGCCCCCAATCTATAGAACAATCCGAATTCTTAAAACGCAATAATATATAACCATCTTTTGATCGCACAACTTAACATGACATTCAATATATCCATTGATATTACTATATTTATATAAAAAATTAACTATCATATCAAATTGAATTAATAAAACTTATATATGAATATATATATATATATATATAAAGCACAAAGGAAAACAGCGGGGGGCCCACTGTCGAATTGAACGGCTGAAGGCCGCACGGTGCTACTACAAAATCCGCACTCCGGCAGTCCGCTGCAAACCATCCGGTCCATCCCCATGTCACTCCAAAAAAGATAAAAAGAAAGAAGTCGAGCATTCAAGACTCCGCCTCAGAACGGCTGGAGCGTTTCGTTGAACGAACATGGCTAGACGCCAACAGCGATACAAAGGTGTTCGCCAACGGCACTGGGGCTCTTGGGTCTCTGAAATACGCCACCCATTGTTGTAATAAATTCCGGCTACTCCTAAAAATGAAATTCCTCCTCCTTCTTCTTATTCATCTTCTTTTTCTTTTAATGGGGTCGCAATGTACTTGTCTCGTGAATTAAAAACGTTTCCGTGTGCTTTTGTGGCAGGAAAACAAGGATATGGCTAGGGACGTTCGAGACAGCAGAGGATGCGGCAAGAGCATACGATGAAGCAGCTAGGCTCGTGGGTGGCCCAAAAGCCCGCACAAACTTCCCACACAATAATCCTAATGAGCCTCCGCCTTCGTCCAAGTTTCTCTCTCCTACTTTGGCAGCCAAACTCCGTGAATGTCACATGGCCTCTCTCGAATTGCCCAAAAGGAATGACGCGCACGTGCCGGAAATCAGTGCCTCTGCCAGAGCCAAGGGCGCAACTCGCGGGAAGGGCGGCGGTGTGGCGGCCGAGAGGGCGGAGATGAGTTGGGCATGGGAGGAGGAAGGACCAGAGCAAGTGCAGCATGGTCAGCTGCTTAAACCACTTGAGGATGATCACATAGAGCAGATGATCGAGGAGTTGATTGATTATGGGTATTTTGAGCTCTCCAACGTTGATCCTAAGCAAGATCAGTAAACTTTGTCTCTTCGTTAAATCCCAGCATTAACAATATCTCGCAAAATGATACTTATTTACTTTTTCTTTTCTAAAATCTATTGCTTCATCCTCACCCAACAAAAGCCCAAAATGAGGGCGACCCGCGTACCTTAAAAACAGAGTAAAGGTGATATTCCTCTTAGTGCACGCTTGCGGTTCGATGCACAATCATGTGAGGCAGGTTGCGACAGTGAAATTTTTACAGTCGAACTGGGGGACAAAGATCAGCGGAATTACAATTGTGTTATGGCAAAATTCACCTGATGGATATATAATACGAGGTTCTGAACAGGGGGGGAATTTTTATTCAATTTGTGTTGTAATTCTTGGTGTTCAATGTACACCTTCCTTCGACATGTTCAAACTCCGGGCCCAGGTAAGGTGTGGAAAATATATGCCATAGACGATCAGACCGGATTTACAAACATCAGAGTAATAGAACAAGATTTAAGAATTACTTGTTGTACTAAAATAGATCTTCCATTTGAAATATACATCACATATTAATTCAAATTGCTCAAATTTCTATAGATTTCTCACTCATTTGAATCTGCTAAACTTCAATACTTCTTATTGATAGTGTATAATCAGAACATTTAATTTAGAAATCTAAATCAAAGTACTACACATATATAAATATTTTCTATTAAAATATTTTTGGAGTGGTTACCCTCTAAGGAAAAAACACTTGAGAATGTGGATACCTGAAAATCAAGAAATATGGACCACAACTTACTGATTTGATTTGATTTTTTTAATTATTTTTTTTATTTTTATTTTTTTGTTTTCGGAGAAAGGAGAAATCAACATTACTTCTTCACAAGAGAAGTGTGGATAGAGATGGGTTTTGGTAAGGGTTGATCTCTGTTCTGTCCATGTCTAAAAATCAAGTACAAAAGTTACCTGCAAGTGTGAAACGTGAATGCATTAATTAGAAGGTCCAACATTCCGCCTTACTTTCAGAAAGCGCAACCTTTTCCCGTTTGGCAAGTATTTGGGTCTACATGTCCTTCCCTTTGGTGGAGTTAGCCATTCGCACGCACATAGCAAATATTGTATGATGAGAGCATGGTACGAACTTTATGGTCGTATAATGCTAATCGTAGGCGTGATAAGGAAGGGTTGTGAGAGGGGAGCTCCAACAGAGAAAAATATAAGAAAAACCGAGAGTGTCTTTATAATTAGACTCTCTGGCACTGCTACGGAAAAGCTAGGAAAATACTATGATGGCTTACTGATTTGGTTGATTTTTAATTATTTTTTTATTTTATTTTTTTGTTTAGAGTTCAACCGAGAGTGTAATATGCCAAGGTGGTGAAGAGCAGAACAGTGCAGAGATGAGAGAAATCGGGAGTGGCAGGGAAGAAAGGAGTTTAGACGAGGGAGCAGAGAGAGAGACTGAGATGAGAGAAAGTGAGGTGGGCGAGAGATCGCGTCTAGGAGAAGAGCAGGGGAGAGAGAGAGGAAGATAAGCAGAAAGAAGTTAAAGAGTACAGGAGGGAAAGAAAAGACGTGAGAGTGCAGGCAAATCATCCTCCATTTCGTTCCATTAACCAGTACATTTATAAAAAATAAAGTAATTGAAAAAAACTAAACCAACTATCTAACAAATTAAAAGTAAAGTCCTACACATACTAACAAATTGAAAAATAGAGTAACAACAGAGGGAGAACAAAAGCACATGGGAGACAAACAATAGAAAAATAAAAGGCTCGTAACAGTGCACACTAAGGTTTTGAAGAAATTCTAATAATTAAACTCTGGTTTCTTATTCAGATTTGTCAAGTGACCGTTATCACTGGATTTGGATTTTCAAAACAGCTGTAATCTTGAATTCATCCACCTTCCTTAGATAGATATCCAGTCCGTCCACGACTTGAAATCCCTGATCAGGTAGGGTCAGCAAAGCTGGCCCCTTTCTAAACAAATAAACGAGAGTCCCCTCCGGTCACAAACTAAGCTCGAGCATGATGGGGTACTAAAAAAGGCCAAGATAACAAGCCATTTATGCACCTAAATCTGAAACTTATCATGTAGAACTGTAATCAGCGTGCGGAAAAAACAGTTAATTATGATATATGTGGATGCATGATGTGCAGTATCCCAATATTTCAAGTCAGATGTTTTGAATTAAGATTTAGTTAAAGTTATTACTCGTAAGATTAAATTCTTTAAACTTGATATTACGTAATTGAGCCTAAACTTATTTTTGGGAGGACCCAAATGTTTCACAAAAATACAATCCTTCTAAAGGCAAATTAGTAATTTAAACTCAACCAATTAATTTGGTATTTGATTGTTAATTAGAAAAATCTCATTATTATATGTATTATATTTCAATATAATTTGAATGTAGCAGTTAAATAATTAAATGCTAAAAATTTAAAGAGTTCTTCATATTAAAGTAAATTACCATAAAAATTTAAGTTAAACATATAACCAGTTTCTCTAATAAACTCATCCCCCTTTAGCTGCCATAACTGCATTCAGCATTTCCCTCACAATTGCTAACTAGTAGTGTTGGGGTTCAACCAACACTGACAATCCAACACAACAGAATAAAATTTAAACTTTTAATTAAATGTCAACTACTAAACTCGTAAGCACATAAAATATAATAATATACAAAACTTTTAATATAAAAAATTCTTTTCAATTAAGAAAAAAATTACGTAACAAATTCTAAATAAATCTACTAAACAATAGTTTTGGTTATAAATAACCCCTCCGAAATCCTTTCACTATAATTCCAAGTGAAGAATGATTAATTACAATCTATTCAACACTCCTAACAACCCACAAGAAAAAGTACAGCGAGAAATAAGATTAACCAAATAAAAATACATCTTAGAAATCTATTCTAGAACAATGCACTCAACCTTGTCAAAGAATGAAACTCAAATTGACCTCAATCGGATGCCGAATATCTTTTTCTTTCCTCTTTTCTCTTTTTCTTCTGTATAACGCTCCTTGTGTGAAAAATAGTTTCAAAGTGCCCTAAAATTGCATCAGGTATGATTTTATAACAGAGATGACGCTCAAGCGCCCGACGGGTGCGCATCAAGCGCGTGCCCACTAAAATCGGTGCACAAGCATGTTGGTGTACAACTTATTTAAATCGTGAGAAATCAATCGATAACACACAACAATCAAATAATAATCACAATCAATGAAGAACATCCAATGTTTACATGGAAAACTCCCTTCAGAATGAGGGAAAAAAAATCATAAGATAATTCGTCGAAATATATCTATTATGTAATAATTCGGGTACACAAATCGCCAAATATAATGTCACAATACCTTATCACAAATAAATCCGAACAATAAAGATTATAATACGAAAAAGAAGAAATAAAATCGGTAAAACGTTTTCCTCAACTTCAAAAATAGCATACCCAAAACCGGTAGATATTGAAATACGATTCGAAATTCAATCGGACATTTAAATTTTTCTCTTCTCCATTTTTTCTTCTTTTTCTCTCAAAGTCGGCACTCTCTAGGTTTCAAAATTGTAAGTAGTTTACCCTAAAATGCATTAGTGTATATTTATACTACGAACCGATACTCGAACACCCATCAAGCATGCCTCAGGCGTGGACATCACTAGGTTTGGCGCCTTGAGCTCGTGCCCACTATTTTCAATGCCTCAAGCACTCTCCCTCTGGAATCAGTGCTTATTCGTTGGTCATGTGTGCTTCACATGCGCAAACATTTCAATTCTCCGTATCAATACAGCACCTGTGTACCATCATCCGAATCATCGAACGACACGTCAAATAGGTATGGACCCACGTAAGAGTGACCTATAATCCAATAAAGCTCCCGCTCGAGCGCGCCTCAGGCAACCCCTATCTGGAATTGGTGCCCAAGCATGAATTAAGCGTCTGTCATGCATCATTTTGCTAACCTTCAACCGATCTTGAGCCTACCCTCATATGAATATCACGCAACATTTTAGCATCTTTTGTTATTTGTATGACTCTCGACCGACCTTCAATCAACCTTCACACGAATATCGTGCGACCTTTCGATAACTATTCATTTATTATAATACTTACAAGGGAGTGACAAAAACCTAATAAATAGATTGTCTCCACTAACAAATTTTCCCTTCCGAAATTTCCCCACGCAACTCTATTTAAGTAGCCCCTTTTTGGTTCTCATTCGGTGGTGAGGCAATAGAATTTGGTTGGGGGAAAAAGAAACCGAATCGGTGAGAGGGAGGGAAGAGAGTAGAGAGAGATAGGAGAAAAAGAAGAGACAATACGAATTTGTGGTACTCTATTTTTGCTATTGCTACTGATGATCGTTGTTCTGGTGGTTTCTGTCATCGCTGGAGTTGTTGGTACTGTCTCTAGAGCTGTAGCCGAACACTATTGTTACGCTACTGTGCTATTATTGTTGTCAGCTATTGCTGCTGCGGTTGTGCACTGTCTTTACCGTGTTCAAAATCAAAGCAAGTGGCATCTCTAATTCCTCATAACTTCCATCTTCTTGCACGTATTTTTATCATCTAGTTCATTCGCTACTCATTGCTAGCAATTTCCGGTGAAAATCCAAACTAATTCTCATCCCACCAACTTACACTTCTCGGGATGAAAATAGAGTACGGAGCATGATTTGAAACCAAGTTAGAAACACCTTGAAACAGTGAGAATTTGCTTGAGTTGGATGAGTTGGTGGGAACACCTTGAAACCAAGTTATTTGGTCTTCGTTGGATGAGTTGAAACAAAGTTCCTGACCTTCGCAAAATTCATGAACAGTCACCGAACGTGGAGAAGGAGGTGAACAGTAATAGCAGGTGAAAGAAAAGTCAGCTTTTGAACTATTTTCGGACAAACTGTTTACACGTCTAATCAATACATTCATATCTGATGGGAACGTCAGTAATTAATTGACCCAAAAGGAACAAGTGGCCCAGGATTAATAATTGTCCAATTGAACCTAGGACAGTCAACGCTGCCATTGACCGGACAGACAATAAATAGGCCGGCTGCAGCCTAGGACAAACGTGACCCATGTCAAAATCAATCCACATGCACTTCCCAAAGCATCAACGGTCATCTACCCTGATTCTTCACACATCTAAGAAAAGCAATGTCCACTGTAACGATAACCTCTCAGGATTGAGTGCATCCCGAGAGGAGGGCACACGAATTTGTGCGCAATCCATAGAAGGAACCCTAACTGTTGCCATGCACAGAAGGAAAAGGATCCACTTTTTTGACCGTTGTAACCAAGAATGGCACCCGCATCCACATAGAAAAGGTAATGATCCCCATAGAAAGCGGACACTCCGCCTCATTACGTAAGGAATGCAGCGGAGGCCCATGGCTATAAAAAGCCATGGAGAATCACTCCATTGGCATGCTTTCTCTTGCTTACTCAACGCCCTCTAGCAAATTAAAGCTTACAGAAACTCTTTACACTCTCAAACTTTTCAACGCTCACTCCTTTTCTTTCAGCTATTAGTTCCCTGCAAACTGAGTATTGAGAAAAAATTACTTTCCACAAGTATCCTTAACTCGAGCAACTCTCTCCATGAGTGTACCTCCTACTAACGTATCCAAATACAGTCTAAGTATCCATCTTTGCATTATACAGTCTCAGAAAGCTCTATACTGACTTGAGCATTGAAATATTTTCAATGGTACTAAATCTCGCCGTCGTCTGACCTCTTATTTTAAGTTGTGATGTGCAGAATACTAAGCTTGGCGAATAGAGATCGAAATCCGACGGACAAGTCGACCCAAATCTGTTTGAAGTCTAAATCTATGACGTATCAATATCATTTAAATTAATATTCTTATACTATTAAATGCGTAGTTTAATATTACATCAGCAAAGCTCAATTTTTAAATAGCATTGACAAAATGGGATTTTAATAATTCAAAGTTATAGTTTTTGATATACGGACAAGTAACGTTGGCTATTTAAAACTAAGAATCTAAAAATTATTTTTATTAGAGCCTTATTTCCACCAAAATTGAATATCTATTTGGGTTTGGACAGTGATGGCATTTTATGAGAATTTTTACCCTAATATTTTAGGGTATATTTTATTGCACATCATAAAGTTCATTTGCATTATACTTATAAGATATGAATCTTGAATAGTATTTTGATGATCCTAAATTTAGTGTAATTAATAAATTCTTGAGGTTAATCATAGATTCAGGTCAAAAGGCAAATATTTGATCAAGATAAGTTAGACCAAGTGACGTCTAATGTGTCTTTGAGCCATGCATGAGTATATTTTAAATAAAATGCCTGATGAGCATTCATGCGCAGTATAAACTTAGCTTTAGTATTTGATTTGTATTTAATTGGTATACTTGTATTAATTTTTTATAAATAAGTCTTCTGGCCAATTTTGACTTATTTTTAGATAAGATTTGAGAGATGAGGGAGAAAGCGAAGAGGCAAAGAGATAGAATATGAGAGAGAAAAAAAGAAAATGTGAATTTAAAGAGAAATTAAATGGTCTTTAATAATTTCAAATGAAGGCAAATGTATATAATCCCTTTCTTCTTTTATTATTAATTTTTTTTGTAATTCCTCGAGCATTATTATTTTAATATTCATGCATGTGTTATCTTCATACTTAAATTTAGCACACCTTACGTACATGTAGTTTTATTCATATTTCATGAAATTTTATAAAATATATATCTTAAATTCATATAAATTACGTTAAAATGTAGAATTTTTGAATGATTATTCTTATACGTTCTTAAATTTCATACTTAAACCTTTACATGTTAATAATTTCTACAATATTGTTTTTACTTGTCTTGAATTCACACATACACACACACACACATATATATGTATGTATTTTTTTTATTCATAAGAAATTGATAAAATTTTAGAAATTTCATTATGTTCTTGAACCTTCTACATAAATGATTTTACATGACAATAATTTTTGCTACATTTTTGTTGTATGTCATAAATTTTACTTCATTATTTCTATATGTAACATATTTGAAGAAAAAATCTATAAACACTCTACTTTAACTTTAATATAAAAATTCATTTTCTCCAACGTAAAAAAATATATATTTGTATTTTGTGTATAGTTCTTAATTTTGACACAAATATTGACTATTTATACATTATTAACAAATTAAATATCAAACCTAATAATCACATGTTAGAATACTGATATTTGACTCGATTATAGGGAAAAAAATGCAATTGACCTTTTATATTTGACTATTAACGAGTTATGAATAGTGGCATGTGACCTTTGACTATGTCAAAATAATTATATTTTGAACTTTCATATTTACATTTTATTGATGATCATCACCGATTCTTAGTCCTTTATATGTTATTATGATTTTTATATATTTTATCCTTTTATATGATTTTGGATATTATTTATATATTTGTACAATTTTTTATATATTCGATTATTAATATACAAATTTCACATACTTTTATCAAAAATTGATATAATTAGCATTTTAAAATTTTGATTGATGGGTAGGCTCATAGCTGGCAAGCCCAATAAAAAAGCAGCCCAAAATTCAGAAAGACCCAACGCACATTAAACGGTCAATAATAGAGTCTAACGGTCACAAAAATATGAAAGGAAAGTAAATAATCTAAATATCTTATACACTACTCGGAAAAAAAACGACCCATCAAATCACGCCCACGAACTCAAAGAAGACCGCCCATCGCCAGGCAGAGGATCACGCCACCCTAGCCAAGGAAGGTGGCTCTCCCCATCATCTATATAAGCCCAGAGTCTCCACTTTGAAAGATGGACGTTTTTAAGAGAATACACGCTTTCTAAGATAACAGAGACTTTCTGATACAATCTAAGCCACGAACGCATACAGTGCTTGAGCAAAACTCTCTTTCTCTCTAAAGCGTTCACCTTCCAATCCCACTCTAAGCCTCCAGATTGTAGAGTCTTCTCCCGCTCTCTGAGAACCGTCCTTCAAAACTTTCACGCTTTCGAGACACAGCTTCCACTAGTTCTCCGTGAACAGCGAGTTGGAACTCACGCTCTCAACGAGCTACGGGATCATCTCTACTTCTACAGGCCAACACTCCCGATAAACTCATTTTTTCTTTCTCTCTTTTGCTTACCAATTCACCTACTCAAGTCTGTAGACTTGTTACTGACTTGAGCGTCAGAGTATTTTCGATGGGACAACCTCCCGCCGGCACCTGACCTCTCGTTTACTGTAATAGTGTGCAGAATTCAGACTCAACGAACGGAGCCGAATCAAATCAACCACCCGAATTCGAAACTGTTCAAAGTCGGATCCAGGTACGCATCATTGATCATATACAGTTTTATTCAATATATCCACATATAAAAGTTTATATACTTTTCTGAGTATTAGACTCAATTAGTTCCTAACTTTTCAAAGTTAAAAGGTTAGATAAACTTCCAAAGACTTTTGGATGTAGAAAGACTTTTACAAAATAATTATTTAGATATTTAGATTGTTAAAACGTAATTTTTGATATAGTAGATTGATAAATTTTATTTATGTCGATTAATATTTGTATACGGCCACCAACCGATAATGATAATGTCAAAGTTGGAATTAGTATGTTTCAAAAGTTTATAGTTGATACTCTAATTTTTAGATTAAGATTTTTTTCTTATTTATCAGGTCAAGTTAATAATTGTTAAGTTTTGAAGTCATTTTCACATGTAACTTGTGGATTTTGTGACTGGTCATTATTTTATTATTTGGACTATTTAAATAAATTTAATACAAGTTCACATTCCATATTCATTTTAGTTTTAAATTGATTAAGTTAAAAAATTAATTTTTTATTCTAAATTTAGAGTTTGATTTTAAGATAATTAAGGATTATAAAATAAGATGTTGCATCCCGAGTGTTCGATTGTTATATAGATTAGGAAACCTTTCAATCTTCCATTAGGGGATGATACGGATCTGATTCTATCTCCGTCGCTGATAACCTAAAACTTGCACAACACTAATTATAAACAAGAGATCAGAGGGCGGCGGTTGGTTATCCCATTGTCGTCATTTCGATATTTAAGTTAGATATCTTCCACAATAAATTAAGGAAACACGTTTAGATGTAAACGCGACGAGAATACAAAGATATAATTAATTATGTTGAGTATGAGTGGGATGTATTTTGAAGACTGAGAGGTGACTTACTAGAATGAGGACTGGGCTGTAACGGTGTGCCCGACTCCGAAAGGTAACTCATGAGATGAAGGATTGGATTTTGAGAATACACCCGGTTGAAGATCGAGTTAAAAATGTGCCCACTAGGTGGCAAAACGGGACGTTCATTAGCCTGGGTAATGTTTGGAGGCTTAGTAGAACGCGCGAGGACGATCGCTGACCCCATCGATCCCCGTCCACCTGGGCTGTGTCAGCGGGGCCTTCAGAATTGCCAGAAATGTGTTAATCGTGCAGTGTGCCTGAGAATACAAAAGACGCTGAGCAGCATTTTGTGGGAGCTCCATTCCCAGTTCAGGTTAAGGGCGCTGAACGCCATTAATGGCGGGCTCTGTTACTATCACAGCAGGGGAGCGTTCTCTGTGGTCTCTACGGCACTGGGTCTGGCCGAGAGCTTCAGGGAACCATGGGCACCGACTCCTTTTTCCCCGATTCAAAGATGGGGAAGCTAGGCGACGTTCTTGGAGAGCTTCTCTGCTCTTTGTTTGACGGAGGGCTTCAAGGTACCCAAGATGCCATGGATAAGGAGCTAGGCGTTCCCTTCCTAACTGATCTGAGGGAGAACTGACGGGCTTCCAGATCTGTTAGGAAGCTCTGTGCTCGATTTTAGGGGGAGCCCTCTTGAATGCCATGGCCGCTATTTGAAGGGGCTCATACTCTGTTTCTGTTGAGAACAGTGGGAGCAGGAGCCACCACTGTCGGGGCTCTGCTGGGCTCCATTCTCCTCAATTCGAGGAAGGAGCAGCCGTGCACCACAGATGGTGAACTTTATGCCTTGTTTAGTATTGATTCGAAGGGGGACCGCTGGACGCTGTTTCCAGGGATGCCCCGTGCTCTGTTTCGCCAGAAGCGACAGCAGGGAAGTTGGGCGCCAACGACGGGAGGGCTCCGTGCCCTGCTTGGCTCGTTAGCAGCAGAAAGGAGCATGTCGCCGCTTGTGGTGAGCTTCGAGTAGTGAAGGGGAGCAGGAGAGCAGAGGTGCTACTTTTTTGAGGGTTTTCTGCCCCTGCTTTTGGACGCCTTCCTTCTCCCCCTTTGCTGCTCCCATTTTCCCCCTATTATCGAGGAAAGGGCTGGATTTTTTCCCGCAAAGGAGTTCCAATTTTCCACCGAGGATACTTCTCCCACCAAAACGAAATCTTTCCTACTATGAGAAGCTTCTTCGTTACGTTTTGGATTTCAAATTGGCCCACAATACCGGACCATCATAAGAAAATTTTGATTTATAGGTCAAAAAAATGACAATACTTATTACATACGTTATCGACTTCTTATGATAAAGTAAAAAAAATTATATAAAAATATTATTATATTAACAAAACATAAAACCTATAAAATTTAGTGTGATCAACAGTTATTCGATATCGATTTCTATGTCATTGTGGTATTGAAAAATATTACTTAATATGGAGAGATATTTATAACTATGTAAATATCATATGATATAATATCAAGGAATATTACAGTGAAAGATATTGTATTTGACATCTTAGGGTTATCTCCATACTCTTTGTGAGCGAAGGAAATCTAGTTATTGATATTCTCGTACACTTTGTAGGTGTAGAAAATTTAGGGCATTATTATTTCTGTACCCTTTGTGAGTGGAGAGAATTCACACCGATAAGATGTCTATACTTTGTATAGCAGAGTCTCGATAGATTATAAATTTGATTATAAGTCAAACTTATAAATATCGGTTATCTTATAATATATAATCAGCTAACTAGGATAAATATACATGGCCTTTTGTTTATAATGAAAGAATTAGATCTAGGAACTTTCATGATATTTCATTATTATTGATATATCTTGCATTTCAAATTCAATAGAAACTATAAATTGTATTTAATAAAATCTATAAATTAGATTTAGTGATATTCGAACTCTATAAAATATATAATATTTTATTGTTATTTAAATTTGGAGCATTTAAGTTATTCATACTGATATTTAAACTCAAAAAATCCCTATATTTTTCTAATATTAGACTCTAATCCCTGCTAATTATTAATGAGATCCAAATTTTATGAAATCATTTATCTTCATGACATACATGTCTTGTAAGACCCATCCTTATTATTACTTTTGAATTATAATTACCATGAGTTGTAAAATATCAGATAAAATTTATTGTTAAACTTCATATTACTGCTATTGCTTTCATTTGCTTGACATTATTTATCTAAGGTAATTATTTATCATTATATATTGTTGATTATTATTGTTTATTGGGTATTTAGCTCACTATTATATTTTATTACCTTCAAATTCGAGTTGAGTAATTAGTGCTATTGGGGGATCCTTTACTTATTGTGGGATTTTCAAGTAATAAGGATTTTAGAGGTTAATAGCTATTATTCTTAATTGATGGACAATATATGTTATTGTAGAGATTCGGTGGTGGTCTTCTATCGAGTTGCATTCCTTTATGCATAAGGATTTTTATGTTGGTCATCTTCATGATGTTTTAACGAGAAGTTAATACTATGAATGTTTAAATAGGTGATAATTTAAGATAATTTAACAAACCACAATTTTATTATGTTTGGTACATAAATGACAAGTATTATCTAATTACATGCTTGGAATAGTAAGAAAATTATTTCCCATTTTAAATCTATTTGCTTCCTGGACCATAGGAGACAGCTCTTAAGAAAATTTAATAAATTCATTTCCCAAGCACTATGATATTAATTACTGCATTGCTAAACAATGAAAGAATTAAAGAATCATATAAAATTTGGCATATGCATATTAACAATCCATCACGAAGTGGCAGTAGCAGTGCACTCTAGGGGAAGGCCTTGAGGGAACCGCTTGCGATCAGTGCAGTAATTATAAATCATGTAGTTCTTCTGCACCCATCTCAGCTTCCTTTGACTGCTTGCGTCCAGTGTTTCCATTAACCACGCACTGCTCGGAGAAGAAGACGACGACGAGGAGGAAGGTGACAGGGAAGAACAAGAAGACTTGCCGGGGGACCAGATACAGGCGTTGGCGTTGAAGTTCCTGTACGAAGCAGTGAATGGAGCTCCGGCCCAATCAGTCTTCACCCGCCCGCCTTGCGTGGCCCAGTCATCGGCATTCCATAAGCTTGAGTAGATCCTCATTGGCTGCTTGTTCGGAAATGCCACTCCCCGTGAGTTTAAGTTCTTGAATACTCTTATCGGTATGCCATCGACGGAGAAGCTGAAGAGAAAAGGTAAAACATCAGTGTCAATCAACAAGGTAAGAAATAAATTAATCGGCAGTAATATTACAGTTTTTTTTTTCCCCTGTCGATGCTTACATAATTCTTTGGGGATTCCAGAGGATGGAGTACGTGTGGAAATCAGCAGTTGGATCAAACCATAGATAGAACTGTTGCTCTCGGTTGCCTTTCCCTTGGCTAAATACATTTGTATGAAGAATATAAGGCTGACCACTCAAGTTTCCCAGGAACTCAAAGTCTATCTCGTCATGGGTAGGCCCTTGAGACGACAACTGTGACAATGGGGAAATAAAATAAATTCCATGTTAGCATAATTCTAAAATGATTTAAGCTAGATGGTAATATCACACGTATGCATGTCTCATTCTATATAGAAATGTTTCTGCTGTTGATTCACATGGAAATGCAGAAGGCAATTGATAGTTAATTAGTATTGCTTACGTAGTATGTAGTAACAGTGCCAGCAGAGTTGCCGGGGACGAGCTTGAGCTGCATATCCATCTTCCCAAATAAATACTGGTTCTTGGATTGGAATCCGGAACCCGAAGCCTTGTCGAGGGAGAGAGTGAGACGGTCTCCATTGTTGAGTATCTTGGCACGCCCATCTCCCCATGTTATGTCAAAATCCCGATAGAAGTTGCCGGCATAGGCAAATACCAAGCAGCTAGCAAGAACAGAGAGTAGCATCGCCATTGAGGTCCGTGAAGCAGCATCATAAGAAGCCATGGAGCCAGAACAGAGGAGAGAGAGAGAGAGAGAGAGTAGTATGTATATGCTGTATTTTGGGAAATATTAGGCTGCAATTTATAGTTGCGGTTCCGTTAGGGGTAGGAAAGCTGGGGTTTGGATGGTTCAAGTCAAGTAGCAGAATAACCACGTTAGTACGCCGTGTCCAGTTGGCTTGAAAAGTCACCGTCAAAAACCGAAAAGGTATAGTCAATTTGCACATCCCTGCCACCGCCACACGGTTTTGATCGGCATGCCGTTAGCTGTTCTTACCACTTGTTTAATGTAAAGATTAAAAATTAAGTAAAAAATTATAAGTATTAAATAACTATTTAACATAATTTATTAACTTAATTTTTAGTATTAGCCATTTGATTAATATGAAAGCTTTTTTACTGAAAAATTATAACAGCCCTCTTATCAGCATGCTTAGAAATTTGCCCATCACCGTATGATTAAAAATAATTTAACATTCTAGGGCATCTCCTCCTGCAAATGTCATTTTAATTAAGTATTGATTTATTTTTTTATCCTCTGAGAAATAAATATAGAAAAAGTAAAAAAATTTAATGATTATAATTATAACTACTTTATCGCCAAGACTTGATTTATTCTGTCGTGTTTATTCGTAGAAATAAAAATAAAAATAAAAAATGTGAAGCATGAGATTGAGGTTTCGACAACATAACGTTTGCTTTCATTTGGGTTGTGTTTGCTTATCAAACACCCCGTAACTACTAGGCCGCATAATGCACCCATAACTACCAGCGGTTGGATCTTGGATCCATTTGAAACTACTAATAATTTTATTTTGAGATTTCAGCTGACATTATTTCATATTTTTGTATAAATAGCATGCATGGTAGCCGGTGAAACAACCTTAATCTAACGGTAAAAGGAACTCCTACGCTTGTATGTATAGAAAAACCTCTTAATTTCTCGTTATTGACCTCCTAGGCCAATTGGAGGGGTTATTATGATCCTTTTGTTGAAAAATGGTATTCTATCTATCTAATAATTATGTTTAAAAGTTTCCTAAATAAGTGGCAGATATTAAATATCCATTTCAACCACTTGGTACAATCTATATCATTTATTTATTTATTTAATCATTATATAAATATAGGAGGCTATAAATGTTTCTTCTCTCTATAAATGTTTTTAATCCATGTAGAACTTAGTGACGTATCTATTTGTGCTAGAGGGCCCTCGAGATTTTTCCTGGTATTTGGACGGTAAATCAAATATAGCCTTCTCACATAATTTATACCCAAAGTTAATTACAAGAAATAAAGCTCAATATATAAAGCATGGTACCCAGAAAATTAATAATAAAGTGCTGTTTGTGAACGAGTTCAAAGTGCAGGCCAAATGCTAACCTCTTCATTTTTCAAGTAAAAGCAGCCTGATTTTGCCCTTCTTCTTCAGTAATCCTGCTTCATAAGGAGGCCGACTCTACATTGAACTTCCATCTGGCCCAAGACTTGCAAAGTTATACATGGGGCTTTGCCCAAGCCATATATGGGGGATGGGGGGAAGATCCTTCTTTGCAAAGAAGACTTGGTATTCTCAGCACAGAGTATTATTGTCTCTCATTTCTCTACATGAATCATTGATGCGTGCTTGGAAATGTTGATGGTAAATACCCTGGTCAAGTGCTCTCTATCTGCAAAAATGTGTACCGATCCATCAATTCTTTCATAATCAATCTGCAAGGATAACTGCAACAACAATAACAAACAGCCTTGAATGAAATCAAAAATGTTCAGGTCAACATTGAGTTCTTTCAGCTGCTCACAACAAAACAGAATCAGGCTCACTGACTAGATGCACCAACAGATAAATGTAGACACCATACAATTAAACATAATTTCCTCCCACTTCCACAAGATCTCACTCTTGGAAATAGTAAAAGAACGCAAATGATATGTCAATATACAGTTCAAATTATGAAGAATTGATATGACAGATCATTTACAGCACACAAAGACATCAATCTCCCCTCGACAAACGATAAGCTGTTGATGCCATTGAAAAGGCTTCCTCTTTTTTTTTTAAGATGAATCAACCAACACCAAGTGCATCAAATCTTTCATGACTCAAATTGCAAAGAAACGGACATAATAATATTTTTGTGGAATGCAATGGAGTAAATACCTATAGAGGGTGCAGTTATATAGAGTATGAAAAACAGAAGAAATAAGCATTACCAGGTGAGCAGTTGCAAGATAGAGACGGGTATCATATTTCCCCTCTATAACCTCCAGATCCAAAATAATCCCTTCTGGAGCTAGCAATTTGCATGCTTTTCTGATGCTCCAACTTGGGGCAATTTTGGATTCGGTGACCGAGCCCGCCACAATAGGCGCAGCCCTTTACTCCACTTGCATTGGCAATTGCTTCAGCCTCTTCCATTGGATCATTCAGCTCAGCTAACACCGGCGGAATCCTCTGCTTTGCCTCTTGCAGTAGGTGCTTCAAGTCTAATAACGTTGTTTCGCTCTGATTTCTGTTTATAAATGTTGTTGCAATTCCTGTCTTCCCACATCTTCCAGTTCGGCCAATACGATGGACATAATTTTCAATCTCTGCTGGCATATCATAGTTGATAATATGCTGAATGTCGGGAAAATCCAGCCCTTTTGAGGCAACATCAGTGGCAACTAATACATCTTTCTTCCCAGATTTGAAGGATGATATTGCATACTCCCTCTCCTCCTGATCCTTGCCTCCGTGGATAGCAACTGCTTCCACTCCTTTCAACAGGAGATACTCATGGATATCATCCACATCAGCTTTATTCTCACAAAAAATCAAAACGGGAGGTGGGGTCTTCTGCAAGCATTCCAGAAGATAAACAATTTTGGCTTCTTGCTTCACGTACTCAACTTCTTGAATGACATCCAGATTCGCCGCCCCTGCTCTTCCCACATTAACAATGACAGGCATGACCAAAGCACTTTTGGCAAAGTTCTGGATCTTCGTTGGCATGGTAGCAGAGAACAGGACAGTCTGCCTTTGAGCCTTAAAATGGTCAAAGACTTCTCTGATGTCATCTTCAAATCCCAGATCCACCAATCTATCTGCCTCATCTAAACACAGATACCTACAGAAATGACACCAACACAATCAGGGCCACTTCAATTCTAATGAGGAAACTATGGTACATGGACTAAAAGCTAAAGGAAATATGAAAACCCTAATGCAACAAATCCAAAGTCGAACACAGAAGCTGAATGACTCGCTCCATAAGAATTTGTTGTAACACGAGGACAGTATCATAGCACACAATGCCAAGTAGCTTGCTGTACAATATTCAAAACTGAAGTTCCAAATAAAGTCCTACTGTTGCAACATTCATGACAGAAAAATATCATCTGCAAAACAATTCCTACATCTAGCGATGCACATATATTAAGTTTTACCGAGCAAGTTAACTTTGATTCTCCATAAGGAAACCATTGTTTTCTGCAGTAATCTAACAAGGCTAAACCAAGCCAGAAAGAGATTAGAGCTCATTCCAATCATCGATGACAAATGGCATCCCCCTTAAATCCTGAGGCACAACTAACGCTGCCTCTTTTGAAGTTTCCCATGAATTCATCCCCAAAATCTTACAGTAATTAGCTCAACAATTAGGCCTTCTCATCTTCATCTCACACCTCCCTCTACTTCCTCCATTCTTCTCACTATCCAGTTTAGATTCCCCTCTATTACATATTTCGATCTCCCCAAAATCCTAGTCCCTAAAACCTGACATAGTTGCTTTGCTTCTGTAATATTCTTGGGAAATGATGTGTTTTATACAATGAAGAGATGTACAGTTGATAGAAATTTTAACAAATGCTCACATCTAGTCATGCCAAACCAAATTTGTTGCAAAAAGATCTGAACATTGCTATACCCTACTTTTTATGTCTCAGACAGCAACTGAATCAACGGCAAAAAGCAACAAATTAAGGAGCAATACCTACAGAAGAATTAAAATTAGAATGAAAATCCCAAATATAGCAAAAGCTTATATAAGCTAAGACTGTCAGGCAAATAACAAGTAGTCCTGCTCCAAAATCCCATCTAAAGGTGCAATTAATTGAATAAAGATGGCAATTCATAGGTTCCAAACACTTAAATTTCCCCAGATGGAACTAATTTACAAGAGAAATAAATAAACACCACCACACCTAGAGAAAGCCCTCCCAGCAGCAAGACCTTGAACTTTCATAGAAATGACTCAAAGTGCCAAATGGAAATTCTAACTTAATTTCCAACCACGATTCAGCTTCCCTGCTAAATTTGAAGCATTCTTGTGAGCATGTACTCATGCATTGAATCACAAAAATTTAGCACCTATAAAGCTAAGTCAAGAGAATAAAGACTAATGATTAGAAGATAAAGAACAAATAGATCAAGTTATTGGACAATAAACATGGATAATAAGACCCATACAAAAAGGAGAAACTCATTTCCAAATTCCAACAGATGAAGCACCATGACATATAACTGGGGAATATAAGTTACTACCTGCAGTTGTCCAGATTCATTTTCTTTTTGGCAAGCATATCTTTCAGCCTACCAGGAGTAGCAACAACTATATGCACACCCTTCTTCACAACCTCCAACTGCGATCGCATATCAATGCCACCAATGCAAAGCAAAGGCCTCAATTCTGGATATCCAGCCTCTCTCAACGGAGCCAAAAACTGCTCTACAACCTCAAATGTTTGCCTAGCAAGCTCTCTTGATGGACAAACAATCAACCCAAATGGTCCTTCTCCAGGAACAATAGGCATCATCACCTCCTCTTGCAAAGCCACCATGATCAAGGGCAGTACAAAAACCAGTGTTTTCCCTGAACCTGTAAATGCAATGCCAATCATGTCTCTACCAGCTAAAATCACAGGAAGTCCCTGGACTTGGATGGGTGTAGGCTGAACTATGCCCTTAGCTTTTAACTTCTTCAAGATAGGCTCTGGAAACCTCATGTCCTTGAAATTCTTGATGGGTGGGGGGATATCTTCACCATCTACAAGAATATGCCACTGCTTTCTTATGGCTTCAAATTGTTTCTTTGACATCTTTCTTATTGCCAATGGTGGTTTCCATCCAGTCAAAAGAGGCTCCGTGTAGGTTATTCCCTTGGCTAATTCACGGACAGACATAAGGGTCTTTCTGTCTGAAAGGTTCTCAATCATCTCTTTTTCTTGTAGCACAAGTTGCTCAGTGGGACTGGTCTCAGGAACATCACGCTTTAGTTGTGTGGCCTTAACAAGGAGGCTGGGCTTGGCTTCGGCAAGTTTTAATTTCTCAGATTCATCTTCCAGTGCAGAAGATTTTCCTTTACGCTGAAGGATTTTCTGAGCTTCCATTGCCCTTCGCTTGTGGACAGGAATGTATTCTACATAATCATCATCCTCTTCCATCTCTATGGGCACCTGGCTCACAAATTTTACAAATAACATAAGTTTATAAGATAATGAACAGCCAGAGAGGTGTTCGGGAGGATGGTGACAGGCATCATATAAATCTTCACCAGAAGGCTTAACAGTCAAGCGCAAAATAATCAAATTCAAGCATTCCACTAAAAGAAAGATGAAGTTCAACCAATTGTTTGTAACACAGATTGATCGTTATCCATTTAAAATAAAGTCCCATCAAATCCAGGAAACAGACTTGGGCAAAGCTGACAAACCTTTAAATCTAGATCGATACTACTTGGAATTTTTACTTCACACTTGTATTAGTGCTAAAGTCAGAGGGACTAAGGGACTAGTGAAACTGCCACGTTAAACATGTTCTATTGGCTTGCTAATTATTTGCATCACTACTACTTAATAAAGGGTGCATCTACCCAACACCCAAATCTTTGGGAAGCGGGTAGAAGCCGGGTATTCTGTCTCCCCTCATGTCTTTTTGTGAATAGGGGAATGCTTCTCTAGATGCCTGCAAAGGTGGATTAGTCATCCCAAAAGTGAGAAATTGGGGATTAGTCACCTTGCTTCTGCGGATGAGCTCAACTTGCTGCCTATTGAAAATATGATGGCAGTTGAGGTGTAAAGCGTTTGACCAATTTTCTTGAGAGAGAGAGAGAGAGAGAGAGGTCAATGCCAATAAAAGTCCTGGATACTTATAATTTCAGGAGGGTTGAAGACAAGTCCTTTCAGTAATGAAGTGATGTACTACCAAGGTATTATTATTGCAGACAGATTACAGCTTACAAAGTTACTATTTTGCAGACAGATTACAGCTTACAAAGTTACTATTTTGCAGACAGATTACAGCTTACAAAGCTGCTCTTCTTTGCAGTCCAAGTTTATTGGAGTTTTGCGTGCTTAAGGAAATTAAGGACTCATTTGGTCCGGGCCTGAGCTCACTGGGGTCACAGGCCCTATCTCTTGGGTATACATATGCAGACATAATGAAGGTGGTATGGGGGTCATATTGTCAACTATTTGGAATAATACTTTGCAACTATAGTATTATGCCTAATTGTGTTTCTTAGCCTTCCGTTGAGGTTAGTTCTTTGCCTTTTTCTGGATAATTTTGGGGATAATCTTTTTTTTTTTCTTTTTACTTCAAAAATGCTTTTGAGAAAAGCTATAGTATCCTCTCTGAAAACATTATTTTGAAAAAGTTCTGAAAAATTACAAAAAATACACGTAGCAACTTATAGAAAACCTTAATTATCTTTCCAGGATTTTTTGGAGGAATATCCAATTTGTAACCTTTTTCAATTTATCTGAATAACATGTATCCACCAATCGAAATATTGATTTCAATTTATTATCCTAAATGATACCTGAATTTTTCTAACAATTGAAGCCAACATGCTAGAGAAAATTCTAATGCTAATGAAAGACAACCACAACAAGAAATACAATGAATAATGAACAAATGTATCACAGTGCTCATGAACTGAAGACACTTCACTTATTTTCATATGGTATATACCTGCCTCCCCTTCCTCACCCCAAAAAGAAATTTGTTTTCTGGTTATTTGACAAAGTATATCTAAGTCCAATATTCCGATTTCTTATCAAGACATAAATAGGTTGACTTAATTTGGCCTTTTTCTTTCTTTTTCTTTTTCAGTTATTTGAACTTTTCATTTGCTAAATAACTATATCATCATAAACATCCATGTCTTTGATAAGATCAAGAGTGACAAAGCATCATGGCAAAGAAACAAGCTGGCTCCAGTAACCCAATATAGGTTTTACTCTAATGTATTTGATTTTTAACAGATTTCTTTTTTTGTTGCAGGATGAGGGTGGTTATCGTTTCTCATTCCCAATTTATTCTTCTCTAATTGGCTACTGATTATGTGCCGCCCCAAATCCAAGTCACCTAACCCGGCCATAACCAACCACGTGGAAACCCAAATCATAAACAACCTCATAAGTGCATCATTAAATAAAACATAATAATTATAACACTCATAATAAATTTCCCCGAGACAATAAATGTCTATAACATTAATATCCTAGGAATGCAATCCCGATAAACATATCCAAATAAAACCACAACCAATGGAACTAACTCTAGAACTTCTTATCACGAGCTTCTATCTCCAACATCGTCTCCATCTCGAATCTCCTCAACAATGGTACGATCTCTTCTAACCTACCAAAAACTCTCCACTCTGGAGCCAATAAAACACAATGGTGAACCAAATACCCAAGAAGTAAATAAATCAATAAAATAACAAAATGCAATATAGCATGTTGAAAAATAATATTAACATAAATAATTATATAAGATAAATCAAGAATTACCCAAAATTCAATGGCATGTCATATCCATGACTTAAAGGCCACACAACAACAAATCATTAGAGAAGTAAATTGGATTCCGCCGAAATCCGAGAATCAATAATGGTATAGGTTCTATTGAACCTATCTCAACAGAAGTCCCAACTATATAAGATGTCACAAAACCTCCTCGAATCTTATATGTCACTGTGAACCAGCATCCACTTGCCCGCCAACGGTTGGGTAAATCCACGAGGTATTGATTCTCGCAAGTTTGATAAAGGACCAACTTTATGATCTCATGATATTTGCCAGCTGAAGTGTACAAATACCAAATCCAATCCACACAAACAATATTCCTATCATCCCATTGAATAACCTAGAATAAGATTCATAAGCATTCCCATGATCCTCTGTGATACACGCCCCCATCAAGTACAGAATACTCATATCCACAACAAGTCAAACCCATCACCTCTTCGGTACAATAACCATTGATATCTCACGTATAATGTTCATAGTAATATAAGAATCCCTCCAAATGATCTCAATTTTCGGAATATAAATTTAATATCGGAAAAGAGTAGATCACACTAAAGTGCCATAACCTCCCATTTAACTCGACACCTTAATATTTTTATATGCTATCCTCAACTTAGCCATAGAGAATCAATAAAATCCACACATACTAATAAAATTACCGCAAAGAATAATAACCGGAATTTAGCAAGGAAATATATGAAAACTTAATTAACTGACCGAGCTTGAATATTTACCAAGTATACCAATCTATTTCAATATACAAGACCTACCCATCCATACAAAACCTACATGATTATTGCATGTAAATACCCACACATGGAAACACCCACATCCTAACACATGCATATATACTATTATTACATTAAGCCTGCCAAACACACAGGCACTTGTATATACCCACCACTAATATATAGGATTATATAATTATTACTTCCACACATTGTTGTACTAACCTACCGGCAAACACACACACTGCCTGTTTACTCGCACAACCATTGCCGATCGTATCTGCCAGATCCACATACACACACACACACACACACACACACGCTCACGCTCACTTATATACGTTCACACACTGCCAGCACTCATATATATATATAATTCTTACATGCATACACATGTACATCATTCGAACAATACATCCACATACATATCGCATACATTCTTCGCCCGAACACAGTGCCACGCACACAAATAATATTACTATACTATCTACTATGCCAAATTTATGCAAGGATACGCATACGTACATATAAATATACATACGTGCGGTACCCATACGCACTCTGCCGTTCCTGCTTCCACTTCGATTACCCATTTCTACGGCCACAAACAGAGAATGATGTTTTGCTCCGTGTCAATCCACCGATTATCACGGTAAAATAAGAAAATCCAAACTTTTATTTTACCTTACGAACGACACTGATGTTATATTATTAAAGCCTAAATTTTGCCTCCCAAATTAACAAGAAACCCTCAAATTTTCAAAATCCTTCGACAACAGAGCCAAGCTCTGTTTTTCTCTAGTGTTGCCTCGTAACAAAAATATGGCTACTTTCCATCAATTAAGGCACATAAGACATAAATCTGGAAGAAAGAATGAATTATTGTAGAATAATTGGGAGTGCAAGAGAAGGAAGATTTTCACTTGCTAGGAATGGAAGGTCACGAATTTTACTTGCAAGAGAGGGAAGAATTTTACTTGCCTGGTTTGCGACGACGACTGTAGCAACGGCGCGGAATAGCGGCGGTGGCGGCGGCTTCGAACAGTCACGGCGACACTCTATCCGGCACTGATTAACGACGGCAACGGCAACAATAACAGTAACCTGACCTTACTCTCTCTTCACCGAATATTTACGGACGACAAATAAACGGCCGACGATTGGATGAATGAGGAAAGGGGAACGGCCGACGGCAGCTGATAAAATGAAAAATAAAGAGAAGAAGAGGAAGAGGAAACGAAGCGGCGGAGTGGGAGCGAATGAGATCTGGTAGGGAAGAGAGGAAGTCGGGGAAAGAGAAAGAGACAGGAAGAGAAAATGGCAGAAGGAGAGGAAAGGGAGTTGGGGAAGGAAGCTTCGAGAGACCCAGAGAGAAGGAGAGAGAGAGCCATTTGTTATTATATTTATTATTATATTACCATTTAATAATAATAATGATAACGATAACAATAATAATAATATTAATATTATTTATTAATATTATTAATATTATTTATTATTAATTATTTAATAACACTGATTATTATTATTATTTATAATTATTATTATTTATTATTATTATTATTTTATCAATTAATATTATTATTTATCATTATATTAAGCCAATAACTAAGCAATCCGACTTTAAATATCAGGGCGTCACAGATTATGCCGCTCAAAGCGAATTTCTTTTATTTCCTAATCGGGTCTTGTTTAAAAAAAAAATAGAGGTAGAGAACTCCACCTTAGGGTTGACGTTAATCTCCGATCATAGCCTAATACTCAGAATTTCTTCAGCATCACACGAAAGAAAACATAGAAAAAGAGCTGGGAGAAGAGACGATCTTCGACATATAGGCAGCGCAAGCGTCGATCGAGAATAAAGCAGCGGAACGGCAACGGCGGCGACAAAACGTTGAAGGGCTACTTCTCCATGCAAAACTGGGCGGTCGGGAGAAAGAGGTGAAGTGAAGGAGGATGCTCAATGTTCTGTTATTACTCCGCACAGAGCCACAGAGAAGGTGACATACCTGCTGTGTGGATCACTCCGTGCCAAACCTGAGCTGTGTCTACTGGTTTCTTATTCAACATTTGAAGAGTGTAGCGCTCGGGATGGAACGCCGTACGCTGCATCACCAAGGTCTCTTTCTAACTCCGTCAAAAGAATCTATATTTGAAAGATCTTAATTTTTTTCCTGAATTTTGTTTTTAAGCTTTTGGTGTTGATTTTGATTAAAATGTCAAATTTATTAATATAATAATATATAGGTAAAATATAACAAAAATTATATAATATATATATTTTTAAAAAAAATTTTAATGTCCATATTATTATGTAAAACTGAAATGTGATAAAACGGAAATGTTTTTTTTATACAGAGTATTGAAATATAAGTTTAGAATAAAATTGGAAAATAAATTAAGAATCGTTGTGTGTGTCAATTTCTTGTGAGATTTTACATAGCTTATTTTCTGTTATTGTGCTGCCATGCGTGATCTCCCCGGAATGAGCCAAAGCAAGAAATTAGCAGAATATCGCATGCAAGTTCCACCTGAGCATATAATTGGCAGATTTTATGGGCAAAGTATAATATCAATTCCAAAAAAATAAATGATTCGTATAATTGCTTTGAATAGACGAATATTGAATATTCATACAAAATAGCACGGTAAATAATTTGAATATTCTTTTCGGTCATATGCAAAAGAAAATTTGCATGTTGCATGAGAGTGGCATAGTGGCTCAAAACCCTAGTTAACAGTTTCACAAGTGTATAGAATTAAACAACAGGATGTTCAATAAAACTAAAACTAATCCTAGTCGGCATATGCTGAGTAAATTAGCACTGCAGAGTTCACAATTTTCAAACTAAGAAAAGTCATGGTCTTGTATATTCTCATGCATGTCACACTATTACTGGCTGGCCGTGTGCCATTGTGGGTATGTGGGGCCAATAATTTCTCTCCATATATGGCATAGAAGCAACAAATTATGAGCAAAGTTCAGAAATTTAGCCAGTGGTCTCAGAAATTGAAGCAAGCACAAACTCTTATATCAGGAAGGAAAGCTGAAGCTGCCAGTGGAGAGTCAACATGAGAGTAACATGGCCATGCCCACAATCTATGGTCTCGTTTGAATTTGCCAAAGGACTGGCGAATGGGAAAGAGTGTTATTAACGGAGCATATTTTGGATGTCAAAATAAAAAAATAAAAGATGTGAAATATTAGAAAAAGAAGAATTATCCATCCTCTAATGGAGGTGAAAGTTGAAATTCACCATAGATAATGTAGCAATTACAGAGATTTTAATGTAAATACAAGGGCATCCGTTCCTTACTGTTGCTCAAGGAAATCAAGGAGAGGGAAGGAACCACTGAGGGTTGTCCACATTGCTATATGCCAATAACGATTTCAAAAAACTCATCCAGTAAGTTGCTCTTTCTAATTGATCAGGAATAGCTGCTTTCAAACATTTTGATCAGCTTGCTCAATCGATTGGAACCTCAACTTCCATTTTCAGGTCTGAATGCTCCAGAATCTGGAATGCAACCAAAGCCTTGATAATGATATTCATGTTATAAAGAAATACATTGCAGTCTAATCCGGCTGATCAAGCCGATTGTATACTACATAGGCAAACTGTGCCTGTCGATAGTAAAGGACACAGAAACTTTCCTTTCCAAATGAAGCACCATGCAAGTTAACGGGTTATCAACCATATAAATTAGCTTATTGAATCTTTTTTCCTCTAACTCATTGCCAAATAGATCTTATATCCTTGAGAAAAATCTGGATTGAAAAGGAACAAAACAAACTCTTTTTGCAGACTTCTTCCTTGAAGAGTTGGATTTTGAAAATTTCATGCACACCAGCATATGCAAGAGATCCTCATGCAGTGAACAAAAACTCACAGACATGTACATGGAACTTAAGGCTTGAAGAGAAATTGAACAAGCTAATATAAATGGGGCAATGTATACCGCACAGAACATAGATCACACCCATTCTAGCACCTCTTTTACTGAAATATTTGCTTTGTCAAAAGAGAATCAGGAAAGATATTATACACATTATTCTCAGACCCAGTTTGCCAGCTAGGTTTCCAGCTGAGATTTTTTTTTCTGGATTTGCAGAATTGATCAATGAGGAAGGTGTGTAGCAAATGAAAGAACTACGTCAGTTCAACAGGTGAGTAACTTGGACAATTGACAACCCTTGTACATGCCACTGAAAAGTTAGTCACTGAAAGCACGAAAAAAGGCGTTTACTTGTCTTCTCTTTCAATGGTTAAGATGAGAGTCCCAGGTCGGTTACAGGCAGGGGCAGATCCAAGTTTTAATGGGGTCAAAAGGAAGATTAGATTAATCAATTGAAAACCCTCATATTGTTTTGAAGATTCACAATCTTTATATCAGAACCACTCCCACTAGCACTAGATCGAGTTTGAGATGAATTTTGCAACGTATGAGCATTTCTTTTAAACTACATATCCATAATTCAACTGTAGAAAATAATTAGTAGAAATATTTAGTTTTCCAAAAATCATCACAAAAAAAAAAAAAAAAAAAAGAATCAGGTCAACAAAAAGCAATCACAGCTTCTAAATATCAACCAATGTGAATTGCAACACGGAAATATCGAACTTTCTATCATACCCTTAAAAGTGATTGTATTCTCAAGGATAGGAAAAAAAAAAAGGAAGAAAAGTCGCAGGCAGATACTTTGCCCCCCTTTCTCTTTTCTTCTCTACAAATTAGGTTCTTCAATTTATACAAATAAATCATGCCAGTAAAAAATGAGAGGTATCACATGCAAGGACTTTCGGCAATCATTTCTTCTTCCTGCTATGTTTACCCTTTTTTTTTTTTTTTTTTGTTTCCTCACTCTTCGCATTTTGGTTTTTTCATTATGAAATATTGATCGTATTTCTACCTCCAAATTCTTGAAAATCACATTATGAGCTCGGATCTAATTTTCCAATAGAAACAATAAAGACAATGGCTTGTAAGTAGATAGAAATGGAGAAAACGGAAGCCTACTCGATCTTCAGATCGAGGAGCTATCCAATATTTTCTTGCATTCGAATGATGCTTTGCGCTTGAAAGATGAAGATTTGGAGCAAATAAATGAGCAATACAAGAGTTAGGGTTACGATAGAGGGGAAGGGAGGGATTTTTTATTTAAAATTTTTTCTGGCAATGCCGATAAGAAAGTTTTGAAAGAATGTGGTCGTTAGTAAACTGAGAACGCGAGGGAGAGGCCGTGTTCTGTTGTTCTCATTTTTATTGTCCTTCTGTTCTTAGTTTTCCTCTATTTTTCAAGATTATCAATTGAGTACAGAGTCAATAAAAAATTGTCAATTTTGTCAATAAAAAGTTTCAATGGAGTGAACTGACCCCACTTGTAAGTTGTAATACCATGGGCTTCCCCTGGATACAAGCAAGGTAACAGATGCGATCAACAGTTAAGAAGACTTTCATTCACAGGACTGTGGATCCATATACGAATCCAATTTTTAAGCTGCTCTTGGATGTTGTATAAAAGGAGGCACCGAACTTGTTAAGAAACAAGCATGTTAAAAAAGGATGGATGTTGTAAACGATTGGGTTTGATGAGCTTAATGCACACGTTTCTAGAATGTTCTAGGCTTAGAAATGGTTTCTAGAATGTAATCCTAAACTGTAGTATATAATCACCACCATGCCAATTTCCAAAGAACAAAAGCCCAAAGTGACCTCTCCTTCCTTGAGAAGGCAAGAATCTTCCACAGAAGAATTTCTACAAACCAACTTGAAGAAATTAGACACAAAGAAGGATATCAACAAAGCAAACATCGCAGAAAGTAGAAAGACTCCCTTGCCACTTCAAAAGGATATGAAAACAAAGAAATGCTTGACTACAATCCCTGCCTTCAAAGGATGTCAACCCAATATAGACGGCCCTCAAAAGAAACACCCAATAGACCACTGTTAGGAACCCGCCAATTCTTAGTAGTCCACAATTGACTAAAACTCCCACCTTTTTTAAGTTCAGCTCCCAGGTAATACACCAGAAGTCTGGAAACTCAAGCATATCATCCTCGGTATTAGTCAATGAAAATATTACTAAATGCTTCAAGTCAACTCAGGTGTAGATCAATGAAAAACTGGTATGGCCAAAAGTTAACTAATCCTTTCCAAGGATAGAGGTTAACATGTAACTTCTCTGAAAAGTGAAAACTCATGGTCAAGGACACCTTCTCAAAGTGTGCAAAATGATGATGGATAATTGTCCCTGCCTTCACAATGTAACAAATTTAATGCTCATTAATCTTAAGAGAGATTAAATATGGCATATTCATTTTAACTTGATGGAAAATATTTTATGGCAACTTTGTACTCCGATCTATTGGTATCATCACATCTAAGAACCTTAATGAACATGTGAAGTAACTCATTTGAAAACTCAGGCAACCGAGAAATCTGCAGGTCAGATGAAATTTGTGTCAGGTTGAGATGGACTTCCTCTCTATAACTACAGGCTGGGTCAAGTCATTTAAAAGGTTGTATCAAGAAGTACAATGTGATCATAATGAATATCTGATCAACAATTGGGTCAACAAAAGGCAACACGCATAAGAGTATTCCACTGTCTATATCTTTTAATAAATGCTAAAATTGATTCAAACCTTGAAATTCATTAAAAAAAAATCCGCAAGAAATATGACTCAACCTGATGTATATGAACTAAAGAAATCCCTTTGGAAGGAAGAAATCCTTTTGAAGGTAGATGCTAGTGTCAATAAAATTCCTATTTTCTGAAAAGAGGAGCAAGACTTCAATTGATGTTATGCAGTCCTTAAGACCTTGTCCAATGTACCACTGTAATATTAAGTTGAGGGACAGTTACCTTGATGAAATCATCCAACAGCAGATAAGATTCTCTCGTATAACCAGCTTCCAGCAACACCTGGGTCAGGACATCCTATGATGCAAGGTAAATGAAGTCAATAACTTATTACATGAAGGAACCCATGCATGCCCATTTACAACATTGCAAAAATACCTACTTATGAACCCAATCAATTAGTGTGGAACTCTGTAGCATATATTTTTTTAAAAAAATTTATAAGTTTCAGATAGGGTCACATCTTAAGTGATCAAAACTCTGATAATGGCTATAGGTTGATTCATATTAACTTGACTTTCATGTTGCATTACTAAAATATAGTAAAGTATTCTGACTACTAGGGAGGACATAATTTAGGAACTAATACTTGATCCACATATGGTTTCATCAAATAGTAAAAACATAAGCAAGTGGAATTTTGGTCATACCTCTCTTTGCTTGTCAGACATGGATGAACCAGTCAAGTCGTGCAGTACTTCTAATATATCATTGAAAGTCACCTTCCCATTACCATCTAAATCATAAACCTTGAAAATCACTGAGAGATATGGTCAAGCAGTATTGTTAGTAAACCATCTAGCAATACATAAATTTGTGTTTCCAAGAGACTTTTCTAAAGATTTACTGAGAAGTTATTTTATGTTGACTTTGTGGATTAAAATATCAAAATCATCATTGGTCATGGCCGTATTGGTATTGGATGTCAAGGAGATAAATATTTTTCTCATGCCTACATCAAAAATTAGTTATATTCAAAAATTTAACCATCTTTTATCATATCTTTAAATATTTAAAGAGTTTTAGTTAATTTAATCAAAATTAGAACTTCATATCCTGCTAGATCATTGAAAAAACAACCCACAAATTTTATCTATACATGTTTTATATATTTAAGAATATGGATTTAGACTTCTTAAAAAAACTTACAGATATTGGAAAGCACATCACCCAGTGATGGTGAGATCAGCATAGCACCACTAGCAGAATAAAAGATCTATCTTAATGACTAGGCCCTTCAACAGATTTTATTCTTAGAGCCTTCTAAAGGGAACAAAAAAAAGTACAATGTCACCTTCTGCATTCATATGCTGGACCAAGACTTCATTTTTTCCCTTCGGAATCACTGGGTAACCAACCCCAACACCCTTTTCAAATATATACTGATTGGTCCGGTTTCCAACGAGCCAACCCAAAATCCGGCTTGTGGAAGAAAAGCGCCCAAGGAACACCAGCCCAGTAAAGGCTCCATGAAGCCCAAGGCCCAAAGCCGATAGCAGTTGGCCCAAGCGGGTTAGGGCGAAGCCTTCCAGCTGGAAACGGGCAATTAGGACTACATAATGCTGCCCCATGATCTCCTCGACAGCACAGCGCGAGCAAATAGGCAGAACCTGCTATAAGACGGCCACGACAACTGTCATAATAACCCAACAAATATCTACAAAACATTCACCCGCACAGCATAGCACACCAATATGGCAAGCACAGCTCTATAATATTTTCAGAAATACAGCAGTTACCATTTGCAACCACCTATAATTACTGAGACAGCTCAGTATACCTACACAGCATCAACCGTGAGCCCCAAGGTAGGCTACACCAGATCCAGTATCATAAATACTCCTTTACCTCTATGAAGGAGGGCGACTTTAGGCTCAAAAATGTCCCTAAGACTAGACTTCAAGGCACCCTCCAAATCCTCAAACTCACAGACGCGACGAGACGCCACCGGCCACCCTCCGATTAGTGCATCTCTCTCTCAAAGCCACTCTACTATGAATGCAAGCCCATCCAAAAACTGCTCCACGTCGAGCGCACCTGTCTCTAAGCTGCTCCCTATCGAGCGCACCTTTCTCCCTAAACCGCTCCCCATCGAGCACATATCTCCCTCTCTAAGCCACTCCCCAATTGAGCGCACCTCTCTCTTTAGACCGCTCCTCACCAAGAGCACTTCTCTCTCTAAGCCGCTCCCATCAAGCACACCATACGGAGCACACCATACGGAGCCTAACCCTCTATCAAACACTCAATTCCTCAAACATGCATCTATACGTTATTCTCACATCCTCTCATTTTTCCATCCAATTGAAAAAGATTTTTGAATTAAGTATCGGAGAATATACCGGGAAGCGAATCCTACCATCCTCTGACTTTTTATTTGTTAGTTGTGGTGTGCACGATCCAGATTTAAAATAATAAAAACTAGACCCGCTTCAGTTCAACCTGTCAGGCAAGATCAGGCAACTCCCTAATTCGTTCAATAATTTGGATCCAAAGACGCATCATATATAATCAAACATATTTGGTACAGATACTGTTCCAATTGACACATGTACAATAGGAAGCATCTGAAGTCTAATAAGCAATAAGCCAAAACTGCAGATCTAAGTTAGACAATGTGGGGCATGAAATTACAGAGGCAATCTGGTTTGAATACGACAGATAAAAGAGTGAGGAGGGGAGGAAATTTCTTATACATAGATATCTGAGGCTATGAAGATCAATGGAATAGGAATGTGGTCAGCAGGAGAGCTTGGATAACCTGCATTGAACCAATGGACAATTCCCTGAGCAAAATAAATCTCCTGAATTCCAAACACCAAGATCAAACAGCCAAAATACAGAACTACTCTAATCTCATATATGGGTTGATGAAGAAAGGGAGTTGAAGGAACACATCTGAACTAAGCCTTGGAACATTTTTTTTTTTTTCAAAACAATCAGAAAATTTATCGAGGAAGGCAAATAAATTTTGTTGAACCTCATATTGAGGGCTCTACTCTGCAGTTATATCAAGGTGATACTGACGAAGGCCTCACTTATTGGAAAAATTGTCTAGTGTGTTATGCACAGTGAGAAAGTACCAGAAATAGCATCATGAGTAAATGGATTAAGAGGCGATGGAATTTTATTGCTGAACCTAAGCTCAATATGGACAACCATGGCTTCATATAAACAATTTAATTATCAAGCATATGTGTATAATGTTATGGAAAAAGGTCCGTTGTTTTTGAAGGCTACAGTGGATCAGCTCCAATTGTTTTAAGGCAACGGTATACAAACTTTTGCTTTCACAAGGAAGTGCTACCTTCTATTCCTGTGTGGATTAAGGTCCCACAGTTAGGTCTCCTGTTATGGACATATATTCAGAGAAATTAGTAGCAAGCTTAGCAGACCTATTTACACCGGAAAGCTTATTGCCTCAAAAGAGAGAGCATCTTTTGTTAGACTTATAATTGAAATGGAAGCTAAAAGTCCCTCCTCGAAGAAAAATGAAGGCAAGCAGCCTGACCAGATCAAGAAGTTACAAAGCTTAATATTGTGTATGAACAAAAACCCATCCAATGGTTGGAATCTAAAAAGATAGGATATGAAAGAAAATTACAGAACAGGCAATGTAGTGAGGGTGTAGTGGAGGCCAAAATCCCAATGTGATCCTAAAGTTCCTGACAAGGAGGATTGGATACAAGTCTCACATAAAATGGGCACTTCTTCTCAAACGGTTGCTGACACATCAAAGCAATTTCAGTTAAGAAACATAAATGCTGGCAGCCATGCGGTGTGAGAAGACTCTAGAGAAAACTGTAGAGTAGCACCAAGTACATGAGGAACGGTTAAAAAGAAAGGTGTGAGTGTTTAATGGGGCCATGGGGATGGTTTGCATAAAGACCATCTTGCAAAATATAGATAGGTATTATGAATATAACTCCCATAAGAAAAATGAAGTGAGACAATTCAGAAAATTGAACAAAATTTGGCTGCTAGGTCTGTTGGAAACCAGAAGCTAACAAGCTCAGGAAAATTTTCCGAAAAAGAAAAATAAAAATAAAACACTTGTGGAAGTTTAGAGTTTCTGTACAATAACCATTGGGCTCCAAAAGCATTTATAAATCATTCTCAGACAAAACTCAACTATAACTAGACTCCGTTTCCATTTTTATTTTTCTGGTTTTATTCGCTCTTTTATTGGTTTTCAAGCACTCGTAGGATGCCTGATGAGTCAATTGTAATTAGTTTTTCTCAGTTGCTTAATTCTGATAAGCAATCCTTGATATTGAAATGGAAAAAAAAAAACACAAATAATCAGGATGGAAAAGGAAAACACTTACGCTCAATTTTATGCTCCATAGTCGCTTTGGAACTAAATGCAGACAAGAAAGCCACAAAGTCCTTAAAATTCAAACCATCCACCATCTTAAGCAACCTCTGCAAAAACTCATGACCCCACATTGGCAATATAATCAATTAACTCAACGTCATAATCCAATGACCAAAGCGGAAAAATCAATTTTACCAAAAAAGTTTTCGTCGATTCAGTTCTCTACTAACAAATAGAGAAATTGGATAAACGAGGAAACTACTCTGAAAACATCTCACTCACTTAGTCCCTATTTGATAATATAAAAATTGATGTCAAATAAATTACTTTGGTATTAAAATTGATTCAAATTACAGTACAAGATAATAATATCTTTATCACAATGTCCAAACATAGTTTCGACACTTTCCCATGGAAAAATTAGCACATTATTCACAAACCTATTACAGAACATTCCAGCTTATCCATACCTGAGACAATGGGTTGAGTGCGAACTCCGGCACTGACAGGAATTCATCGGCCGAAATAAACCCTTTCGCATTCCGGTCAAGCTGACAGAATCTTTCATACAAAGCGACTATTTCTTGCTGCGTGACTGAATCCCTCAAAAATAAAATAAAATACAAAATCATATCAATCAATTGAAACTATCGAAAATATATAACAATTTTACAAGCACAAAGATGGGTTTACTGGAGAAAGAAAGGATGGGGGGCGGGGAGGGGAGACTCACATAAATCTTTGCAGTGTTCTTGAACTTCTTCAATATCGTACTGAGTAAGCATCGAAGAATTGAAATTGCCCATTTGTTGTCTCTATCCGTAGCAGAATGATTTCAAATTCGTTTGCAGAAATTGAATCTAAAATTCTACCCAAAAAAACAGCAACACTTCTCGTAAGTTATATTCGGTTCGTATTATGATGACCACAATCTCGCGGAATACGAAGATGATGAAAGTTTTACTTTCACCAAAAAAAAAATGAATTGGAAACTTGGAGTTGCAGGGGAAGAGAGGAGAGGGGGGGAGGAAAATAGGAGAATTACAAGTGATCGATTGGATTCGGTTCGCAAGTAAAGCTTGGCATAAAGACAATAATGGCAGTAGGCCAGAGCAGAAAGAAGGCTTCGACTCAACGGAACGCGAAACGATACTACCATTCCCGGTCTGCCACTCCCTCTACCCGTACATTTTTTTGTGGGATAGTCGTCATAATATTAAATATTACTTTTTTTTGTTCGGTCGTCATTTTGCATCGCCTAATCAATACAATTTAATAAAATACAAAGTCATAGGAGTATTAATTTTGTAACATAGTATTTTAAATAACTCCTTTGTATTAGGTGCAGCTCAAAACATGTCAACCTAATCTAAAGTTGAAATAGGGTCAAAATATTAATGGCTTAAATATGAGAACATTAGATTGATAAAATTTTTTGAATAACGGCCATATAAATCATTAAGTAAGATATTTAATCTTAACAAGCAGTCACAGTCAATAAAAAAATGATAACTAGCAAATGACTCAATCCAAAAACAGTAGAAACGATGTCATATTAATATCCATATGTTTTTTTTAATTTATTCAAAGACAGTAACACTCTAAAAATAACGTTTTCAAATCACTATTGTGAATTACCTTTCAACACAGGTAATAGTTTCGAGAATTGACCAACTAGTTAAGACTCCGATTATAAATTCAACTCTTCCCAAATCAAAGAAAGGGACAGGATAAATTCGAAAAAAAACTCAAGTAAAGAGTGCACTCAATGATAGTAAAACCATGTTCTCCCAATTTACACTCATTTTCATTCTCTTTCAATTCAAATTTTCATTTCATATTTTTCTATTTCTTTGAGAAATACCATTGATTTGAGCGCTGAAAAATATATTGGGGATAAATTTCGTATATCTAACCGAGTGATTAACCCGACACACTAATTTATGCGACTATAACATCCCGAATTTTCGTTTAGATTATTTTAATATTGATTGTAATTTTAAGTAATTTGAATATGATAAAAATTAATTAAATATTATCAATTTCTAGAGAATATTTGAATAAGTCAATTCTTGCTTGAGGCGTACCAGCGTTGGTGCACCGGTCTTGGCACTCGGGTGCCGGTTGAGAAAAAAAGAAATAAATGGTAAATAAATAAGAAAAAGGGGAAAGGAAAAAAATGAACAGGAAAAAAAGAAATAACAGAGAAAAAAAATATAAAAAAGAGAAGGGGGAGGCGTGTGGTAGAAGCAGAATAGGAAAGAAGAAAGAAAGAGAAGAAGAGAGGGGAAAGAAAAAAGAGAAGGAAAAAGGGAGAAAGAGAGGGAGGAGGCAGAGGCACAGGGAAGTGGTAAAAAAAAGAAAAAGAAGAAGAAGGAGACTGAGAGCAGAGAAGAAGGGAGTCACTCGAAAGGAAAAGAAGGAAATGGGGGGCGGAGAGAGGGGGGGAAGAGAGGAAAAGGGAGTCATCAGGAGGAAGAGAATGAAAGGGGAGAAAGAAAGTGAAGTTTGAGCATTTTAAAGTATTTTTTTATCTGATCTACTTGATATAAAATCATAATAAGTATCTATAATCTTTATCTTTGATATGATTTTGTTTTCATATGATCATATTTTTCTAAGTTAAAAATGCGAGAAACGTCTTTGAACTAAGAAATCGGCCCAAGAGGCCCAAAAGCCTAATTTAGTCCCTTAAATTAGACTGGGCTAACAAGCCCAAGAACACAAGTTGGTGTCCCAAAAGCCAAAGGAGATGTCTCAAGAGCTTATACGACATCCGAGGCATGAGGGACAAGAAAGAAGACCGAGAACCTCAGAAGTTCCATCAAGCCTCATATTAGTCCGAGAAGCCAAGAAAGTACCCGAGGACCCTCCATGAAGGGCCAAAGATCCTCCGAAAGACAATCTCCAAGAGTTGCCTTTTTCAATGAGTCCACGAACTCATAAAAAGACAAGACACGCCACCCAGGGACGAGGACTATCCCATACACGGCCGAAAGCACCAACTAAACAACTTCGCCGATTTCCAAGGGACCTACGGCTTTTGTTTGGAGTTATTTTACATATTGACGTGCTTCCCGCACGCGCCATCATTTTGACAAGTAACGGCACCTTTGCAATGATCAACAAAAATTAATTAAACAATTTCTCCTATAAATACCTAGCAGAGGCTCTTGCCTAAAAAAAAAAAAACCCTTTTTCCGACTCTTTTTCCTCCTCTTTCCTAGAGAAACTACGGAGAAAAGAATATTTGAGCGAAAATAAGAAAAATCTAAATTGTTGTGAAGACTTTCACCCATAGTGAAGCCCAAGTGTTGGTTTTTGCATTTAAGAGGAGGTTTTTCACGTAAAACCCGGTGTTTATCTCTCTTTCCCACATCTCATAATCCCAAACACTCACGATTGACCGCGAAAAAATTGGCGAAATAAATGATTTAAAAGCTCACCACTTCCTACCCTTCCACAACAACAAAATAGAATGAGCGGGCAAGGCAAAGACGTCCACCGGGAAAGTGCCTCCCAGGGACGGGATGAGTGGCGAAAAAAGGAAAGAACCTCTTAGGTACCCTCCGCGATAAAAAGGAGCACAGAAATGCCGCCGCGCGCGCCCAGAGCGAAAAACGAATGGACTACCCTAACAAAAAAAATGACCAAGCCCCAACGAAGAGAGGAGGCTTTGGAAGACGTCTTCGGACCCAAGAAAGTGGCGGGAACGAGAAGGGAACGGGGAAGGAAGAAAAAGAAGACCTATGGAGCAAAAGCGAGCCCGAGCGAATGGATCTTGGAGGAGACGGGCCATTAGGCTACCCTTCTTGAGTCGCTCACTAACAAAAAGAGAAGAGAACGATGGCTCAAGGCGTTGAAGAAAGAAGGGCGGGGTGGGAAGGCAAAGACACATCCTCGGTAGCGGTGCGGCGGCAATGGAAGGCTATCTCAATCGAAGAAGAAAGGAGTCGGTCACGCCGCTCTAGAGGGTGAGCACGGACCAAGAAAGAAGGCATAGAGCATAACTACCAAAAGGCCACGACCGGCGAGGGAGCAACAAGAGAGATGCCAAGGCCCAAGCATGCGCCAACCAGGGCTCAGGGGACTAATATAACCAGAGGATTCAAAATGGCCTTGAATGGCACCCAATGTAACACGTATACATGAATGAAAGCGTCCCTTCGTTGTGTCTATTTTGATGTATTCTTATGCTCCCTCATCAACAATAAGGCAACTCACAACTCGAACTCCAAAAACTCGGCTCTACCCGAGCGGCCCCAGTGGTCGAACTCCAAAAACTCGGCTGTACCCGAGCGGCCCCAGAGGTCGAACTCCAAAACTCAGTTTGTGCCCGAGTGGTTTCAAATTTTCCGAGCAGAGGTTCCAAAAAAAGAGCTTTGGAGGTTGAATTTTTTTGCCTTGAAAGCGGCTCGGAGAGGTCGAACTCATCCGGCGGCCTCGGAGGTCGATATCAAAAGATCGTAATAAGGTATTTATAATCGTGCCGAGCGGCCCCAGAGGTCGAATTTTAAAAATCTTTTTGTGCCCGAGCAATTCTGCAGGTGAATTCCAAAACTCTTCGGCTATGATTTAATATCCATTGATAGGTTAAAGGTTAGAGAATCCTAAGAGGATCACACACTCAAAAATATTTCAAAAAAAAAAGAGAGCAACAATGACAAACAAGACAAAAGTCACGATTAGTTTTATAAAAATAAATTTGTGTACAATGTTATAACAAAGAAAGAAAAGATATGTTTAGGGAGCCCCTCTTGGCTCCCTTCTTCTCGAGCCTCATGATGATGTATGATCGACTCCTCGAGCGTAAGAGGTTCATTCGAGGCCCCGCCAAGGGGACCCGGTGAAAAGGCCTCCCAACAACGTCGTATAAGTCTCCTGCGATTTTGGCGTTCCTAGGATCGAGGGCGGCCCACGAGAACCCGCGGGACGGACGATTGCAGCACTCGGCGGCACATGATTTATGAATGGCGCGCCATCTTGATGCACGGGGACGTCCTCAACCTATTTTATCCCGGAGGAAGTTTAGCTTGACGGTGTCCTTCAAAAAACTTTATTCTGTTTCAGCCAACTTCGCTTGACCGTTGCGTATATTTTGACTCCATCTATCATCCTACCAGGCTCACTACCACCAAGCCGCAAACAAAAAAAGCCCATCAAGACATGGGCAACTGGGAGGAAGGCAAGGAAAGGAAAATTTCGAAATAATTTGGCCCGTTTCCCGTGGGCCTTAGAAGGCTGCAGATGCCTCCTGCGGGTCACTCTCAGGCGCCGCGGGTACCTCCCCAGACACAAGCTCCACGGCTATAAAAGGCACCAAGGAGCCTGGCCCAACGTCAGCATACCCGAGAAGCTTAGACGGATGATCAACTGGTTTGCATTGGGGTTCAAAACTCAAGGGACATGGAAATATCGCCATTTATTATCCCCCTCGGCGTCCACGACGGAGTTCCCAATTCCCATTCAATATCAGAGACATGGTACGGAGCTGGGGAACAAGATCATCAGGAGGAGGAGGACATTGGGAGCTTTGTGCACGATCTCCCAGTGACTCGGTGAGAGGATCAGCTATTAGGACGAGTCGGTCTCTAAGGACTTAGCAAAAATGATCATCATTGTCATCGTCATCATCACAAGAAGCGACCTCAACAACGGCTGCAGAACGTTTCGAACTCTCGGCCAGAAGGCTCCTTTCTGAGCGGTCAGCAAGACCCTTAATCCTCAAGGGCTCCGCCCTCCTCCTTGGTCTCTTTTTCTTGGACTTCTCGGGAGGAGCCGCGGCAGAGGCCTCGGCTCGTGGTCCCCACTTGGCCACCTTAAAGTTAAAATATTGCGCTTTTCATTAGTAAAAACCCCCCGACCAAGTCCGTATACACCTCTTCACCTCGAAAGATAGATTAGCTGGCCACATTCCCCCAGGTAATGGGAATGGCCCAATGCTCATGGATGTCGAGGAAGAAAAACTTATCCTTCCATCATGTTCCCAAAGACATCAAGGAAAAGTCCGGGCCTTTGGAGCAGGTTAAGTAAATTATTGGGTTAGAACATTTAGGATCACGACACCGAAAGAAAACGCACAAAGAGACCAAATATCTTATTGCATTTGGTTTTAAATAATGTTGTAATTTAAATTTAGTGATATCCCGAGGGCACTTTGTATTTTATCATGGCCATGGATTGGATTTGTATTTGAATTTTTGATTTAAGAGCAAAGGTTTTTGACTTAGAGAAGAGAAATGGAGAATCGGGGCAAGATGGCCTTTAAATACTCCTGAAAGGCGCACTCATTATAGATTTTAGTATGTTTAAGGCACTGTTAAATACATTTAATTTTGATTAAAGATTTTCGAGAGGAAGTTCTGGGACAATTCTCCAACAAGCCGAGCGCCACGTTCATTCCGAGGATACACATGTACTCAGACTACCGCTGCGAAAGGCCGAAGCTAGAACACGGACAGCCGTAATCTCGCCTCCTCAGGGACGTCCTTTTCAAACTACGACACGCGCGTGGACAAACCAGAGCAAGAAGAAATCAGCCCCCCGGGAGGGGCAGCCACTTCATGCCAAACGGTCAAGGACTTTGAACCCTTTGGCACATGGGGGTTATGTTGGGTCCCAATCTAAGGGCCCATAAAACACGACCCAAAGAGAAAGGCCCAGAAACGTGTCCACAGACCAAGATGACAGATTGGCCCAAGATGCCCAAAAGCCCAATTTAGTCCCTTAAGCTGGACTGTGCTAACAAGTCCGAGAACACAAGCTGGTATCCCAAAAGCCAAAGCTATGACAAAGGTCCGAGATGTCCCAAGAGCTCGAGGACACCACAAATAGCAGACAACATCCGGGCATGAGGACTAAAAGAAGAAGCCCAAGAACCTGAGTTTGACATTAGTTGGACCCTCCACGAAGGGCCAAAGATCCTCCGAAAGACAATCTCCAAGAGTTGCCTTCTTCTTAGTCCGCAAACTCATAAAGAGACAAGGCACGCCATATATATATGCCAACTAAGCAACTAAGGGATGACTATTACGAGACGCCGCCTCCACAGAGTACGCCTAGTCGATAATGACACCTAGTGTTTATTTAACATTTAATAAACTTCCCTGCACGCGCCATCATTCCTGACAAGGACAGCAAGCCAGGTGGATGGCACCCTCACGCACTTGGCATGATCAGGACGATTCTCCGCCACTCGCCCGCTACCACGTGTCTTCTGGCACAATTTTCTTATAAATTTAGGCTCTTGCCTAAAAAAAAAAAAACCTTTTTTGACTCTTTTCCCCCTCTTGCCTAGAGAAACTACGAGAGAAAAAGAGAGTGCACTGAAACTTGTAAACGAGAAAGCTCTCAAAAGAAGAGAAATTAAGTAAAGAAAAAGGGAAGATATTCCCAAAGCTTGCACTTTGTAAGACTTTCACCCATAGTGAAGCATTTAGCCTCGTGATTTTCCTCCCATTTAAGAGGAGGTTTTTCACGTAAAATTAATCTCTATTCCCCACATCTCGCAATCCCAAACACTCGCGTTGCACTGGACCCCCGAGATCCGAAACGCAACAGATTTAATATTTGATATATTTTAACTATTATTTAGATAATTTACTAGTATGCATATTATTTTTATACACCCGATATGTTTATCTTGTACATGATGTATGATTTACTAGTCAATTTGAAAATTTTTGTTTGGATTATGTGGTTTTTGAAGGGTTTTACTATTTTATAGAAGTTTAAAAAATATTCGATACTGTATATTTTTATATCATTATATATGTATGGAAACGATTATGAAATTTATATTTGACCGTACATTTTTACATACATGTGTCCGAGATTTGCATTTTATAGCCTCGTGGTTTTTCCTCCCATTTAAGTGGAGGTTTTTCGCGTAAAACTCGGTGTTAATCTCTATTTCCCCACATCTCGCAATCCCAAACACTCGCGTTGCACTGGACCCCCGAGATCCGAAACGCAACAGATTTAATATTTGATATATTTTAACTATTATTTAGATAATTTTGTATGCATATTATTTTATTATGTTTATCTTGTACATGATGTATGATTTCTAGTCGATTTGAAAATTTTTGTTTGGATTATGTGGTTTTTGAAGGGTTTTACTATTTTATAGTTTAAAAATATTGGTATATTTTTATCTCATTTTATGTATGGAAACGAATATGAAATTTATATTTGACCGTTCATTTTTACATACATGTGTCCAGAGATTGTGGATGTTAGAGTTTTCCTCCCATTTAAGAGGAGGTTTTTCACGTAAAACTCGGTGTTAATCTCTATTTCCCCACAGGCTTTGACCCCGAGATCCAAACGCAATGCATTTAATATTTGATATATTTTAACTATTATTTAGATAATTTTAGTATGCATATTATTTTTATACACACGATATGTTTATCTTGTACATGATGTATGATTTACTAGTCGATTTGAAAATTTTGTTTGGATTATGTGGTTTTTGAAGGGTTTTACTATTTTATAGAAGTTTAAAAATATTTGATACTGTATATTTTATATCATTATATATATGGAAACGAATATGAAATTTATATTTGGTACATTTTTACATACATGTGTCCAGAGATTGTGAAGATTTCCTCAAGGGTCTTGTGAGGTTTTTCCTATTGAGGTTTTTCTCGAAACTTAATCTCTATTTCCCACATCTCGGAAAATCAAGGTAATCGACCCCCAAGATCCAAAGCATATACATTTAATATTTGATATATTTTAACTATTATTTAGAGAATTTACTAGTATGCATATTATTTTTATACACCCGATATGTTTATCTTGTACATGATGTATGATTTACTAGTCGATTTGAAAATTTTTGTTTGGATTATGTGGTTTTTGAAGGGTTTTACTATTTTATAGAAGTTTAAAAAATATTCGATACTGTATATTTTTATATCATTATATATGTATGGAACCGAATATGAAATTTATATTTGACCGTACATTTTTACATACATGTGTCCAGAGATTGTGAAGCATTTCTCAAGGCCCAGAGCCTCGTGATTTTTCCTCCCATTTAAGAGGAGGTTTTTCACGTAAAACTCGGTGTTAATCTCTATTTCCCCACATCTCGCAATCCCAAACACTCGCGTTGCACTGGACCCCCGAGATCCGAAACGCAACAGATTTAATATTTGATATATTTTAACTATTATTTGGAATTTACTTATGCATATTATTTTTATACACACGATATGTTTATCTTGTACATGATGTATGATTTACTAGTTGATTTGAAAATTTTTGTTCGGGTTCTGTGATTTTTGAAGGGTTATACTATTTTATAGAAGTTTAAAAAATATTCAATACTGTATATTTTTGTATCATTATATATGTATGGAAATGAATATGAAATTTATATTTGACCGTACATTTTTACATACATGTGTCCAGAGATTGTTGAGAGTGATTTTTCCTCCCATTTAAGAGGAGGTTTTTCACGTAAAACTCGGTGTTAATCTCTATTTCCCCACATCTCGCAATCCCAAACACTCGCGTTGCACTGGACCCCCGAGATCCGAAACGCAACAGATTTAATATTTGATATATTTTAACTATTATTTAGATAATTTACTAGTATGCATATTATTTTTATACACACGATATGTTTATCTTGTACATGATGTAGGATTTACTAGTCGATTTGAAAATTTTTGTTTGGATTATGTGGTTTTTGAAGGGTTTTACTATTTTATAGAAGTTTAAAATATTCGACATCAGATATATTTTATATCATTATATATGTATGGAAACGATTATGAAATTTATATTTGACCGCATTTTTACATACATGTGTCCAGGAGATTGTGAAGTATTTCTCAAGGCATGTGGTTTTTCCTCCCGTTTTTCACGTAAACATTCGGTGTTAATCTCTATTTCCCCACATCTCGCAATCCCAAACACTCGCATTGACCGGGAGATCCAAACGCAATTGATTTAATATTTGATATATTTTAACTATTATTTAGAGAATTTACTAGTATGCATATTATTTTATACACCCGATATGTTTATCTTGTACATGATGTATAGTCGATTTGAAAATTTTTGTTTGGATTATGTGGTTTTTTGAAGGGTTTTACTATTTTATAGAAGTTTAAAAATATTCGACATCAGTATATTTTTATATCATTATATATGTATAGAAACGAATATGAAATTTATATTTGACCCATTTTACATACATGTGTCCCAGGTCACTACTATCTTATTTGGTCAACTCACGATGGAAAGATATTTATTATCTGAAATTCCATTCCACTGGTAAGAAAAACTTTGTTATAGTGACTCATCCCTTTATCTGGTATTTAAAATGGAATTTAATATTTTCGGACGATGTAATATATCTAAAAATTTTAAGAATTACACCTAAAATCGTGAGTAGTAAAATATAGTCAGTAATCTTACCTATGGGGGATAAAATATATAGATGGCCTACATGTTGGCCTTACCTGGCCTAAGATAATTGGGTTAGAAGTAATCATTTTCTCAAATTAGTTTTTAAATAATTGTAATTTAAATTTAGTATATACTTTATATTTTTACATAGATTTATATTTGAATTTTGATTTAAACTTTGATTTTGAGATTCGTCAATTTTTTCCCACAGATAGATTTTAGTATATCTCGTACATTTAATTTTGATTATACGTTTTGATCCAAACTCTGGATTATCTATATATGATACTTATTTGACTTCCGTTATTTGTGCACGCAATTAGATCATCTGGCTATTGAATTTTGCCTCAGCACGATTTGATACGGCATTTGATTGGACATCTAATTAGGCACCTGATTGGATATCTGTTATTTGATTTGACATTTGGATCACTTTTATTATATATATATGTCATAAGATGACTATGTTCTGATATGATATTTATTTTAATTTAATAAACTATTTGAGTACGATACTACCATCGATTTTCTGATATTGGTTTCTATTTTAGGTTTGACAATTTGATTTCTAATATCGACAATTTGGATTCATTTCCATTATCTGATTTGACATTATTCTCGAACACTCCCTCTAATTCATTGGACGCATCTGTTATATTTATATGATATTTATTAAATTTTAGACTCATATTTTATACTTTATCCCTTCAAAGTAGAGGCTCTGGATTTATTATAGGAGTAGAACGAGATTCAAAGGAGTAGAACGAGATTCAATGCGGCATCATATTTTCTAATAAGTATTGTGTCTATTTAGATTTTGATGATGTCAGGTGTATATTTATTATTATAAATGGTTTTATTTGGGGTTGTCATTGGATATTAGAGTTGGCCGAATATAGGCTTTGAATTACATATTGAAAATTTTTAGGTTATTTTATTATATTGATGAGTTGTTATCTTTTAGATATTTTCCCTTATGATTATATGTCTAGATGGTTATACTATTAGGTCTTGTGCATTGGGGTCACTCCCATATGGAAAAATGCCGGCTTGGAATATGCCGGAGTGAATAATTTCGAAGTTGAATGAAATTTTTGGAGTAAATTTTTCAGAGAGGAAAATTTAGGGGATGAAATTCTCCAGAGTGAAAATCCAAGAGAGGATTTCCGAAGTGAAAATTCGGAGAGCGAATTCAAGAGTGAAGATCCAGAGTGTATTTTTGGAGTGAAAAATATTAGAGTGTATTTGAGAGCCGGAGTGGCACTTGCTGGTAAGGAAATCCGGAGTGGATTTTTGGAGGGCAAAATGTCGGAGTTGCATTTTGCGATGAAAATTCAGAGTGGATTTTCGGAATGCATTTGCAGAGCAAGCAAGAAGCTAGCGGCGGGCAATAGAAGCCAGTCAACAGGAGGTTGACTGGCTAGAAGCAAAATTCAGTCAATGGTGATATTGACCGGTTGTGAGAAAAAGACAGTCAACGGATAGTTGACCACCCACACTGAATAAAAGCACGGGAGTTGGAATTAACCATGGATACCAGTTCAGAAGATTGGCTTTCGCAGAGCATACGCGATCTTTGTAGAGCAGGCGAGATCTCTGCAGAGCATGATAATTTACTGAAAAGCCCCACATTGTTGTAGATGGCAGGTTGTGAAGTTGGTGGTAGGTGTTTGTCACACGCAAGCTGCCTATTGGGTAGATAATTTCAGGTAAAGTCAGCATAAATATGCATACTGGGCATGCAATGAATGTGATATATCTGAGGCGGTGAAGTCACAACGGTGAAATCCAGGCATGTGTGAAAAAGAAAAGAGAGTGGAGTGCACCACCAGTGAGAAGAAGAGAAGAAGAAAAACAGAGAGATAAGAGTAAAGTGAGAGTTTCCTTCCTTAGGAGTTGTTTTTCTTAGTCTGTCTCAAATGTGTAGCGGATACTCTATTTCAAAATTTTTTGTAATTAATTTTTATATAGTAACTTGTTGTGAATTAAGTGTCTCGTAATTTTTTTCTTTAATTTGTGAAGAGTTTTCACATAAAATGTGTGTTTCTCCTATTTCTCTTACAACGTGTATATTTGTGCATTCTGTTTGTTCAGTGTTAACCGACCGACCACTGTTTTTCCCTAACATTGTGCGGGTTATGTTTGGGCCCTTTGTGTGTTCAATTTGTCACACTTGATTTAAAATTTATTTATTTATTATTTAAAATTTAATTGTTTAATTACTTAACTTGCTCGATCCGAGTCCATGGCAACATCAATTCAGATTCTAAGGACATATCATTGATGATAATTTGATCAAACCATTTATTCTCACCACCAGTTAAAATTATAAACGAGAATAACTAAAATTCACTTGACAGACCAAAACAATTATTGTGAACATTAGGGCTCATAAAAGCCTTTCACCCAAGGATATCACTTCTTGTGGCAATGACCCGACAGATGATAGTCAATATAATGTTTGTCAACCAACAAACATAAATTTTAAGTCATTGGCAGATCAAGTCAACAACATGTCAAAGATACTCAAGTTTCTCTACAAGCATAAGGAATACCCACTTAGAGCTTCAACCCCCAATTTAAAAGCCTCCACCACCATAAGGAAAATTCGAGGGAACACACATACCGCCAAAAGGGTGTCGCGACAACATGGAGTCTTAGAAGCACGAGATGCCTCATCCAAAAATTTTCATTTGAGCCTGAAGGTCGTTTTAACTTTGAGACTAGGGAAGAAAATCTAAAGTGACAAAATTTGTGTTGCTCGTAGGACACATGGTAACCTTCTGTGATGGATGGGTATCATGTAGCAACTTACCAAAAAACGTTCCAAGCCAATAGATTCCCCGAATGTTAGTCAACCACTTAGAATTAAGGGATTCTTCAATACAAAAAGAATTGCATCCACTTCTAAGGTAGAAGAGAGAATCTGAAGGATTGAGTAATAGTTGTTCTATGAAAGCACAATTAGTCATTTTACAGAATTGGGCAGGCCTCCATTTATCAGGGAGATCAAAATGTATCAGCTTCCTCTTAAGTTCAAGATGTCAATCTTGAAACCCTATGATGAAAACTTTGATCCATTGAATCACTTAAGATCATTTTCAAACATTGTTAGGGTTTTAAGGCTTTAAAGACCCTGCCTTATGCCTTTACTTTTTGTTAACCCTCAAAGGGGATACTCAAATTTGATTTTATCAATTGGCACCAAACTCGATTCAATCCTTCCAAGAATTGGTTAAAAATTTCTGTTACAATTTGCCTCCAACAAAATAGAGGAAAGCAATCATTGTACCTTGTTAGAATACGACAATGTCCAAATGAATGTTTGAACGCTCCTTCGCTAGTTCAACGTCGAGGCCCTGAGGGATATCTAAGCTCACCGGTGAAGTGAAATTAAATTACTTTATGGCCACTATATAATCGAGTAAATTTTTTAAATACTTGGTTCAGCAGAAACCCAAGACGTTCATTGAGGCAAAAACCATCACCTAAGTATACATTACCGTCGATGGGGCCAATAAAGAGGCTGAAACACTCAAATCACTATCCAAAATCGACCAACGAAAAGAGGAGAAATGGCAATAACTCCACTTGAGATTCTAGAAAGTAATAGAAGACTGATCCAAGCATCAAAAGGGAATGTAAACCATGGAATCTCACTCCTCTAAACAACACCAAAACTAACGTCCTACTACAGATTCAAAACAATAAGTCCCTAAAATTGCCAAAGCAAGTGAAAAACTTGCATGGAAGATATTAGTTGAAATATTGTTTCTATCAATGATCTTTGGGCCACAACACCAAGGATTACCCGACTTTACAAAAATAGATTGAGGCTTCATTCAAAGAGAATGCCTCGATAAATATCTGAAAAATCCAAGACATGCTATTGGTAATACTAGCAACAATGACACGGAGTTGCGTAAATAGCCTCGTAACTGGGTGGTGATAAGAGTGGTAAACATGATCCCCACAAGGCCCTTTAGAAACAAAACTTTAGATCATCCTGAGAAGACTTCCTCCAACAAAAGATACAAGTTAAGAATAAGAAATGATATCATTAATTTTAGTGACGATGATATAACTCTTGTAATAACTTTTCATTCTAATCCTCTTATTATATTCACACTCGTTTCAAATAGTACCATCGACTATTAACCGAGACGATTCTTTATTGATAATAAAAACTCTCATAATTTACTTTATCTCAATACTTTTTTAAGTTAGAATTGAAAAGAAGTCAAATAAAATTGGCCGAGGGACTTTTGTACGGATTGGACAACAAACTCGTACCAGTCTAAGAAATCATTCAATTGGAAGTTATATTTAAAACATACCCAAAAATAGCTTTCCAAATGCTGATATTTTTTACAATAGGCATACCATCAATTTATAACACCATATTAGGCCTACCCTGTTTAGAAGGCATTCGCGATAGTGACGTCCATACCGCGTCGGAAAATAAAATTCATGACCCCATACTGGGTAGGTGAGGTGTGAAGTGATTAAATTGCTGGCCAAACTTGCTGTCTAGCCCAAATAAGTTAGTTGGCACCAACATTTTCAATCGAAGAGCTTGACCTCCAAGATGAAGTTACGCTACAACAAGTTCAATCTAGTGAGTCCACCTTACAAATTCCTCTAGATCTAAATGAGACAGAGAAGTACATACAAATGGATGGGTCTCTTCCGATTCATTTGTAGGAATAATTGATAAATATTACGCTAGAACTTGGATGAATTTGCATAAACAACAGCAAACATATCAGGTGTAACATAATAAATATAAAGTTATTTATTTTTAATAATAATAATAATAAATTTAACACACTCTCTCTCTCTCTCTCTCTCTCCAGAACTTCCCCACTTCCCTCTTCATTTCTCTTTCCCATTTCTCCAACCTTCTTCCCTCTTCCTTCCCCATCCCTCTTTCCTTCCCTCTTTCTTCTTAATTTCCGGCCATTTTTTCCTTTCTGTCTCTCTCGTCTGTCTCTTCCTCTTCTTCTCCTTAACCATTAACTGTCATTGACCATTTTCCTTCCTCACTCTTCATCTTCCTCTTCCTTAAACCGACGCCGTCGCTCAGCCGATTTCCTCTCATTTAATTGATGGGCTGATGTCGTGAGTTATAAATAGAGAAGGCGGAAATGGTAAGGGCAGTTTAAGACTGTGCAGTCGCGGTCACTGCCATTATTCTGAGTCGGAGAGAGTATCGCTATCATACACCATTGACCGTTTCAAACCGACGTCGCTATTTCTCGTCATTGTGACAATGTCATCGCAAATCAAGCAAGTAATATTCCTATTTTTTGTAAATAAACTTCCTCCCTCCTTGAAATATTATTATTGATGCTCGCATGCCTCAATCTCATGGGATTCGGCAAAAATTATTGGATTAGGTGAGAATGGAGAAAACAGAGCCTTCGGCTCTTGGCTGTGCAAAAATACCATTTCTGTGAGGTTCAAGATGAATCGGGACTTGAAAATTTTTAGATTCGTACTACAAATTTCTTATTTCTTATAGTAGGGCTGTAAAAATCTGAATTTTCTTTACTTACCACGGGAATCGGTTTTGTTGAGGGAAAACAGAGCACGAAGCTCTATTCGAGGCTATTGAAATGGTTCAGCTTTTGTAATGGTGATAGAATGGGGAGAGGAATTTGGTGCAACGTGTGAATACTCATATGGATGTAAACTATTTGTATATGTGTATAATAAAATGTACACTGGTGAGGACAAAATAAATAAATAAATAAACAAAAGGAATATATATATATATATATATATGTTAGTATAGTGTGTATGTAATTATATATAAATATATATACGTGTACAGAGTAATGGCATATCCATATATTTTTATTTACATGAATGTGAATGTTCATGCAAGTATTGTTGGTTACCAAAAATTTTAAATATGGGTATCAATATATTATATTTAATTAAAACATAAGTTAGTTTATGGAGAAAATTTTGGATCAATTATGATTATGACTAGACTCACACAAAATTAGCCAAACAGTTGAATAAGATTTGATGATCATGGTTCTTGTTACGTGACGTCAAAATAAAAGGTATTTTGTAGCCTTAGAGATATGGTTTTGGACACCGGGTGAGTTCAAAAGGATTTAATAAAATATTATGACATTTGATCGAATATTCAAACTTTCCTTGAATTTTCTCTTATTCCCGCAATAAATAATTTTTGTATTAACTTAGATATGTGCGTATATTTAATTGGCATTCTATAATTAAATTGAGAAAAATATATAAAAATATTAAGGTATATAATCGAATAGAAGGTTATGGCACATTAGTGTGGTCTATTCATTTTTTAAACTAAATTCATATTCTGGAGATTGATTTTATTTGAAGAGATACTTATAATCTTATGAATATTATGTGTGAGATATCGATAGATATCATATCGATGAGGTACTGAGTTTGACTTATTATGGATATGAGTATTCTATACTCGATGGGCCATATATTATAGTGGATTACAGGAATACATGTGAGCCATACTATTTTTTACCCATTCGTATGGATTGAATTCGGTACTTGTATACTACAGTTAGCAAGTATCAAGAGACCATAGAATTGGTTGCTTATCAAACTTACGAATACTAAACCTCAAGGATTTACCTAGCCATTGGAGGCAGGTACATGGATGTTAGTTCACATTGACATATAAGATCCTATTGATTTTAGTGACATCTCATACTGTTTGGATCTCTATTAAGATAGGTTTGATAGAACCTATACTATTGTTGATACTCTGATTTGATGAAATCTAATTTACATCTCTAATAATTTGTTGTCATGTGGCTTTTAAGTTGTGGATACAAGTCATCGAATTTCTGGTAATTATTTATTTATCTTATACAATTATTTGTATTGATATTATTATCCGAGACATTATATTATATTTTGTTATTTTATTGATTTATTTACTAGCTAAACATTTGACACTTGCATTTTATTGGCTCCAAAATAGAGAGTTTATGATAGAATAGAATAGATCATACCATTATTGAGAATATTCAAGATAGAGACAATATTTGAAATAGAAGCTTGTGACAAGAAATTTTAGAGTTAGTTCTATTGTTAGTGGTTTTGTTCATATAGGTTATCGAGATAGCGTTCCCAGGATATTAACATTGTTGACATTGTCTCAATGAAGTTTATTATGAGAATTTATCATGTAATATCTCGGATCCCATTGAAAACTCTTTTAATATTAATTATGATTTTGGGTATTTCGGATATGATTAAAATAAACTAAAATATTATGAAAATTTGAGTAATGAACAAAATTTTGGAGTGGTGCCCGGAGCATGCCTGTGTTGTTGCTTGAATACCGATTTGAATTTTGAAATAAAAGAAAAGTAAAATAAAAAATATAAATATTTATAATAATAATAATAATAATAGTAATAATAATATAAAATAAAAAAAGAAGAAGGAAAAGAGATCAGGGAGAGAGAAAAGTGGAGAGAGAGTGTGAGAAGGGGATTAGGGTTTCGCACAGAGATAAAGAGGAGGAAGGAGAAAAGTAGAGAGGGAGAATGAGAAAGAAGATATAGGAGATCGACGGCGACGGTGGGTCATGGATGAGGTCGCAGCGATTGCAGGCTGAGGCGGTGGCAGCGCGGCACGGTGCGAGCAACGATGCAAGGAGAGAGAAGCTATGCGAGGGGAGAGAGAGGCGGCAGAGCAGCGCTGGCAATGCTGACGACGACCGTTCGAGGCGGCAAGGCAATGACAGTAGCGTGGGAGGCCACGCGCAGAGGAGAAAGAGGGCTGTGTGCGGGTTTTGCATTGGCAGGAGAGAGGAAGCCCGATTCCGGTGTTTCGGAACATCATTTTTTCAAATCTGCAAAGTATAAAGTTGAGATAAGTATCCTCTAACCCTATCCTTCGTCTGATTTAATTTTTAATATATTTTGACAACTGTTAATGATTTTACTAATATGCATGTATTTTTATATATATCAAATCTGTTTATTCTGTACATCCATGTATGTTTTATTAGTTGTGCGGTGGTTTTATATTGGTATTTATAATTAGGAGGATTTTCAGACACTCGAACAGTATATATATATATTTGTATATCCATATGTTGTGAATGCATACTGCCGGGGGCGGGGTCACTACGAGACCATAACGGTCCGAGACCCGATGAGTCATTATATGTGATCCGAGATATAAGATATTGGTACAACTCCGAACGAGGAGGCTTAGTTCCGACAGGGACGTATGTAATATGTTATCTCACTTTCGCCAACAGGAAGGTTGAGACACTTAGTAACTGATCTACTCAACTGTGTATTTAAATGAGAACCATTATAAAGGATTAATAGAATAATATATTTGGATGCCCTAACATATAATTAAAATTTAAAATTACACCGAAAGTCACGGGTGGTAAAATATAGTGAGTAAGTTCCTAATTTATGAGAAATATAGTATATGGATGGCTTTGAGCTACTGGCCTAAATCGTAGCCGAGCCTTGAGCTGCTAGCTTCACTCGCAGCCAATATAACCGTGGTTACCAGACAAGAGTAACATTTCCTCAAGTTGGTATTATTTATCTTTAGTTCTCCGATTTTGTACATGCTTTACATTTTTGTATGTGTTGCATCAACTATAATTTGAGATACGTGGTTTGGCTCATGGATGGGCGATAGGAATGTCTCGTATGTATTAATATGTTAAGCCTCAAAACATATTTTATATTTATATGTTTTAGTTCTAGTATTTTCTTTGATTTCAGTATATGAGATATGAGATTAAGATTCGGATGATAGTATGTGTCCTACACGGATGTGGTGACTATCACAATTATATAATGTGACCTCGAATCATATGATATGATATCGTCTATGAGATTTGATCGAATAATTATTTATTATAATTATGTACCAAAGGAAACTATTTGATACGAATAATGATTTAGTACGAGACATCCTATTAATTTTTAGGGATTTCACGAATATTGTGTTTCGTTTTCATAATTGTTATGTGATATTCCTTCCTCTGATTTATGTGTACCGTTTTATACAATGATAGTACTTGCATGCCCTCGATTCACATTTTTTTATTTTATTCTTTCAGACTAGTGACATGGATAGCTTGTAGAAGTTCGGATGTGATCTGGCTCGGATATCTCTTTCGGTGGGTGATGTTTATGTTGGTTATGTATTTGATCTTGATGATGTGTTATGGTTATTGTTTAATATCGGATGATGACCCTAATCTTTATATGAAAAATATTAAAATTATATATTTGAATACCTTCTTTACGATATTTGGATAGAATGTCATATATTTTTATTATCTGAATTTATATTCGATAAGGCCGTGTGCAATTTTTTTATGTTGAGTCTTATATGTGTATGGATTGCCATGCCCGGATTAGGTTTTTATAATTTATGGAATATATTATTATTGATTTTATTTTTTACCTACGTATATTGTATTATTGGGTTGTGACATATTATATTATATTTATTATATTATTATGTTTTATTTAATTGTGCATTTATGAGGATATTTATAATTTTGGTTTTTGCATGGTCGTTTCGGGCTAGGTCTAGTGATTCAGATTCAGTGGGAAACACTGAGGGTATTAATTGAGGTAATGGTTCATAAATTGAGCCTGATCCTCGAGCACAAATCGATTCGACAAATGTAGAGAAATCACTCCATATAAAAACTTATTATTATAGGAGAAGAAGTCAAGGAATTGCTCAATGTATAGTTCATAAGAGATGTTTAGTATCCAGATTGACTAACAAATATTGTCCTTGCCAAGATGAGCAATGAATAGTGGAGGATGTTCTTCAACTTCATCGATATGAATAAAGTACGTCCAAAATACAACTTTCCAATGTCAAGGATAAATCTATCGGTGGACTCAACTTCTGGGCACAAGTTATGAAGCTTTATAGATGTTTACTTAGAATATAATTAGATCCGAATGAGTTTAAAAAATAAAGAAATGACCTCATTCATGACTGATCAGGGAACCTATTATTATAAGATCATACCTTTCAATCTGAAGAACAAATGAGCAACATATTAAAAGCTAGTCAACAAAATGCTCGACGCTCAAATAGAACAAAATATAGAGGTGTACGTAGATGACATGCTCGTCAAAAGTTATATTCACCATATTCTCTCTCGAAACTTTTAGAAATTAGCATCAAATAAAATGAACTAAAATTTGTGTTTGGAATGCCAAAAAATCTAGTTTCATAATGTCCCACCAAGGGATCGAGGTGACCCCAAATAAAATCAAAGTAGTTATTGATATGAATCCACCCTATACCTTAAAAAAAGTCCAAAAATTAACTGTGAGATTCGCTACACTCCAAATTCTTGGCAAAATCAGCCAAAAAATACATTTCTTTCTTCAAAACTCTAAGAGAGGCTAAAGTTAATGCTCACTTCTAGAAGAATGTCAATCAACTTTCCTGGAATACCAATATCTTTTTAAATTCAACGTATCTTTACTTGGCCGTCTTAGAGCACAACATTGAGCTCACCTCTAGTCAAGTAAGAAGCTAATATATACGATTGTTTTCTAAAACAAGATCGCTTATGCGTGGGACTCAATATTTATAGTCAAATGCTCTAACTTTAATCTTAACAAGAAAGCTTTGTTTTACCTTCAAATTTATTTAACTAACCAAAATGAGATTTTGGCACAAAATATTAATTTAAAAATTAAAAATGGATAGTTCAATTTAAGTTTTAAATTAAAAGGGCAAGCTTTTCATTTCATTCAAAATGAATATTCTAGAAAGCTTAGGAGAAGATTCATGGGCCTCTCCGAAACCCCATCATGGATTTTTGATTGATGGCTCATCCTCTCAAACATATCATCGGTGTAATCAGATGACATATTAATAAATATAACATTTGGGTTTCAAACCACTAAAAAGAGTATAAACTGATTCAAAAGAATGAGCAAAGAACAATTAATCTAACTTTGAACTAGTAGTCAACAAAGTGTTCAAGAATTTAAAGCATCCAATCCATCTGCAAAGTTTTGAAGAATTGCACTGTGGAGTCAAAATATCAAGAGAGCATAGTTTTCAAATCAAGGATCCCTGGATGCTAATGGGACGGAAATGAGAGGTTGCAAGTATAGATGCAGAAATGCTTTCCGTCAGAGATCAAAGAAGATTCGGAGGTACTGCGGCAAAGTATAAAGAAGAATCATTGGGTCTATTTTTGGTTCTCTTGTGGTTGTGGGTTCGCTCAAATGTCAGCGTTCCGGCCTGTGCGTTTTGTTATTCGAAGGTTAACAAACAGCATGAAAAAGAACAGTAATTTCAGATGTAATTGCAAATCCATAGCAACAGTGATTCAAATAGGCTGCTGCGGCATCTTATGACGAGTTCCCGCCCAAATGCATTAGATTCATAACATTGTTGCTTTTGAGGGTGATGGCTAATCATTATTACTGTGTTTGGGATAGAGGTCATGGTGAAAAGGATATTAAAAAATTGTAAACATTACATGAGGATTCAGTTCAGGATGCCAATATAACCAACACAATGAAACAAATTTGAATTTTTTAATCAAATATTAACTACCAAATTTTTAAATATAAAAATATAATATAATAAAGTACACAAAATTATACAATGATATTAAAATAAAAAATTCTTTTAAAATAAAAAAAATTATAGAACAAATATCAAATAAATCAATTATAAAATAGTGATCGGTTGTAAATATAATCATCTTCTAAATTTCTTCAATACAATTTGAGTAAATGACCAATTGAATATAACTCCTAATATATCTAACAACCTAATTTATTAAAAATTTTGGCACAAAATATTAATTAAAATTAAAAATATATCAATTTAATTAAATTAATCATCATTAAAATAATATTTTAGGATTCATACCTTCCACTCTTGCTTGATAACTCTGTCCAAACATATTATTAGATAACATATTAATAAATATAACTTGTAATAAAGACTGATCCAAGACCTTTCTCATTTTGAGGTCTCTTCAGAGTTTTCTTTCTTTCAATATGGATTTTTCAATTCTTATATGCTTACAAATTGATTTTGATAAAGATACTCTAAATTTGTATTTTGGCTCTCTCGTCTCTTCTCTTTCTTTGTATGGCATAACTTTATTACCAATACTCTAAAATTGTATCGCATAACATACGAGCAGAGTCCCACGGACATACATCAAGCATGCTTATTACGCCTATTCCGTTCAAAATGCGTACAAGTGTCCATCGTGTGCCTATTAGATGCAAATGCCTTTGATTCACTAGGAAATATCTTTCATTCGACTGCACCTTGCATGAACCTCACGAGAACATCCAGTGGATTTTGTCGCTCAAATAACCTTCGCACAACCATTGCGAGACTCTTACTTGACAACTCCGCTTACGTAAACATCACACGTCTTCCCGGTGAACCATCCATTGTGTGTAGAACCTGCAAGGTTTTATCTAAATACCCAACAAACTTTCTCTCAAAACCTTATAGGAAACTCTTTGCCTTATTGGCGATCATCATCTCTTTTCCTTTGGCAACTTTCCCTCCATGGACATCCCGGTGTTAGTCTCTATACGTTTAAACAACACCCTCTTTCGCTCAATCGAATATAAAGTTTTTCCACTCCACTTTGGCTTCTTCTCCAAGGTAGCGTCACTTCCTTTTACATTCCTTATTCTCCTTCCTCCACCTTAACCAATTCACCCATTGGTCACCATGATATTACCCTTAGCAATTGAAACTTTAATCAAGTACTACCTTGAATGCTTGCTTCCCCTTAATACAACTGAGGAACATTTAATAAGCTTTTATCAGCCTTTGCTAAATATCATGTAAAAGCCTTCATCATCATACTTTATGATTAAAATCAAATTCAACCAAAGATCTGAAGAATGTCTCATATATCTCAATGTAAGTTTCGTCTCATTACTTATCCTCAAGCTAATGTTCCCAGTGCTAACTACCTTCAATAAGTTATCATTACCCATTTTCAATACCCAATAGTCTTTTGATATATAGGAATTAAAGAGAGACTTCCTCTATATTGCATGGTGTAAGGAACGATTATCAATTACCTAGCAAGTCTTATGACTCATGAAACTCCATTTCTTTCCCATATGGATGGCCAAAAGTCTCTATAAGTAGTGATAGAGGCCCGATTATTACGATCATAATCCCTCTTTTGTTACTCGCCATTGCCCTCATTCTCCTACTTCATCTTGATCAATCCCACTATTTGTAGCCCTTCTCTTATTATAATAAAAGTATTAAATTTTCTAAAATTTAAATTGGATATTACTCTTCTCTGACATATTGTCTCGATTCCTCAATCTCCTATTCCCTCAACTGCTAGTAGACACTAAGACACTCTTATCCTTGGAACTTTATCACCTCCCTTTAATCTAAATTTATTTATAAGTAAGGAAATAATGACGTCATCAAGGCTTAACATGTCCTTTCCAAACAATAAACAATATGATTATACAATGTTAAAAAATAAGCAATAAGACCAACGCCTTATTTTGATCATTGATCTTTTCATTAAGTGTCAACATGTGTATCAAATTTGGTTGAAATCATTCAAATACTTCTCAAAACTTTTCCCATTTGACAACCAAAAGCCATGGAATTTCTTCTTCAAGTATAACTTCATTGTCAAGGATTTTGACTTCTCAAACTTTATCCAAATCTCGATTGGATTTGACAAACCAATAATTTCTTAAATAATATTATCCATGAGATAAAACTTGGTTGTGCAATTAGCCAAATCCATATTTTATCTTATCATTTCTCATCTTTCATCTTTTTTGGCTAGTCCTCTTTGTTCCATAATGCTTTTATAATTTCTTCCTAGATCAAAATATTTCTCATTTTTATTATCAAATAATGAAACTAGTTTGCCTATTAAGTTACTTAATATAGAATGGCAAGCTTATCAATATCAATACCGTCAAATTGTAATTTTCAAGATTTGGAAAAGCCCACACTTTAATATTACTTGTTGGAATTTACTGGAACACACACAACCGGTGCAACAAAATAAATCTAAATCCCTCATCGAATATCAATCACCAAATTTTTGAATATAAAAAACACAATACAATCAAATATACAAAATTATACAATAATATTAATGTAAAAAATCCTTTTAAAATAAGAAAAAAATCAATAAATAAATTTTAAATAAATCTACTATGAAATAAAAATTAGTTATAAATATAATTCCTTCCGAAATTTCTTCACTACTCGATGGAATGACCAGTTGAATAAAACAACCAACACACCTATAAACTTGTAATATCTTGGTATTTTATGTTGGACATTTTGGACTCATAATTTATAGAAGTCATTAACTATAAAATTAAATTATGCAAAGAAAGTCTCTTAGAACTAATATTCTGAGTCGAGCATAAGCTAATTTTCTAAAGGATCTACACAAATCACATTCATGCGATCCTTAAAAAGGTGTTTGCTAATTTTCAGTCTCAGGAAACTTATCTTTCAGTATTTATTTATTTGTTACAAAAATTTTTTGGAGTATGTTATTATATTTCAATACAACTTGAAGGTTGATTTAAATTATTAATATGTTAAATTTCAGAGTTTTCTACATTACATTATATTCTTAAAATAACAATAATAATAATAATAATTATTATTATTATTATTTTCTCACTAGTAACTGCCTCCACCATAGCCGAGCTCTAATGTTATGTTTGGTTCATGAAAATAAAAATTTTATTTCTACATTATTCCTTCAAGAATATTTATTTTTCTGTTTGGTTACATTTTGCCAAAAATAAATATTTTTCCATCAATATTTAAAAAATATAATTATATTTATATAATAATTAAGTATCTAAAAAATATTTTCGATATATAATAATTTTAAGTATTTAAAAATATAATAATAATAAATATATAATTAAATTTAATAATTATATTTAATATATATATAATTGTTAAATATGTAATTATTTAA